>JAACJT020000001.1:9330822-9380566 GCA_009936485.2 Gymnarchus niloticus | reverse complement strand
GCAACTGCTAGATGATATCAGGTTAATACGGACCAAAATCTCTGACGAATGTTTCACGCACCTTGTTGAATCTACAGTATGCCATGAACAATTATGGCAGTTCTGAAGGCCAAAGAGGGTCCCACCCAGTACTATCAAGGTGTACCTAATGAAGTGGCCAGTGAGTGTATATATAAAGCATTAATAGATCTGTGCATTTCGATGGCAACTTATATGACTCGCAATTATTATTAATCTTTAATTAGTGAAATATGTATAGTAAATGGAAAGAACCCAACTGAGACAAATTAAACCAATTTGTGCCACCGTTCAATCGTAAGAGAGTGAGCTTGCATTGTAGTTCTGCTCTCTTTACTGCGTTGCGTCTTCATTAGATTCACTGTCAGTAGTAAGCGTCTGAGTTGCCTCCACACCACGCCCTCAGCAAAGCTGGGAAGCCTCGAGAATTCATGACCTTCTACGGAGTTGCCCAGCTCTCAGCTCAGCTGCCAACTCCGACAGATGGAGCTCATGTTCGTGGGAGTCCCGCTCGCCTGTTAGCCCCCCAAACTCCTGACCTCAGCACCCATCCCACCCAGGTCATGTCATCAGTCCCTGCTCTGAATTTCAATGATGAGAGCAAACAAACAAACAACCAATCAGGAGAAGACATGTTTCCTGCCTACTGAGGTGCTTTACCATACGCTTTGAGACTATACAATCATTTCCTGTCATTAACTCTTCATTATGAACAGGCAGCTGTCAGGTTTCTGAGTGCAGTGAGACCAGGAGAAAAGGAGAATCCAGAGAGGAGAACCAGCTATATGGCTCTCAATGGCAATGGAAGATAGCAGATGTAATTGACATTACTGACAGGACAGGAGTGTTATTTCCAGGACACGTGTTCTGTGGAAATTGCAGATTTTTGTATCACAATCAACATTAAAAGTAGCTGTAGGCTTTGTGAAGAGTCGTCGTAGCACAGGTAATACTGTCACCATCCCATCTTTCTCATACTGTTATTTACTGCTCTCTACCCAAAAATTACATCTTATAATGACATAGTAATTCCAGTCTCACTCATGTGTGCAACACTACAGGCTTGTGTCAGAGAGAAGGCCTTACTGTTATGACCTTGAAAAAGTTGCTTCACCTCAATTAAGTATGCAGCTAAGTAGTCTTTCAAAGTAAACAATACGTTTATACTAAGCTAATAGGCCACCATTAAATAACAAGGTTTCAGGATCAATGACAAGCCAAAGGATCACAGGCTTGCAGCACATTACAGTTAATGCCCCAGCAGACAGGAGACTCTAAGTATACAAGAGCAGGAGCTGATTCTCTTCATTTGTTCCAATGATTGTCACCATCAAGTCCTTATTCTGAAGCCTTTTAGGTGCCTCCCTTGTGTCTTTCTGGAGTGGTTAAGTACAGTTCATTTGATCTTTAGTATTCGCCTAACAACGTCAAGTTGGAGTAGGGGTACAGTCATAGACATGGATTGTCTAGTTCATGTGAGGTCTCAGTTAGAAAACTAGGAGAGGGTTTAATTATCTCTGCTCACATAATGAGCTGAGATCAGTTGGTTCAGTGCTCAGATACATTGCACAGATACGCTTCATCTCTTGTCCCCTAATAATGAAGACTTTCCCTCCAGCATTTTGGCTCATGCTATCTCTTGTATGTTTAGTGCATGCACAACTTGAACCTTGGTTATTGCTGCCCAGAAAATCTCTTAACAACTGTTTTGCTTCTCTACCAATTCGAACAAACTACCAAGATGACACACTGAGTCATGAGGAATGACGATAAAGCTGATAATCTAATTATGTTAACTTTCCCTGAGTTAGACCCACATAATACTGTATATAACACAGAAGTGACAGTTTTATCAGATTTAATATCTGATTGCTAAGTTTGCATGTCATGTGATATCCCCTACAGTTTTTTGTTTAATTTGAATACTGTGCATTTAATCCGGGGATCGGAACTAGCTGACACTCATCCTGCCTACCTTAGGATGAGAACTGCTTCCTGTGCTCAAATCCATGACAAACAGAGCAAGCATAAAAGTTCACAGCTAAGACACAAATAGGTGTCTCATTCTGCGGTTTGAGCAAAGAAAGCGACTCCTGTTGTGGAGCGGCTGCCACTGGAACGGCCAAAGAACTGCATGGAAATTAATTTGCACCTTCAAAGCTGTGAACAAGGACTTCATCACTCATCCCCTGCTCCAGAAGCTCCATTTTCGGTTCAGCAATGCATGTAGCAGAATGAGGTGGGGAACAGCCACAGATTTAACCACTCTAAACCCCAAGGACAAAGGGATTCTTTCACGTCATTGCTGCTGTTTAATGTTTGCTATTTCTGGTCTGTTTCTGAAAGCCAGCAGTTAGGGGAATTATATATATATTAAAATCACGAGCTCAGAAGGCCCTTAGTACCATCACGGTTATGCAACGCCTGTTCATGGCTTGTTCTTTATAAGGCGCAGACTTTCCTGATTAAGTAGCACAGAATGATGCAGCTGTGAGATAGCAGACTTCTAAATACTTTAATATGTGAAGGATTTCAATTGGTTTGTGTCTAATAGAATCTTCTTGTGGGATGGTAATGCTGAGCTCCACTTTCTGGTGCAGAGGAGTCCAGCAAAAGCTGAACTAGAAAGGTGAAAAAGATCAGGACATGAGAGAAGACCTCCACACTCCAGATGGGAACGCCAGGACACCATTGGGAAGTCGTGATCGAAAAGGCATTAAAAGGATTAGGATCTAGAGTGCAGAGCGATATCTGAATGCTGTGGAGTCTGCCTTGCCATCGGAACCTTGTCAAGTGCCGCTAGTGTATGAGTCAGTTTGTTTAGACCCATGTGGTGTCGCTGCATTAACCACAATTTTCAGTCGGTGATATTGTTCTCAGAAAGTCACGACTGCAATTCCTGCTGTCAGATTGTCGTCTGTCATTACAGCTCTTAGCTGTTAAACATGAACCTGCCCGATCCCTGACACTCCCATTAAGAGATCATTTTTGAGCAGTGTGTGGTAAACATAGCCAGTTAAATAGGTCCCCCTCCCAGCAAAGCAAGAAATCAACTCTACAGCAATGTAGTGAAAGGATAAAGAGTATTAAGTAATATATATACCTTTCTCAGAGTCACTGAAATAATCCATTTTTCATTCATTCACAAGTCTTTCTTTGGTTTCGTTGAAGGCTAAGTACGGATGAATGACGGCTGTAGATATCGTTTGCGTGAACTTAAGGTTCAATTCCTCATGTGGTTCCATCAATCCATCTTTTATGATTGCTAATCCAGTACTGGATTACTGTGAGTCTGAAGCCTAGCCCAGGAAGCACTGGGCACAAAGCCTGGGACACCTGGTCCAGGATGTCAGTCCACCACAGGGCACACACACACACGCATAAAATTACCAATTTCAAGAGACCAGTTCACCCAAACTACATGTTTTTGTTCGGCAGGCAGAAACCTGAACAAACATGGGGAGATCATGAAAGCTCGAATCCCAGACCCCGGAGCTATTTGAAGATGGTGCTACCCACTGAAACCCCGCATATGTTGTATGCTCAAAGAAATGTGTTTGGCTACATAAAGAGCTGAGCAACTGAATAATAGCAGTAATGAGGTGGTATTTATCCTTGTCAGACATGATTCTCTGACAGGGAACAGAGTACCGGAAAGAGGGATATCACTAATGTCACCCTAGCACGTTTGTAACATTACAGTTCCGTCAGACAAACTGTGGCATTTCAGGCAAACTAACCAAGCACAGCTGATTAGCGGAGTGGTAACGACTTTCTGTCTGGGGAGACGTAGGCCTTCTCACATTCTCCTCATAACATGAGTCCTGCTTGTTAACTCCGGGTCACTTCCCATGTGTTTCAAAGCAATGTACAAAGGGACAAATTAACCGCATCCTTGCAAAAACACAAACTATAACTCAGATCTTTTTGTTTATTTTCCTTCTCCTTTACTTTCTAACAGTGAGTTTCCCTTTAAATTATTCTACACTTAGAAGAGGAATTAGTGATAAACAAGCAAATGAGGACGATGATATGGGCTGAAATGAGTGTCCCACCAGCTTGGCTCATTTTCATAGCTACGTCTTCCCTGGCTGATGCTCCACTCTCCTCCCTGCTTCCGATTCCCGGTGTACTACACCTGCATGCACCGTTTGTGAGAGAAGAACCCCACAGTGTTCATCCTCAGTGACAAACCAGGGCCAACTGCCCACTTCCTAAAGACAAACCATCCAGCTCACTGTGCAGCCACCAAAATCAAAAGACCTTTCAAAGAGCACTGGGAGGCCAGGTCTTGTCTCACCGCAAATGTGCGATGCCATTTCTGTGTCATTCTATTGGCGAAAGACCTCTGCTTGCTTTCAGTTCATCAGTGTTTTTGTCATTGTAGCTTTGTGTTCTCTTCAGCTTTGGCTGTATCATGCCTTGGAATGATTTGATGCGATAAATTCAAACTTTGTCACTGAGTACAACATCTCTGATCAGCATCACATCCCTTGCTTCCTGGGATAGGCTGCAGCCTCAACATGAACCAGCACCAGATAAACGGTTATGAAAGCTGGAAGGATGGATCGATGAAGTAGTCATTTATGATCTGTCAAAACTGATTATTTAATTTTAGCATTTTAAAATAAATGCATTAAAGATTTGTTTTTCTTAATTAAACTCCTTGGTATATATTGCTAAGTCACATAACAGTAGTAAATTACAATGTGGTTATTTGCAAATAGCTCCTATGAATCAAGGTCACATACTTTGATAGTAACCTGGTTACCCAAAAACTATCATGTGATCTTAGAACCAGTGGTAAGCCTCCACCTCAGGAGGTCTTCAGGTTAGCTCGTAGAAGATGTTGTCTGGGCAAATTCATGTCATTGTGGGGCTGACCTTGTTTCACTTGGATAGGGATGGTCTTCGGTTGACTTTTCCTTTTTCTGGGTGCTTGAATATGGAAATACCAGCCTGTTGCAGTACGATAGACTTTTAGAAAGAAACACTGCAATTTACTTGTCCTTTCAGGACTTTTCACAATGCAGGCATACAGTTATGTGCATCGCTAAAAATACAGGAACAAACCCAAGGGCTTTAAAAAGTAACAACTGTTATCGAGAGATAAGGTAAAGGTATAAATCAATGTAAAGTGTTCATCTATTAGGGTATCATGGGCTGGCCATGCATGTCAGACCAGCAGGGCAAGAACGTGCTGGAAACCAACTGGATTTTAGAAGTCTTTGTTGGATGGCTCAATCTGCAATATGCTCTCCAGACCAAAGGCGTAGAAACCTTTAAAGTAAAACTAACTACATGTAATCACATTCAGACACATCCTCTTTCTCGCATACCTGAATGGGCCAATCAGGTTTAAACACATCCCACCTACTTACCAACCTACATAGGTCATTGGCCAAGGGGTCTGTTGTATCACATAGGGATTCAATGCATCATAGATATCTCATCATGTATGCCATGTTTATTCTCTTCACAAATACAGCTGCTGAGGTATGAAGGTTTTGCAACATTTTCAAACAAGAGTCAGAATGAGCATTTGAACTGTAATTGCACTAGCCTTCTGTTTTAGGCAGCTGGCTGGATGTGAGAGAGCGATTCTGGAATCCCAGCATCCTCCCGAGTTATTCTGCCTTTTGATTTTCCTTTTGTTGTGCGAATCTCTCCCATGGCGGTACGCATGCCTCTCTCTGCGTACTGATTTTGGCCGCTGTGGCCATGTGTTTGCCCATATTGGAGAGGGGAGCGGTTGGTCGCCCAGGAGGTGTCTGATTTCCTGCTAGCACAGCCGTAATTATCCCTCTGAATGGCTCTTCCTCTCCTCATTATTTCCACCACATTGGCCCGTGTGGGGCTCAATGATCCCTCCCTGATGGTTTTAGGGGACACATTAGCTCTTGAGCACCAAAGGCTTTGTAATGTATGGTAATGTATGTGTGTGTGTGTGTGTGTGTGTGTGTGTGTGTGTGTGTGTGTGTGTGTGTGTGTACATGCCTATGACAGGGTGAGTGTGTGTTTGGCGTTTGTGCATGTGTGAACATATGTACGACTACGTGTGTGTGTCTGTCTGTCCAATGTTTTGAAAGCATCGCACCTTTGACAAGGTGCCATCTACGCGACCACTCAGCTGGATGCGTGTGGGGGAAAGACCATCAGCCACAGCCCTAACTGGGTGTCCTAACTGCAGTGTCCAAAGTCAAGTCCTTGTCAGTGTACCCCAGAGAGCCCCGTCATTGGAGTGCACACTCTTCGAGTCTCATGGGCTGTTTTCCCAGAGCTATTCTGGTCTGCTCTCCATAGAACCTCTAGGCTAAAACGCTACCGACACTGACCCTGCTCAGAATGAGAGCAGTATATACAGTATATATTATATTTATTATATCTATTATTTATAATTCATTGCTTTTTGCTTCTCTTTTTAAAAATTTATTTGCTGGTGGTAAGGAGTGAGGGAATGGTAGCTCACACCCTCAGGGTTAGGGGTTTAAATCCCACCTCTGCTCTGTGTGTGTTTAGTTTGCAAGTTTGAAATTCTCTGTAGTGTATGATTGTGTGCGTGTTTATGTGCCCTACAGTGGACTGGCATCCTGTCTAGACTGTACCCATGTTATGTGCTTTATGCTGCCTGGGATAGGCTCCAGGCCAACCAGCAACCCTGCCCAGGATAAACATTTGGTAGATGGATGGACATATAGTTGCCTCGGTAACTGGTACATAGTCAGCTATGGTGCATCTCTGGGTAGAAAATGTTGAGTTATTATTTGCTTTCTGTATGTTAGTTAACCCGTTAATCTAGCAAAATTCCATGTTAGTGATAAACTGTAGATCTGTACCTGAACTGCTTCAGGATTTAAATGATGCTATTGGTCTTCATAACTTGGCCTAAGATCAAGGCTCATACATGAAACAGCATCTAATTCTCATCTTCATCATCATCATCTTTAAATTCTCAGGGGTCTGTGGGTCACAGAAGTCTGCTGTCATTGATGACAGCTTGCTGTCACAGCACTGCACCTGTCCTTAAGGGGCGTAAATGTTGCTTCAGTAACGGGGTTTGACATCGGGGCCAGAGGGGCGACACAGCTGCCTTTGATACATGGCTGCCACCATCCAATGGCCTTTTTCAATGGTTTGGTCTGAGTGACAGTTTCTATAAATACAGGCAAGCTGATCATTTACAACCTTACATGGCTTGTGTGTTTACGTGCTCTCCGTACTTGTGTTTGTGTGGCCCTCCGACCTGATAACCTTGTCCTCCGGCAGTGCCATCATGGGCCATCGTCGCCATTGCCTTAGTTGCTGTCCTCCTCATCATCACCTGCTGCTTCTGCCTCTGCAAGAAGTGCATCTTCAAGAAGAAAAACAAGAAGAAAGGCAAGGAGAAGGGTGGCAAGACCGCCATCAATATGAAGGACGTCATAGATGGTGCCAAAATGGAGGTAAAGACATTGGCCCTTTCTGCTACACTTGTGTGTTAAACTTCATTAATTGTGTGGTTTACATAGTGTAGAAAACATCTGTTTATTAAGCTGTAGCTGTACGTGTGCTTTGCTGTCAATTTTTGATAATGTTCTGTAGGGATCTCTCTTTGAGGTTCTAATAAGACAGATTCCGTGATATGTGCTGTCGCGTTCTAAGGCAGCACAAAGCAGCTGTCTTCGCGACAGCTTCAAAAGCCATCACGTTGTGCATTTTTGTCAGAGCTGGCACGTGACATGTAGGGGCATCTCACTACGGCTCTTAGGAAGCTGAAAGGCTTGACACGTTAGCGGAGGTGGACAGAACGACGCTTAGTGTTAGGTGTCACGCTTACCCTCGCCGCCTGTGTTCGTGGCTCATTGTTTTTTGTGGCCTCGTTCTGCTTATCCAACTTATCTTTGATCCTTGGAAACAAAACAGAGTCACAATGAGACTCGCAGTTGTACAATTACCTTACGCTGATTTGAAACTCTTTTAACACACCTTACCCGAGTTTAAAAGCCAGCCTGTCATTTTGAGTGTAATTACATATAACTGAAAGCACTGGTTCTCCTCAAAAAGTCAGCCGTGTTTCAACAGAATGGTGCACGAGCTGCGGTGTTGAGTGTTGTGTGATTTTTAATCAATCCGTATTAACCCAGAGAAACTACACTAGTTAATTATATTGTTGCAGGCTAATTAATTCTGCCCCTCCTTTTAATGCAGAAGCATATTATATGAAACGTACTTCTCAACTCAAGTTTGCATACTAATTATATTCATGGGGCTTGCTGTGCCTCACTTTGATGAAATAATTGACGAAATCTGCGTAATTAAATGTTTGAATGCAGGCCGATGCAATCTGAGGCACAATGAGAGGTCATGGCCTATACCAATGATGCGTTTATAAATGAAAAGATTTTTAAACTCACAGAATGTCAAGTGAAAAGCCTCAGGCTGTATGTTTAGTTTGCATTTAAAATGTAGCGACTTGGTCTGAGGATGCTGCAGTTCATTGAACAACCTGCATCACCGCACAATTAGACTTGATACTTTTTTACGTCAGCTCTAGACAAGCAGGAGCGCAGATCTCCTGTGGTCTAAATTTATCTCACTTCCTCCCACTCATTAGACAGCAAATCTTTTGCTGGCATCTTGTTAGCATATCCTCACCCTCTTGTGTTTTTTTTTTAAAACGAGCTCATAGTTCACGTTTAGAAAACCATATATGTGGTCTGAGGTCATTCGGACGGCCAGAGCTACATCACCCAAAGAGCGTGTGGCGATCCTCAGGGCTTTTACTGCGCCTCCGTCACCCGGGGTCGTGGGGCCTAGAGGTGCAGCTGTGCAGGCCCGGAGTGGTCATTTCTCCTGGTATGCCCAGACGCGTGCGGCTCCTGTGTGTGGTCCTTTTAATTTCTGTTTCTTCCTTCTATGTCCTCCTTATCTGTGTTGTGTCTGGTGACTGTGCGGAATGGGCACTGGCGGTAGGTCCCCAATTGCTGTTGGATCTTCTAAGCCTGCTGCTCTAACGTGTAGAGTCTTGACAACAACTTACTACCATACAGCGACATATATGTAACTATGCATACCGTCCATGTATATATACATATATGTGGATGTCTGCCGATCCTTGGTGTGCTTTGACGAGGCTGAACAGGATTGATTTTTCTCTACCCGAAGACTCACTTGCTGAGTCCTTGATCTGCATTTTAGTGGGTGCCCATTAGCTAAACGTACAATGATTAAGCTGCAAACATGGAGCCTGAAAAACGTGACACGTACATTCACGTGCATGCCAAGTTTGGCCATGAGACACGTGAAAGTGGATCTGGTGACGCCCGGTCACATGACCATAGCATCTCAATAGCTAAAAGAGTTAAAAAAATTAGGTGAAGAAGGCAGTGCAGGCTCGTGTATATCGCAGGCTTAATCATTTCTGTAATCCCTTTAACGCTTTGAAAGGGCACCAAGGAGTGCTCAGAACAGAGCTGTATATCTAATCGATCTGTGTGCACATATTACAAAGGCTACTTGTTTTTATGAGGAAGTGTTATGATTTTAGTTTACTTAAAAGGTTGTCAATTCTGTTCAGCCTTTTGCCTTTCACACTGGCAAGCTGTCAGCTAATGGCATCATGGTGACACATCTTGATTCCCTTACTGGTGCCTTTTGCTAGCATGATGCTTACAGCTTCCATCAGCTCAACACCACATGCAGCTGAGGTCTCTGACGATGCAACCGAACTATGACCTCCCATCTGAAGGGGGCGCTGTTGTAATGAAGGGGGACACAGAGCACAGTTTCATTGTGTGAGAATGTACTGCATGCCACATGGGGAGTCTGACAAGTCAATTTCGCACTGAATGAAGTGGAAGCCAGATCTTGCCTCCATCGCATGCTTTCTTTTGCCAAATTTGCCCCCACCTCACCTGAGGAGTGGTTAGTGAGGAAGTTGTATTTTTCTCTGACATTTCATTGTTGATTTGTTTATGCAAGAACAGACTGCCTGAAATAGCATAAAGGAAATTATGTTTTTTTTTTTCTGAAGTGAAAAAACATTCACTTTCGAAGTTTTGCTTTCTTTCCCAGCTGCCTGCCCGTTCAGGTTTTGTTTATTCTTTTATTTTCACTTAAAAAATGTTTTCCAAAAAATGTCTGCAGACTGAGTGCAACAGGGTTCCACCAAGGTTAATGCATCACTGAGCATGTCAGGATGTTAACCGCTGTGTCATTTAACAACTCAGAGAGAGGGGAGCCGTTTCTCCAGAGCTGGTTCGGACCGCACCACCGTGGCCACAGGGCTGGCAGATGACTGACTGTTGGCGGGTGTCTCCTTCAGGCCATGAAGGATGAGGATGATGCAGAGACAGGGCTGACGGATGGGGAGAAAGAGGCGGAGCCTAAGGAGGCCGAGAAACTGGGCAAATTGCAGTACTCCCTGGATTACAATTTCACCGAGAATCAGGTAAGGAGCCGCCCTCCATGTCTTACGACCCTCCCCCTGCTTCGTAAGTATGGTCCCCCATCCTTCCACCCCTTTGTCTACCCATGATCCTTAGCAACATTCTTTTATTGCAATGGGGGTCACCGACCAGGTAACACCCAAGTCTCGTCACCACTGACTCTGTGTTCCAGAAACTCCCGGCACAGCTTCATGACGTTGTTAATTGAAATAATTTGCCGAGGAGCTTATGCTACAGTGCCTGCACCACAGCTGAAAACAACGCAACTTAAAGTTAAAAATAAAGCCACCAAAAAAGAGAAAAAGGTGAATTAAAATAGCTTGTCATTGAAATCCATCTGGCCGTGTTCTCAGCGGATGGATTTTAAGGCAGCATGACTTGAGAGGCACATAAACTTACTGATGGCAGATGTTCTGTGACAGATAACAGGAGCCATATAGGAAAGCAGAGTGGTTCCCGGCTGGCCCAATATCACCCCTCTATAAACAATCTTGACAGCTAGTGATTATCCAAACTCACCCATCTCTCCGGTCCTGCTTCAAGCCGTCAACATTTCACAGTTAAAAAAAAAGAGAGAAAGTGCATGCATTCGGAAATGTCGAAATGTCACCCATTCTGTGCGACGGCCACGATGTTAGACTGCACGCATACGTGCATACCTATATATGCATGCGTTAATATGCACTGCGTGTTTCAGACTACGTCAGTGTAGAATCTGGCTGATGTCAGCATGCGAAAGAACTATAAATGCAGTCTGGTGTTCCTCTCCGAATACCCCCTGGTGCCACAGTACCGTAAGGTTCAGCGGGTTGAGTTAGGCAGAAGTGACAGGGTGCTCAGGACTCAAGGCAGGGGCATGTATGGAGGGGTGGGAGGTGTGCAGATGGCAGAGAGGGACATAAAACGGGGGGATGCTATTGGACTGACTTGCTTTCTACCCCCTCTAACAAGCACGCGGGGGACAATGAGGAAAGTTCTTTTCAAGCTCCGGAGTCTTGGAGGTCTGGGATTATATCGTAGCTAATTACCTGCCAGGGAGGAAGTTTCAGCAGTAAAGTGACTTCTGCTCCCTCTCTCTCCTTTGTCCCAGAATGAGGAGAGCGACCGTGTCCCTGCTTTTGTTTAAGGTAATCTGCCCTTTCCGCTCTGCCAATGCAAGGGCATCCAGTGTGGATGGAGAATAAAAGGCTTATACAATGGGGGCAGGCACTCACTGTACCTTCATGCTCTCAATGTAGATTCCCGCCTCATAGAGCCAAGTCATTTTTTGCCTTTCAAAGGACTCGCGGACCTTCGGATAAAATACGCTTCCCCCCGATTATTCCGAGCACAATGGTGCTGTCAAGACAATCAAAAAAGCTTGTCAGAAAAGGCTCAATAAAGAAAGTTCTAATGCATATCACATTTTTAATGCATTTTTGCTCCTAATTGAGTGTGAACTATTATCCCGAGGCATACATAATCATCGTGTTTCTGTATTCCTTGGGATCAAAAAGTGTTTTATAAAGAAATGTGATCTTACCAGAATGTCTTTGTCCCTTTTCTCTGTAATACCTAGTTGATTCCCAGGGGGTACCTTTAGAATGAATTGACAGATTACAGTTGACCTCAAAGAGGCAGCGTTGTCCGTTGCTGCTGGATGGGGAATAGATCTGACAGCTTTCATGGAGCCGGGTCCTGAGAAGTATGCAGAGAGGCCAGTGTATTACGGGAATCCCCCCAAGGATGAGCTGGTAGGGGCTGCTATCTGCTATGGCCTCCTGCCTCCCGCCTGCGTAGAGCAGTTGGAACAGCACTCTCCTGTGAGAGCGAGTTGCTGTTTAGCTGTGTTCATTGCCAACTCACTTTATTTAACCTGCAATTTTTCAACATATATACAGCCAGCCCTTAGTGTAGACGTCACAAGAACAGTTGACTGTTGTACTGCAGCTTTCCTATTAGTTCAGTTCAGAATTACGACTCCACTTCCTTTATCTTAAATAATAATTGTTTTGTTTTTCGAGTCTTAAAGTGTGTATAAGTCAAGAACACCATGTGCTTATTGGAGTTTCCCCAATGTTTCTTTTTCATCATTATGCCTCCCGATCCAAATACGACATCCTTCCCCTTCACCGTTTTCCAGTGCGGTGCATATGTGAATGAGCTGTGAGGTATGGTATATTTTAATTGGCCATGTGGTTCGTCCCCTCCTTCGCACATGCTCAGTGGCATGCCCCTCCCTGCAGTGAGCCCCTACCTCCATATGTGAGCTCTGTCTGTCAGAGGCGTTAGCGTGCGGCCATCAAGCACTGCACGACACTGAGCAGCATGGATCCAGCTCAGTCACCTTTGCGTTGTTTCACTGAAGGTTGCTGATTTGGGCCTGATTGCCTCTCTGCCCCTGACTGAGTGACCCAGGAGGCCAAGGAGAAGCTGCTCTGATTGGCAGATCAATCGGGACCCAAATCAAATACATGAGATTACCGTGGGGAACAGGTCTTTGACCACACTGATATGCCTTGATCTGCTTTAAGATGGTCTGTTTGATTGGCTGGTACCTTTCGCTTCATTTCCGGAGAATGCTACACAGAGCAGCAATGACATACATTTCTTCTGAACATCTATGTTTACATTCAAATAAAAATCCAAATGCCCAGTTACAAGGACTGACTAGAATCAAATCCTCAGCTGTATAATGAAAAGTCATGTGTTTATGTAATAAATACTGCTAATCACTTGCCCCCTCTGGTGTCGTAAGGTTTCAGAGAGCAGCTCTGGCGTTTAGACACCAGGGAGAAGGTAAATCTACCTTAGTTTCAAGTCTGTATTGGATTTGGATTGGCAGTGAGTGCCAAACAGCCATCCGCAGGATGGTGGAGAGGAGGGTCTGCCGGTCCCTCTCTGTGGTCCAGGTCCTGTCCGTCTGACTCTTCCCCCGCCCCCGACAGCTCATCGTGGGGATCATCCAGGCGGCAGAGCTGCCCGCCATGGACATGGGTGGCACCTCAGACCCCTACGTTAAAGTATATCTACTGCCGGATAAGAAGAAGAAGTTCGAGACAAAGGTCCACAGGAAGACCCTCAACCCCTGCTTTAATGAGCAGTTCATCTTCAAGGTGAGGTGCTGTTTAACCGACACCACCCGAGTGTCGGTGTAGCACACACAACACCACCTCAATATAGCTGTGAAGTACACACCCCCGTTAGACTTCAGCTGTCCTATACAGCACACACCACCACCCACCTCTTCAACCCCATCCACGTTTCGCTGTAATATACAGTGCACCATACCTGAGGAGAGCAATAATAAGACACCACTATCCGAGAATAGGTGTGCTGTTCACACTCCACCTGTGTGCCTCTGGAATATACTCCAACCAGTAGAGCACAACAGTAACACAAACACCGCCTGAGTATAGCTGTAATCTAACAGGCAAATCACGAAACAAGATTATTTTTTTACAGATAATCTTCTGGGAAATGCCTCACTGTATACATACAGCTCTAATAGAATTGTAAGTTCTCTAAAGTCTGTGGCACACAAGAAGCCTCTGTTTAATGTGCTATTAAAGTATATATTAAACCATTCAATGATAAAGCAAATGTGGAATATGGCATTTCCTAATTCATTCTTAAAATTGTCAGGGATTTAGATTATTACCTTTATTGTGTAAGATATATAAAAGGTTTTATGTACCTCACTTATGGTTTTGACAGGGATATTGTGGGTAATAAAGGGAGGTATGGAACGACAAGCAGAAAGGGTTGCCATAAAGCTCCTCGAGTGCAGTTGCTGAATGACTATTTGTACATTGAAAACAGAGATTTAATGATGATGAATTAGCCATGACACTAGTCACTTGGATAGCTGTAACTGTGCGTCTAGAACGTGGGTGGGTAAAATCTCCCTCTTGC
Organism: Gymnarchus niloticus; assembly: GCA_009936485.2. Classification (NCBI taxonomy): domain Eukaryota; kingdom Metazoa; phylum Chordata; class Actinopteri; order Osteoglossiformes; family Gymnarchidae; genus Gymnarchus; species Gymnarchus niloticus. The sequence goes on along the minus strand of JAACJT020000001.1, from coordinate 9,366,227 downwards.
CCCCGCCCGTCACCCGCCAGGTGCCCTACACCGAGCTAGGGGGCAAGACGCTGGTGATGACGGTGTACGACTTTGACCGCTTCTCCAAGCACGATGCCATCGGGGATGTGAAGGTGCCCATGAACAAGGTGGACTTCAGTCACGTGACGGAGGAGTGGCGTGACCTGCAGAGTGCCGAGAAGGAGGAGGTGAGGCCCTTGTATGGAGAGGGGATATGCCAGGGGAGGGGAGGCCACCCCCACCCCGGGGAAGGGCTATGCCAACAGAAGGTGTTTCTGGGGGGAGGGGTTATGCCAGAGGAGGGGCTACATCAGGGGAGAGCCTTATGAACAGGGTGTGTGAATGTGTTTTCTCTGTGAGAGCATCTGAATTAATCTGCACACCTGATAAATCCTGACCTGTCAGGAAAACATCACTTTCCTATAGTGTTTGGGGCCATGGCAGTCCCCCTCCGGACCCCTCCCCCACCCCCAAACCATAAATCAGCAAGTGATTCCCTCACATATTCAGTTCCACAAAATGTCATGGTGCACAGAATGCAAGTTGCCATGGAGATGTATATTTTAGCCATAGCCATAGATGCTCTGACTGAAAGGTTAATTAGGGAGTCACGTCTGGGTACAGTCAAATGTTTATCCTTCAGAAGTTTTTGAGTTTTTTGTGTGGGAACAGGGACACAATTTTGGGATTTGCAGCCATTAACATTCTTTTAGGGACGCATCCCCAACGTGACATTCTGGTTGTCAGTTACCATGGGATTTACTCTTAATTGACCTCGTGGATGGTGGCACGCGTCACCGGCTGCCACGTGTGTCTCTGCCCCCCTTTTAACACATGTCCCACGAGTAGGCTGGGAGCTCCTCACAGAGGTGTAGGTAAATGAGCTCCACTCCTGCGATTGCCGGTTTCGCCGTCACCCTTCTGCGTTCATGCTGCCCACCACCTGTTAATGAGGTGCCGAGGACCGAGCTATTCTAGTCCAGAACGATCTATGGTAAAAGCATTACAGATCAAAGAGCAACTACAATATCCAAGAATAGTAAACAAACCATTAAAAGAAAATCATTCAACTGTACATTTTGAACAAGTGCACCCTTTGAAACTGAGAAGCAGCTAAGAAAGGACCAGATTAATAATTGGACTATAATAAAAATAACTTACAAATTCGGGGGGGGGGGCTTGGAGCCTTTCCCAGGCAGCCTAGGGCATAAGACAGGGGACACCCCTTTTCTAGGATCTGCTTTGTTGCGCTGTGGCATCTTGACAGGCCTTCATCACACACTAACACCTCCAGCGGCTGTAAATTACACCCACTGTGTACGACAGTACAATGACAAGTCCACCCCTCCCAACACGTCCCACCGAGGCCCCTGGGGTTTGCATGCCTGACGAAATGGACATCCAGCAGGAACGGAAAGGTCACTTTGTTGGTGGTAGCCAAAGATGAAGGCAAGGGAGATGGAGGATGTGGCTGTCCATTGCAAAATGTCATCTTTTTCAGTGGAGACTTTAGAGACACGAGATGTATAGATTCATAAGGATAATTGTGTCCCAAAAGTTGTACCTGTACATCCAGATCCTGAAACTGATGCCTTATTTGTACATTCTGGGCATGTTTGGTGTATATGATACAAATCCATCCATACATTCATCTATTGTCTGTATCATTAAAATCTGGATTATTTAGTAGCACTATTGTCTCACACCAGCAGGGTTGGGGGTTTGAATCCCGCCCTTGCTCTGTGTGTGTTTCTGATTCGCATGTTCTCCCTGTGTTCTGCATGTTTTCTCTGGGTGCATCGGTTTCCTCCCGCAGTTCAAAGACATGCGATCAGGCTAACCAGTATCTCTAAATTGCACATAGTCTGTGAGTAAATTTACCCTGTGATGAACTGATATCCTGGATGTACCTCAGCCTTGTGCCTTGTGCTGCCTGGAATCCAGATTCATCCATGATCATACTCACGGGAAATGGTTGTAAGATGAATGACCAGTTGTTTAGATGCTTATTTTTGTATGCACAGCATTTTTAACAATCATATATGTCCATATGTTCAGGTGGTAGAAGTTGAATTGTCTTATGGGTTTCATACACACATACAGACCAACCACCTTATACGGATGGGTATTTGCTTAGCTCAGGTTATTGCCATGTAAATAACTAAAGTTGGCCAAAAGAAGAAAGCCATGGACTGCGATCCTGTTTAATGTCACATGGTAGACGGAGGGCGCGGTGCAGCCGGTACCCTCCAAGACTTGAGCCTAGGCGTCAAGAGGCAAGCGGCTCTCAACGAGGAGCCGCTGCAGGCCAACCTGACTGAACATTCTTATCAGCGAGTCACCAATGCTACCACATCTTCAGCGGAGACGAGCACCGTGACACTGTTTCACCAGATCTGGTGGCGAGGCGTGTGTTCGTCTGAGTTCATCGGCAGCGGAGACGACACCCACTGACAGCAGTCTGCACACCATGGATCGAAACACTCATAATGTGGGCTTAGGAGAAAATGGAGAAACAAAAAATACCAGATTATCCGATGCACCAACTCTATGCCAATAGAATTTTAGCATTATTAAAATTTCAGGGCATTGGTTTTATTTTATTATTATTTTGATTTCATTCAAGCGGCTAAAACTCTGGCAGAAATAGTGCATGGCTTGTTTTTTTAGTCTTGACATTAGCAAAATTTGGATCATGAAAACTACATCAAGGCCTTACAATTTACAATATTAATACAAGCAAAAGGTTCTGCGTTTTATATAAAGTAATTTATGTGTGATGTTGCCCACTCAGATTTTATCTGGTTTTAAAAACAGTGATACATGTGAAACATGGTAGTGTTTTAAGAACACAAACATATGTTGTTTACTACATGGGAACCTTGTGGAAGACACGAACACTTCTGGGTATCAAGACGGATTCAAAAAAAGTAAACAAAAAACACAACGTTATCACTTGAGTTGGTGTGTTTGTGTACTAGGGAGACTTAATAGGTCTACAAACGGGTTGTCAGTTGAAGGTCTTGAAAGGGTGTCTCTTACGAACCCTAGGGTAAGATAAAACTGTGACTCACAAAGGGTGGAAGTGACTGCGGAGCTGCAGTATGATACCATTATCAACAATGGGACATCTCTGGCATCCCACAATAGCAGCTCACCTTCACGTGTGGCCCACCTGAGGTGCAGCTAACTGAGCTCTTCCCCCGTACTTCCTCTTCACAGCAAGAGAAGCTGGGCGACATCTGCTTCTCCCTACGCTACGTACCCACAGCCGGCAAGCTGACCGTCGTCATCCTGGAGGCCAAGAACCTGAAGAAGATGGATGTGGGCGGCTTATCAGGTGAGAAACGACAGGGGGAGTCTCAGTGGAAAGCAATCAGGCCTATCGGGCGGCGGAGATGGGAACAGATCCGAATCCGGCCCCATCTGGCCAACTCAGATAAGGCTGGTGCCATATCCCAAATCTCTAGGGCTCGTTTGGATCGAGGAGTTTATAGGTGCCGGTGACACATAATGGAAAAGGCACATCACACTCTGAGTATTTTTGCATGCAAATTAAGCGGCACTGTTGCTTTTTTTTCCCAATAATGGTGTGAGGTTTTGATTAAACACAGGTGCCCAAAGGCTCGAGGTAGGCTAAGAAAATGACTCGGTCTTCAAAATGTTGAAAATTAGCACTGTACTTGCATTTAATTTAAGTTTTGTTTTGTACTAAAGCCTCAACAACAACAGCAAAAACACAGTTGCCAAACAAAGCAAATACAGTGCCTAGTCATAAATAAATATTATCTTTCCTGGGGTGGCACGGTGCCTCACACCTTCCAGGAGTGGGGGTTTGAATCCCACCTCCAGTTTGTGTGTGTGAAGTTTGCATGTTCTCCCTGTGTCTTGTGGCTTTCCTCCAGGTACTTTGGTTCCATCCCACAGTCCAAAGACATGCAGTTATGCCAATTGGTGACTCTAAATTGCCTGTTGTGTATGTGTGTGTGTGTGTGTGTGTGTGTGTGTATTAGTCAGTGAGTGAATGCATATGCCCTGCAATGGATTCGTACCCCAGCCGTGTGTCCTATGTTACCTGGTATAAGGTCCAGCTTATGTGACCATGACTAGGATAGATGGCTTTAGATTAATGATATATTCATTTTTAATACATGGCACAATCTTGTGTGGTGTTAAAACATTGTGAGGCATACAGATTCCTGTTCCGAAACAGATTACAAAGGATGCATCCTTTTTGGTCCCCAGAAAAGAACATGGAACCTTGCTCGTAAACTCCCGCGTCAGCAGACCATCAGCGAGATGCTCGCAGGGCTGCCGCCAGGCTCTGTTTGTAACGTGCCGCAGAAAAATAATTAACCAAGTTTTCGCCTGTTTTAAACTCTCCATCCTCAAGGCATCCCCTGTGGGTGGCAAAGCACTGCAGCAAAGTGCAAATCTGCTGTCAGACGTGGGAGGAATGAGTGAGGAACGTGGGCAGAACGAGGGAGGAACACCGGTACCCCGTGTACTCACCACGCAAGCTGGGCTGAGTGTACTAAGTCCACGATTTGTTGGGTGGGATCGAGTCATGGCAGCAATGAACTTGAGTGCGTCAACCAACTGATCAGTCATGTTTTCTGCAGCATTTCTTATTATATGTACTTAGCTGTGGTTTTCCAGAGGGATCTTAGAAACTGGAAACCCAAATCAGCAAAAACACAGGGGATATCCATCTCTGGATATGTAATCGCTGTGTGTGATTCCATGTCTAGATGTGTAATCGCTGTGTATGATTCCATGTCTGAATGTGTAATTGCAGTGTCTGATTCCATCTCTGGATGTGTAATCACTGTGTGTGATTCCATGTCTGAATGTGTAATTGCTGTGTGTGATTCCATGTCTGGAAATGTAATCGCTGAGTGCGACAGTACACGTTTATGTGATATCACCTCGGGCCCTGTGAGGGACGTTTATGGAAATCCTACTGGCTGTCCCGTGCTCCATGCTGTATGCAGTGTAATGTTCAGCTCACCCTCTTTTCAGAGATGATGGACAGCTTTCCAAAGTTGACTAGGCCCTCCTGTGTATGCATGAGCAGGCACCCAGATGACCCCTTAGGAGGGTGTCACTATCGGGAGCTGGACTTGCTGCAGCCTGCACTTGTCCGGGAAGCGTGGTGACCTCCACTCTTGCCAATCTCGATGACTGGCGTCGCGGTCCCCTCACGACTTTCTCATTGATCTGAGAAGAAACGTGATTGGTTAGTGGCAAGCTTCTTAATGCACCCTGTTTATTACTATTCCACCCTAGTCTACTGCTTTCAGAGTTTCAAAAACATGATTTGCATATGAAATCCCTGCAGAGTGAATGGCAGAGTTTCTGCAGGGCCCACAAAATCACTTAAAACCATGCAAGTGGATGTTTATAAGATTACGGAAGATGTAGGATGAACCTGCAAGAAAATCATTAGTTGTTTTTCATGCTTTTAAAAAAATTACATGTAATGGAGTGCTTGCTGTTCAGTGACATTTTCACTACTGCAGTATTATTCCACATGGAACAATTTAATGAGATTCCAGTGCTCTGTATAAGAACGCACATTTAAATGACTCTCATAGTGGCAGGGAATCCTGACTGACATAGGTGAAGGCCCGAAGCTTCATCTGGAAGGAGCCTGAGGATCCAGGCATGCTGCTATTTGGGAGTGCTGTTTCTTTGGAAAATGTCTCAGTGCAGTCCATTTGGATGGGGGTTTCAGTGCCATGCCTTTGGATGGAGGTTTCAGTGCCATCCCTTGGTATGGAGGTTTCAGTGCCGTGCCTTTGGATGGGGGTTTCAGTGCTGTGCCTTTGGATGGAGGTTTCAGTGCCGTGCCTTTGGATGGGGGTTTCAGTGCCGTCCCTTGGTATGGAGATTTCTGTGGCGTGCCTTTAGATGGATGTTTCAGTGCTATGCCTTTGAGTGGAAGTCTGAGACAGCAGACAGCATGTGTCCTTTGCAGGTAGAGCTAAAAACTTTTCCTTGTGTCCCGGTCCCCCACCTACACTACAATGTCAACACTTGACCGCACATCCTGCTCCAGCCGGGCCACTGACCGCAATTTCAGTGCAAACCATCACACACCTGGACCATCCGTGGAGACATGTCGGGATAACAGTCTTGCTAAACAGGGCACACCTGCAGCCCATCAAGCACTCCTCCGTGCCCAGATAAGGCTTCCATGCCACGCAGAGCCAGCACTTCCTCTCCCAAGACGCAGGCTGCTCCGTTTCCACAGATGTCCATCAAATGGTCTGATGAGCAAGCATCTCAACACCCCCTCTGTCAGCGCCGCACAATGAACACTCGCTGTTAACACGCAAGATGGCAGATGCAGGAGAAATGAAAGAGGGAAACGTTTATGAAATTATTTCATAAAATATTCTGTTAATTAGAAACAATTTTTACTGGAAAAAAAGCAAGTTAATAAGCACCCTTTTCCAATTCATATGCATGCAGTCCCCTCGGTAGCCAGTTTCAAACAATCAATATACGCAATATACATAATAATAGAAAGGAATGATGATTATTTCAGGTTCACGGGACAAAGCACATATACAGAGAAAGTCCATTATTTCTGTTACAGTGAAGTGCTCATTATTCTCATCTGTGTAGTTAGGAAATGTGCAACTAATATTTTTCTTGAAGCAACTTGAGATACTGTTGAAGATATATTTAACAAAATGCTTAAAAATGACTAGGGACCCCAGAAACGAGACCATTCACTGAGAACATAAATTTTATCATTTGAAGACGAAGGTGAGTAGTAGAAACAAATGTAAAGGAAGGAGCTGAGAAGCTAGCTGAGGTTTCCTCGGCCTGGGCTCCCACTGCCTCGTGCATCAGAGAGAGACGGGGGCCTCCACAGACTCTGGGGGAAGGGTGTGCCTGATGTGCTCCACTCCTTCACTCCAGCCGGGAGAAACAGCCACTCTTACTCAGCTGGTTTTCTTTCACTCGCAACTACTAATTAAGTTATTTTTCCACAAAAAAAAACACAAAAACTGAAGGAAATTACAATGACAGACAATGCACTTCTTTTTATGTAGCATGAAAACAGGAAATATTCATTTTCTGGTATTGTTGTGTCGCCTAAATTTGTGTGAGGAGGAATTTGTTACAATTTCATCTTACAGAGAACCAACGTGTCCTCGGTTTTGGCTCTGGGCTTGAAACATAAAATTAAATTGATGTAAATTCACAGTGATAGCTAAAGGCACGAAAATGTCCAGAAAGTGACATGGATTATTAGTCTCAATTTTTTGTGTGTTTGTGCTATCAGCCCAGATTCAAAGTAGAATCACATCCCATTCTTAAAGCGAAAATTGATTCTAACGACCCTTCAGCTTTGTGACAGATAATGCAGTAGGTAACAGATATAATTACCATAATTACTAAGTACCATCATCGTGGCGGCCTGAAGAGAATGACAAGGACCTGATGTGTTTTTAAATTGTCCCCACGACTTCAGTTTACGTTACATTTTCATAGACCAGTTGGCATTTGCAATGTTAGTTAAGGACATTTTCATTGCAATATTAGAAATTATTTCTACAAGTAAGATTAAAAACTACCAATATTTTGAGCACCATAGAAATGATCCTATTGCATTCTATACAGCACCTAGTAGCAGCCAAAGGCAGACTACAGTATAAATATACTTCCTTCAGACTGAACTGTAAAATTATGGACATACTTCAGAGTTCACTTATGCATGTCCTCCCAAAAGAGCTCCATATATTCACATGCCTCTGACCAGGTTCTGGAGGAAAACGGCACCCTTCATTTGTCACAACGAGAACCAGGCTGGCGGTGAGCATCTGGATTCAGTGTGAGACATGGGAACAGAACAGTGTTGGCAGACTTAGGTATCCCTCCACCCGGTCCCGACTGTTTGTAGCCAGTTTAATTTGAGAGGTCTAAACGTAAACGTGGCATACAAAACAATGAAGGCAATAATTTGGGGATTAATGAAAAATGTTAGTCATTAGTGCTCTCTGCCACCCTGGGTTCCTAATGGACAAGGTCACATCTACAAAAGTTAGGGGGACGTTCATTACTCCGTTACTCTGTTGGATCATTACTGCATATTATCTCGTTGATGGCACTGCTGTGAATGTTACTTATTTGGAACAAAGATTTTCATGGACCCAGAGCAGTTTTAAAAGACATCTCAGATTAATCCGAGGAGAGGACAATCCGTGGAGTTTATAACCATTCCAGGATGTTAACCAGGAGAAACAGATCTGACTGCAGCCTTGCTGCAAGGTGATGTGTTTGGTAACTTGTGTACTGGTAACTGTGGGATGTGACAGTACACCATAAGGAAATGGAATCAATATTAAGATGAGAGGTTCGAGAGTTGAACAATCGGATTGAGGGGGGCCTGGGCCAGTGTGATGTGAACAAGTGAGTGCTGACTGAAAAGATATAAAGTAAGGCTTACAACTATGGGGGTGGAGCCCAGATGTTCATTTGTGTGAGGTTGTCGTTCGGAGCATTCTATGGGCTCTTGAAGCACTGTCTTAGAACTGACTAGTAATGATGTCTGGAGCAGTAACTGAATGGAACTGATAATGTGGATTAATGGATATGCTAAACAGTATTTGTTTTATTTCCGCATAAATCCTGCTGTGTTTTCGTAAACCACATCCTGGGGTATCTCCAGCGTTCTAAATAAAAGGGTTGAAAGCCAGGCATCTGCTGTTGAGCCAGTGGCTATTTGGGTGCCAGTGATTTATGGGTCCAAAGAGTGGGAAAAGCAATTTGGAGGTGATTGAGGATGGCAAAGTCACTGCTGTCTGTGTTGATGGAGTTCTGCGTAGGCCCCAGGGGTGGTGTGGGGAAGTGGCAAGTGGAGAGTGATTCACGTCCTCCAAGTCAACAAAAGCCAAATGACAGGCAGCACAGCGTGGAACTGGGCTGTGATGAAACCGGAGTAAGTAAGAGAGATGTTGGCGGAGCAGCCTGAAAAGCCCTTTTGTGCTGGCAAATAGCTCATCTTGTAAGCTATCAAAGTGTCAATACAAAAGGCAGAAAGAGCCACTGGACTTAATTCCAAAGAATAGCATAGTTGCTTCTGTGGCGGTCCATTGCTGTGGAACTTTCTCTCCTATTTAGTCTGCACGTCCTCTTTACGGACAAAGACCGTCTGTATAAAAGCAGGTCCATCCCAGCGTGAGGTGATGGCTGACAGATCAGATAACGGTGGACTTAATCCTGTCACCGACATTAGAATACGGAGGTATTAGTGCATCAGATGGTCCCCTTAATGCCAGGGTGACTAGATCATGAGACTGTGAAGATGAGAAGTATGTATGTCTGGTGTGGAGAAGATTTCCAGGTTTAACGGCAGAGGATAGTGAATGATTCCAGACATGGCAGGGTCTTTGTAGGTCTTTTTTGTGTATTTGAGAATCGAGCCTCATGTCTTAAAGCACATATGAAATGTGGATACTGATACAAATTGGTTCAATAACTAAAAAAGTGATTGAGCGGTTTAATGCTTTTTCCTTGCGAATCCTGCACTATGTGTTAAAGGCACTTTTGTCCTAATCAATTTACATTTTTAGTAAGCTCAATGTTTTACTGAAGCGGTTCATATTATTTACCTTTCTGGAGGTCATGACTGCAGGATTTTAACTAGGAAATGTTCGGCGGCATATCACCTGCAACCGAAAGGTCTCCATTTCATACTGATCTGCTTTCTTAGAGTTTTGTATATGTAACAATACCGTATATCTATAAATGAACCTACCTACCTATTTAGGTCCTGCATCTGTGATAAATTTGATGAAGGAACCTTGTGATTTATTTATTTTTATTGAAAAGCTGATATCTGTACATTTAATGCATGCCCAGCTCTATCCTAAAAGCATTTCATTGTATTTATGTCCATACCACAACAGAATTGCATTCAATACTCTGAATCAAAACCTTTTAGCATTTCCTGATATTACTGCAGAATAACTTCACACCAGTGAAAATCACTTTGCTCCTCATTTAAACTGAAGGAAACAAATGAGTCTGGTGGTCTGATGTCAGGTGAACGTAACACTAGTGCAGTAGCAGGACGACATGTTATGTATGGTTCATCACTCAGATCAAGGGCAGGCAACGTGTTAACTGAACCAGAGTTTGTGAACAACTGGGAGTTTTTAAAAGCCTCTTTTTAAAATTCTCTACGGCCTGCTCAGGTCTCTTTTTGTAGTCATTAGAGCGACGTATGAAACGTTCTGCTGGTCGACTCGTATTGGATATCCCGGAGCATTACGCAGTATACACCTGGATGGCTAAGCGGCAGGTAAGTATGAAGTAAAAGTATCCAAAATCAGTGTTACCTTTCTGTTTCTTATATTTCCAGACTTTGGTTTGCATTCTGCTCGTGGTCTACCTACAATGGCGGATTATAAAGCGATCTGTCGCTCGAACCTCTTCGCCGCTAATGACATCTGAATGGTTACTGTCCTGGCTGCCATGAAAATCTCTGGCAAAGCGGTTGATTCCTAGAATTTAGAAATCAATGTTTCCTTTTGTCATGACTATTGATCCTCTCCCTGTCTCACCAGCTAGAAAGTGTGAGGATTTTTTTTCCCCCCCATTGAGGATTCAAACCATCCGCGTATTCACGGTAACATTTTATGTCCTTTGCTGATTTCTGCCAAGCATACATATCGTTCGATGAATTTTGTTTGTTCAGAGATGTTAAAAACAGTGTCAGAACACTCTTAACTTTGACAGTGTTTGTTTGTTTAGTCACACATTCAATGACATGATAGGATTTATATGAGAAGGCCAAAAAAAGAAAGTGATATACCCTAAAGGGCAGAAAAAAGGCTGATTTAAATTGGTGCTGTGTCCTTGTGAAATATGATGCATTTTTTTTTCCATGATGGCTGGGGTAGCCTCAGAAAAACAAGGAATAATTTGCACGGTTTACTTTTGTTGAGGTTTACCGTTGGCTAGATGCTATCAAACCTATCTTAATCCTAGACATCATGTATGCCTTGCTGTTGGCACACACTAATTTGGGGAAAAAAATAAGATTTACAAACAAGGATCCTGTCATGCTGCCAAAAGTTGCCGTGAGCAAAAAGCTGTCACAGATGCTTTATCCTAGGGTATTCTGGATGAGGGATTTTTGGCTCAATATCATTAAGTCAGTGTCATTTTTGTTTCGTGGCTGCTTCCCAGTGTTACCTGAAAGCAGTTTCTTTCTGGAGTCATCCAAAAAGATGATATTTGGTGAACTACTGTCTGTATATAACCTAGAGAATGTGACTGTATGCCTGAGTGTGCACCCTCTGGTGGTGGGGAATCACATCCAGGGTGTCTCCTGCTTTGTGTTTCCTGGGAGGGGTTCTGAGTGAGTGTGCACCCCTGCTTTAGGCTCACTGTGAACCTGTACTGGACAAGCAGTCAGAAGATGTCTATTATCATAACTCATAACTTCTACTGGTGCAGTAGCTAGTGTAGTATCCAGTGTATAAGTTATCCAGTATCCAGTGCCATAAGAATAGTCAGCTGCACAGGGAGATAAATGAAAACACACTCGTAAGACATACAGTTGATCTTGATTGGGCTATTCTTGATTGGGTTATACTCAGTGAGTTATTTCTGAAGGATTGGATTTCCGCTAGTTAAGCTTCCTGCTTCTCTTAGAAAATGTCTGAACAGATGTCTGGATTTCAGAAAGGTTTATATGAATGACTAGAAATTTCATTTCCCAGGTGTCTATCACCTTAATTTTGAGTGCACTGTCCCGCTGTACTTTCTCTGCTAGTCTAGAAACAGGACATTTTCAGTGTTATGTGTTTATGTGGTGCAACTGGGTAGGGGCAGTTGTGACCTGGGCTTCTGACCAAGTATGCATGTTGAGTTTCAGAGCTTCTTGTCAAGTCAAAACAACAAACACAACATCTGGCACCGATAACTGTGACCTCGCCTTATTTGTTTTGCGATCCAGTCGTGTTAGAGATCGAATTCTCCCCACTTCAGCCTTCCCTTCCACCACCTGCATACCAACACCCCCTAAGTGATGGAGCCTGAGTTTCACAAAGTGTCCTGGGTCCATTTCACACAGATTGAGACCCCCAGATGGGGCACACGAAAGGAGGACTGCAGAGGACAGGATTACGGTGATCGTGTTCAATCGATGTCCCCCACTCTCTGCATTTGAGGGCCTGTAATCAAGTCTGTTGGTCCTGCAGCCTCATCTCTCTGTTTTCAAAAACAAAGAGCTTGATGCATACCAGCAGCCCCTAATGTATTAGGTATGATGAAGAATATGGAATGAAGAAGTCGTGGTTCTCCAATAGCAGGTCTAACTGTTCAAGAAAGTCACTATTAGACTGCTAAATTAGCTATAAATTAATAATCGAACTGAGCTACAGCATGTTATGAGCCTAGTGACCAAGCTTTAACTTCACTCTTGTTCTGTAAAAACGTTCTTCCACCTGTCACTTTGCTTATAAGCATTTGTGTTGTATGGTATATGGTTAAAAATATCTGGCATCCATTTAGATCTTGGCTGAAGTCTCAAACTACCTTTCAGATGTGGGCCCACGTCATTCTGGAACTTTCTCAGTTTCAAGATGACTGCAAGTTCAAATCTGTCAGTTTTTGTGGCCATAGGTGTCTTGTATGGAGATCAGGTATTAGCTGTCATCTTCTGATGCAATGTAAAGTGAGAAAAAGACTGTGGTAGATTTCACAAGTTAAATACATTCTGTCAACTGTGTAGATAACAAGCTGCTCTGTTTACTGCATTTTTCAATGAGTCACTAAATAATTGGCCTGGCACAGAAGCTGTAACATGCTGACGAAAAACCAAAAATATATTGATCGCCTTGCTCCCATCAGAAGTGTGAATAAGCATTTGAATAACATTGAATATTGTTCAAGACCTGTGGTCACTTGTCATGATCTTGTTATTCTTTTGGTCTGGGAGCAAACAAGAGGTTATCTGTTGTGGCATGGGGCTGCATTCAAATGTTTTGACTAGCACAGTGGTAAACAGCATCATGGTCCTCCTCAGTACCTTGATTGCACATGCAAGCAAAATGCAAAGATTACAGGATGTGGAATAGGCAATCAAATGAGGCAGGAGGGACTGTCTGGTGGCAAATTTTGCTGTTTAGAATCCCTAGGCTGGTACAACAACCATCCATGCCTGGATTCTACCAGAAAGAAGATCTCCTTCAATACGGAATTGGTTTACTCAGACGTTTAATTACCTTAAATTGGGTCCTTTCCTTTTTTAAGAAGATTAGCCTTTCAGAGGACTCTTATCAGGCAGTGCTGGCCAATCAAAGGTCTCAATGCAAGCAAAGCTTCCTTAATGTTTGCGAGATGCACTCCATAGATTCCCTACTGCTGCAACGGCCCATGGGTCATCATAACCTGAAGGGAACCACACCTGCAGAAGGCGAGAGAGGGGTCAGTGAGGTAGTTCCACATCATCCACAAGCAAAAGGAGGCTCCAGACAGGACATTAAATCATTCAGTCTAAGACTCGTGTCAGTTACAGAAGAAAGTGCATATTTTCCCACAATGCTTACTCAGCCAAGTTATAGAAGCTAATCTAGAAAACACATGGTAACGAATCAAGGTTTATCCAGGCGTATGTGTACCTCCATGCAGGGGTATAAGTGTGCATGAGGAATGTGGTCCTCTGTTGTACCAAAAATGCATGAAAGGAGCTATTCTGGTCAGGCACCTGCAGCCAGCCCTACCTTACCAGGACCTCTACTTTGGCAGCTCCACACATTTCAAAACAAGGAGAAGCACTGACCCAATGTTTTGGTATAGAATACCCAATTAATCCCTGAAAAACCAAAGGAAGCTTGATCCTGTTCTTTTACCAGTTCCTTTCCATATGAGCAACAATGTTTGTAATTTTGTTGTTTGAGACAGTTCACATTTCTGAGCTTGTCTTCCAAGTACCACATACTGCTAAAGGCTTGCTTGATATTAAATGTCAAGACCCCCTAGAGTCTAACACTGTACTCCACCCATATCATAATAGCTGCATAATAACTTGTAATGATATCTGTACTATGTACAACCATATTCCTTGGTGCACCTCCAATCCCAATGCTTGTCAGCAGGTGGCGCTATGATTCTATAATTACAACAGAAAGCCCCCGAAAACAACAAGTTGTCTGTTAGCCTGTTGACTTATGCACCATATTAATCATGGGAAATACAAATATAGAGGACTTCCAGGGTTATTTGTAAGGATGAGCACCATATGTAAATCATTTGATTAGATGATTGCATGGATGCTGGACCAGAACATTATCTTCTCTCATAAACTCTGTTCTCTCTCCCAAGTGTTGAAAGGATGAGGCTAATCTGCAAACCAGCCTAACACAACAAACCGCTTTGCAGTGACAAAGAAATCAATCTGGTGGTTTTAATTAATCCGGAAGTCTTCCAGCCTGCCCGCCTTCACGTCACCTCCTACCCTTACAGGAGCCTTAACTGTCCCTCCAACAAACTGTTCGAAAACATTTTAATCCATTAGCTTGGAGAGAGAGCCAGGGAAATTCGTGCTGGACTGAGGTTGGCCAGAATGTGAGCCAGAGCTAGTCTTAATGTTATAATCCGGCCACCGCTTTGAATGGCTGGGAGGTGCAGAAATTCCCAGCTGACGGGCCTCTGGAAAGCACAAACGACTCACTGCTGTGTTCCTAATATGGTAAGAACACAGTGCTCGGCACGAGCAGCGGGGCTTCTCTGGCGCAGGAATGCACTGTGGACGCTTTCCTATGGAACTTACAAAAAAAACAGAGTACTTAGATGGACCAAAAGGTAGCAGTGAGATGGAAATTCCTGGAATTGTTAAGTGCATGTCGGTGTTTCGGAAGGGCTTCGGAAGGGCACTCCAGTGGGATGAGGATCTTATGATGCCTAATGGCTGGAAGTCGATCTTTAAAACTTGGGTAAATAACCTAGATAATAATCATGCCTCAATAACTCATCCTTTATGTATCTAGAAAGGGTGAACTGATGTGTATTATTCAGTGTTTATTTCCAGTGCTTTTCCCATGTAGAAGGTCATGGAAGCTCCCAGGACACTGCCACAGCATTGGCCCCTACTCCCCTGTGTCCAGGTTCTCTTTCTCCTGAATGATTCATCCCAATACACCTGTCCCCCGAGAGACCCCTGTCTCCAGTCCACTCTCACATTGGGCCCTCGTTACAGTTTGTCACTCTGAACCGTGACTTATAGAGAGACAGACGGGCTCCCCGGCCTGTCAGGATTACACTCCCGGCTTTGCGTCTAGACCCAGGCCCATTTTCCGCTGGAGTGACCCTGAAAAGCATCCTCCCTTTGATGTTAAATTATTACTCATCATTTCAGAATTTCACAGACAATGGCGGAAACCTTTGATGTCTGGGGTTTTAGTGAAGTTCACACGGTCGTCCTCAGCACTCCTACGTGGATGAAAAGACGTACAAAAACAAAATTGCCTTTAACGATTAAGGGAAATGCTTGGGAAAAACACTCTCGTCTGTTTTATTTTCCCTCGCATACCTACAGCATTGCATCGGAGAGCCTCGATTCACCTGCATTCACTGTCTGAATGAAAACATCACTGGCACTGTAGAAACAACTACACAGCAGACACGGCTTGCTGGGCGATGACTGGACTACTGCAAAGATGACTGAAATTTAGACACCAAGGCACCTGCTGGCATAGCCTGTTTCAGCTGCTCCCTCAGTCAGGGCTACAGTGGTTACAATGTTCACCCACCACCCTACCTCCCTATTAATGCTGGGACAACTGTGCTAATTCACTAGCAGGCCTCATCCATCTAAATTGGATAAAAGATTAGGGGAATTAGGCTTTACCAATATTTGCTAGTACTGTGAAACTCACAGATGTTCAGAGTAAAGCGCGTGCCTCCTTAGCATTAGCTGGGATGTTTTAAATAATCCTTAATAAATTCCGTGTGCAGGTTCTGGCTAATGCTTCTCAGCTACGGTTCCCGTTTGGCTGGTTTGAAGTTTGTTTACTGGAATGCTGTCGGTATCAGTCTTATTTTTGGTTGACCGTTTTTGCAAGCCCTAGCCTAGTTACAGTTTGAGTAGAAGCAGAGAAGAAGCATGTTTCAGCTCTCATTCTCATTGAGTCTTTGAAAGCCTTGTATTTCCTACTTGTCCGCTACCCATAAACCCCTTGTATACCAAGTGTTTTTTTTTTTTTTAATTTTTTTGGTTTAATTACCATTCAGGATGAGCAAATAGATCACGAGTGCCACAGTTGCATCTTGATTGCTACATTATTAACCTAGAAAGATGATAGGCCTGATTGCATTAAGATAAAGCGCCCTCGATTTGATTGCTACCTAGCTAATTGGAGACTAGGGCACAGGATCCAGGGTGCTGTAGAGAACATTCTGGAAAGGGGGAGTTGCATTCCTGCATGCCAAAGCACCTTTTTACATGAGATGAGTGTAACTCAGCTGCCGGAAAAGTAGAGAGGTCATCTCCTCAATCAAGTGAATTCTTTTTTTTCTTCATGATAATAAAAATACTGTGTGATGTATGATGACTCACATTCCGGAGAGGAAAGTCAAACGAATCGAAAATGAACTTGAGCACACACACGACATAGAGGACCTGAAATCATGCCGTACCCTGTGTTGTGTTTCCACAGATCCCTATGTTAAAATCCATCTGATGCAGAACGGGAAGAGGCTGAAGAAAAAGAAGACGACAATCAAGAAGAACACACTCAACCCCTACTACAACGAGTCCTTCAGCTTCGAAGTGCCGTTTGAACAAATCCAGGTGAGGCTCTTCATCCATGATCTGGCTGAAAGAAGACTGTCCATCTAGTTCTTTATGTAAAGTGATCTGGCATCTACTTGTCACCTGATGGGCTATTCTCTGCTTTCCTATCTCTTTGTTTATGTAAGAATGTGCCATTTGAAGTGTTTCATGCATTTTTCTTCGGCAGAGAGAGGTCCACATGGTCAGCAGTCAGAACAGCACTAGCCTATCAAGCATTTTCTCCAGCCACACTATTCATATTTTCTGATATTTCTAAAATATAACTAATAATAATCATAGCAGTCTGCAGGCTTTTCTACTAGGAAAAACACTGCATACATTCCAAATGTGAAATAAAACATTAACAAAACAGAGATACGGTAATTACAGTATGGTGTAACAAGGGAATCATTATAATTTTTTTACTTAACCTATTCAGCAGAACGCACTGTTGCTCAGAGATCAGGGCGTTTGGTCAAACTGTCAGCTTCCCAGTGGCCTGCCCTTCACAAACCCCTCTCCACATACACATCTGGTGTATCTGCGTCTCCAGCTGTTACTCACGTTTGCAGAGCTCAGTTTTCATTTAACATCCTTTAATTCATAATAAATGGAATCTAAGGGACTTGAAACAGATGCAGCGTTTGAAGAGAGACAGTGATGAGGTACTTTTCAATGAGAAAGAGCTTCGATGTGCTGCCACAAACGGAACGGTAATTGCTCAAAATTGATTAGGCGTTTTGTGGATCAGGAACACTGAGTCCCAGTTTCAATTTCAAGTCCTATTTGGCCAGCCCTCCCCACCCAGTGGTTGCTGATCAGAGTGCTTCGTATTCACTCGTTCAAAAAACGGCCGCATTATTGTGCATGGCCGGCCTGCTTTGGCCGTGGTGATTCCACTTTGATATCATTCATGCCCTCTGGGACCTTGTTTTCTTAACTTCCAATATTCCATTATATGGCAAATTAGGTAAGCCCACCGAGAGCGGCTAGTCCAGGGCCCGCATCGGAGCGACAGCCTGTCCTCTCTCGGGCCTCGGATCGAATGTAATCACAGCGAGCTCATTGGTGTGGCCCGATGGCCCAGGATGCATGGATCGTTCCGTGCCCAAACTGTTTTGAATTAGTACGTGCGGAGTGTCACAAGTGGCTGCTATCTCTCTGCCTTCCGTTGCGAGTTAGAAACTGTAATGAGTTTAATGATAAATGTACCTCTTTCCTGCACACATCCCCAAATACATCAATACCACTACATGATGTAAGGTATTAAGAATAACAATAACCAATAATTCCTCCCTCCAATGAAACAACCATTGCTCACACCGTCTCTGATTGTGGGAAATGCTCCTCCATCCTGTTTCCGGTGAGTGTTCAGCCAGAGTGCAGCCAGGCCCTTTTCCTTGGATAAGCCCCTGGCCTGGGGGAGGGGGAGGGTGGCTGATGTGTCAAGACAAAAGCACTTCCAAATTGCTCCTTATTCTCTGGAGCCAGGGCAGTTTTTCAAGAGCATGAGGAAGAAGCACCAGCATTACTTTCTTCATTTCCTGGCAAAATTGCTTCAAAGTGAGGCTGGAGTGTGCTTTGAAAAAACAGATTTTTTTTTCTTCAAGAAAACATCAGAAAAGTCTTTTGGGTGTGAAAAAACATGTATTTTGTCAAAAGACAGACAATGATTTTTCAGACTTTAGCAATAGATGGAAATTAGGCACGGAAATGGAAAAGACATTTTGAAAACCACTAGCTGCATCATCCTGAGTTCTCATTTCTATTTGTTTTTTCCTGTGACTTTTTCTTCCCCACTCCCTGCTCCCTTCCTCTCTCCCCCTGCAGAAAGTGCAAATTGTTGTGACTGTCCTGGACTATGACAAGATCGGCAAGAACGATGCCATTGGCAAGGTGTTTGTGGGCCTCAACAGCACGGGCACGGAGCTGCGGCACTGGTCGGACATGCTGGCCAACCCGCGGAGACCCATCGCCCAGTGGCACGTACTCAAACCTGAGGAGGAGGTGGACACCCAGCTCACCATCAGGAAATAGGGGGAAGTTTTTTTTTTTTTTTCTTTTTTCCGATGTGCGCCCGTGTAGTGCTCCCCAGCCAGGATGTGTAAATACCTCAGTCATATATGGGTCCACTCACTTCCATGTCTTTTTGTCCTCCCTCATCCAAGCTTCCCCCCCCTCAGAAAAGATAGTTACTTTCCCTTTCTTCCACTTTGGATTCCCCTTTTCAAGTGTATAGGCCCTTTTTAAAACCCTCTTCTTCCTCCACTCCTCTGTGACACCCCCCCAAATTGCTTACCTGTCCAAAATGCCCCCTTCTTTTAAGCAATATGATCTGTATAGATAGCGCATGACAGATTATTTATTGTACCACAGTTGTATATATCAGTATGCAGACAAAATGATTTATAGTTTGTGTTTGTATGTTGTTTAGCGTTTCCTAATCTATGTATATCTCGATGTTTTTAATAAGATGTTCTATTTTAAATTATATAAATGGAGATATAGGAGAGCTGATATATATTACAGGATTCAGAATCTATCTTATTGCATTCCAGAAAATAAAAAACACCAACCTGCAAAATGCTAGTGGAGGTAAACTCAAATTGTAAAGGACGGTGTCAGTCTTTATGTTTACTTACCAAACCATCAAAAAGAGGAAAGCTAAAAAGGCCATTAACTAATATGGTTCCACTGAGATATATTTATATGCTGCTGAATATAAGCACATGGTTTCTTATGACTTTTTCTAGCTCGTTTTACAGTAGAGGACCAATGAGTTTAGCTTGAAAGCTGATATACCCAGAATTTCAAAGTAGATGCAAGCCGATTCACCTTTTCTTGTTGTTTGAGTAAATATTCCAGTGTTACAATTGCTGTTGTATGGAGCAGGTCCTTCTTACCTTAAATTGTATATTTTTTTTTTTAATAACTGATCCTCTTGAACTTGTCCGTCTTTCCAGTTCCCTGAAGTACAATCCCCACACAAAGCAGAAACAAGCTGTCACCAATGTGTCTTTGGAGCTTAGTTAAGTGTTCTCTTAATTGCTTACATCCAATAGCCTTGTTGTTTGACGCAGCGTACAATTTCAAGTCTAGGTTCCAATTAGGGAGAAGGTTTACGACTCCAGCTTTATCAATTTTTTTAGAACAAAAATCACGTCTGAATAATTTTTAGAAACTGCATGTTTTTACTAATCTTTGCTAAAAAACCAGGTTGTGGGGAAATTGTGCTTATCTGGGGGTATTTTTAGGACCCTCTTGCCTTCAGTCAATACAAATCGAGAGAAACATTTAGGTACTGTTGAGCTAATAAGTATCAGAAACAGGTCAGTGGGTAGAAGAGCATACAGGTGACATGAGGCTGCCGTTTTCAGGGAAGCGACTGCATGAAATTCCTCTCTCGACGCACACGTCGTGGGCCACGGCCGCTGGTTTTCTTTCTTTCTTGAGAACCGTGTCTCCAGTTTTGACAGTGCCGTTAATAGCAAACGTTGCTTCTGTTGCCTTTTCACAGTGACAGATAGAGTTAGCCATGTTTCACTGCCAAATTTGATTTTCCCCGTGGCTGCCGTCTTTGCACTGTATAGAAACACGGCCGCGTCGCGGCGTTTGACGCTTGACTGGCAAACAGGGCGCTCGGTCAAGGCGTGTGTGTGGGATAATGAAACAGCACACCACTCTCATATACTGTAGGTAGACGTGAAAAAGACAACAGGAAACCCAGAGTTTTCTTCTACTTGGTTAATATTAGCTGGATTTTTCCTTGTGCCGCTTTAACGTTAGGAACGCAAAGGGAATAAAACAAACAACGGAAACCGTAGGAGTTAATGGTCTGCAAAGAGAATTAGACTAGTTCTCTATTTGTCTTATACTAATGGCCAAACAACAAAAGGAACTAGTGGGGGGAAAAACTAAACGCCGAACTAAAACCGTTTGTCTTATCTTTGAGGAACCTTCTATTTGTACTAGACGCTAGCTTCAGGAGGAGTTTTTCAAATGTTTTCAATGTAATTATGTAGTAAATAGCACTATTATAAAGCTACTTGTCATTCCATAAGTCTGTGAGGACTGCTTCGTGTATCACTGTGACCGCTGTGCGTGCTTAGAAGTGTAGAGTTCAGATAGCGACCAGTTTCTTCTGTAGCGATGTTGTATGAAATAAATACTGCCATTCCTTCTTCTACTGCACTGCATTAACCGCGGGTCAGTCAGGAGGCACCCGGCTGGAGGCATGCAGGGCGCGGGGGTGTACGACTACACCAGAGCGGCTCCCTTCACACAGCATTCTGTAGAGCACTGTGCAATACGCCTACTGTCGCCTAGGTGGCGTAGCCCGAGGTGGACAGCTCCTATTTGGATACACTGCTTTCTACGACCTGGTTAGGACACAGCACATGCTGAGCCGGAGTAGATTAGAGCTCAGCGCATCCTGCCACTTACTGCTACCATGAGAAACTCTCGTTTGACTAACTTTTTATTGTCGTTTCCATCATTTCCTTGCACACAGATCCAGATTAAAATGTTTCAGGAAAATATCATTGGTAAACACCAAAACATGGCACCAAAAATTGTATATACTTTTATATTTTTCCAAATACAATTATTGGAAATAAAAAGTATCACAGACATCACTTTTATTATATCCCATGGCACATTTGTATGAATACTTGTTTTATTGATGCTTGTTAAGTACCAATCAATCAGATCATTTCATTGCTGTTTCAGGGCCCTACTTTATTTTTGAAGTGTTTAACTATTTTATGGTTTTAAATCGTGTGCCTGAATGTAGTTAAACTGTGTAGTTGACCGTTTTCCCTCTCTATCTCTCTCTCTTCACAAACCAGACGTAGTGGGCACCCTTAAATTGTTGCAATAATTATTGGTCCAACTTTAGTAATTAAATGTATAATTATATAGATTATTTAATAACTCGAAAACTATTAAATACTGTAAAATATACATGGCCCATTGAGTGACATTGCCTTTTCAAAGTATATTCACTTTGTGGGACCTCTTTTTTTTATGTGATAGATTTATATTAATATTTCAAATGTTCGTTTGAAAAACTTTAATTGGTGGGGAAAGAAACAACTAAACAAATTCTTTCGCATTGATGCATAAAACCAGACGACGCGTCGTGGCCGGGCTGTTAAAGGGAAGCGTTCCCCAGGTGCCCGGCCTTTTAAGTCAAACGCAAAAGCCATTACCTGCATGCACTCCGGTGCAATGCGACGTTTTACAGACGCCCACCGAAGAAACTATACGTCCACTAAAAGTAGCTAAAAATAACGCTAAATAATAGAAACTTGCTGTGTGACAAAGACGAACCGTTCTGTAAACGACAAAAGCCACATTTAGCTTTCAGACGAAGCTGTGTAAAGTATTAGAATCTGATGCTGTAGGAAGATCCTAGTTGCCTTTGTGTACATTAACTGCCTGCTTGACTATTTTTGTGTGTGGAAATTTTCTCTGTATCCGTGTAGAAATAATCGGGGTGTTCTTTCCTGCCACGCTGGCTGGCGCTGCCAGCGAGCCAGCAGTTAGATTTGCTGTGTATACCTTCATTTTTGATGGTGTTTTACGATTTTGTTTCATTGTGCGTAGCGTGATTCACTCTGTAAGGTTCTCTGATTGTGGTTATATAGCGAACTTCATATACACGGTGTTCAATAAACACGTTTTATTTCCTGTTGATATGGAACTTCTCCAAGTGCTATTTTTCTCCCCCCACCCCCATGTTTTGCTGTTGTGATGCCCATTGATCATTTATCCAGAGTGACACCGACTTTCCAAAATGTTGAAACCTTCATCAGCAAAGAAAAAGAAATGCTAAATAAATTAACGCGTAAAAAATATATATGTTGTGTTCTATCATTTGTCACTCGCAGTTTTTATCACTGCATCCTGTTTCTCAGAGGTAAGAATGAAATCTGCTTCATGAAGCTGTTGATTCAACCTCCACCAAAATCTATCTGATGAATAAAGACAAAGTATACAGAGGTGCAAGTTCTAAAAAGTCAGCCACGAGTTACACAAAAGGAAATGATTTTTAAAATTTCAAATTGAACTTAAAATATATGAGGCATGCAGACAAACACTAACATGAGGGAAGGACAGAAAGAAGAGGAAATGACAAATTAGGCCAACACTGAGGTACAAGCACAAAGTCCCAGCAAGACGGCAGAACAGTAGAATGTGGAAGCTGCCCCCGTTATTTATACTATCCTGATAATAGTAAATAACACAATGGCCTGCAGTGGGGCCTCTGCCCCTTATGATAACATTCCATGCTGTCCTCCTACCCACTTCTGAATGGCTGATAAATCAACCTTCAGACTAGCACATGGAACCTTGCTAAGGGCTTAATGGACATTACGAAAAGTTCTTATCAGACTGAAGTGTGGAGGACAAGTCATCGCCCCTTAGACCATAGATGGTCTCGCTGTTAGAAAATTCTCCACTTATGAGTATTTTGATACATACCACACATAACACAAATATCCACCCTGAATGAGTACCCCAAGCCTGGTATGAGCAGT
The DNA here is from genome assembly GCA_009936485.2 of Gymnarchus niloticus. Classification (NCBI taxonomy): domain Eukaryota; kingdom Metazoa; phylum Chordata; class Actinopteri; order Osteoglossiformes; family Gymnarchidae; genus Gymnarchus; species Gymnarchus niloticus. The sequence goes on along the minus strand of JAACJT020000001.1, from coordinate 9,342,884 downwards.
GGCAAGAAGGAAAACTGCAGGCAGAACAACGGGGATAAACGACTGGCACACACAACCCCACAAGCAGTCTTATTGTCAAGCGATGAGCCGTTTTCCACCAACATTACCCCGTGTTCTTTAGGTGTGAAACACCTTTTGAAGAAAATTCTGGAGGGGATTAGGAAGGTCACCAAGAATGACGTGATTGTTAGTTTGCTGATAGAGCTTTAGTGGTATCTGAATGAATAGCCACATGACGACAAATTCAGCACACAATTTATGGAAAGCGTTTACGACTTACTAGCACATTGTCGAAGACTATGAACTCATTGCCCTTAAGAACTGGAGAGAGAAAGACATTGATCGCAATTCTGCTTGTATATAAATGGTTTTGAGGGTCAGGGGGCAGATAATTACTGAACAATCAGAATATGTATTGAACTGGTATGGAGTCAAAGTATTTTGAATCAAAAGGGTAGATAAGTACAAAGCATGTCCAAAACATGCATCATTCAACTTGGCCATTTCTTTTGAAAGTAACCAAATAAGACAACTGTCCATGTTAAATGGCAGAACCAGTCCTGGAGTTGAACTTTTTTTCTATGTTGCATTTTGACACCCTTTAAATTCTTATAGGAGACAGAGCTTTTCACTAACATTCTGGAAAGCAGTGGTTACAGAAAACATGCTTAAAGGAAACATGGCAAACTGGTGTATGCAGAAACTGATTATTAACTTAAGGACGATGTGAAGGCTATGCACTAGCTCCCCATATAATTTTCCTAAAGAGATTAACTATTGGCAAAAATCAAGTATTGGGGAAGTCTGACTGTGTTATCAGCAATGTTTGGGAAGGGAAGTTTAACATCAAAATTAAAGCATATGATCCTTAAGGAGTACAAAATTCATGAGCGCTCAGTTTCAAAAAGTAACAAAAAAAGAATCTATGAAATTGGGGCATAGTAGGAGTGAGTCAACCGGTTTCTCAACCAGTGCCTGCAAACACTGTATTGACAGATATAAACGATTATCCCACCAGCTTTCAGAAGAAATTACCTACCTTCTTGTTACCAGACAGTCGAATAAAACCCCTGCATCATGGGACAGCTGAACTCCTATTTTAGCTACTGGAGTGAGACATTGAAAATGGAGAAAGTGAAGGACCACATGGAGCTGTGATTGAACAAAGGCCGTCCAGATAGCGTGCAGTCTGGAGACCAAAGGGGCGAAGTCCTGACATGATGTAAACATGGAAAATATAATCAGAGGGGGCAGAGAGAAGCAAATATTCAGCAGAAAATCGATGTCTCAATATACAACATGGCGCGAAGCCGGAGTGCGTGTTTATCATTCCCATCATGGAGAATTTCAGTGATGTTCTGAACTGCAAGTAAACGTCATATAGGATTGATACTCTAACCTCAGGAAAGGGGCTATAAATTCAGCACAGAGAGAGATTAACCTTCATCCCTGGGATTGCCAAAGTAACACATCCAGACAGGTCAGACTTTTATCATTCAGTTTGTTGAAGGGAATTCAGTAGTGCTCTTAATAGTGAAGAATCACGTAGCACCTGGTAAACATCACCGGGTGTACGTCTGGGTAGTCACTGAAGACTTGGGTGCTGTTGCCTCATATACTAAGAGGAAAGAACTAAAAGTCACTTCTGTCAAAAAAAAAAAAAAAAAAAAAAAAAAAATACATTTTTATGTAGGTGTAATAAAAAGTGCCTGAGATTAATTTGCCTAAGCATTGTATACTGGTTTCTGCAAATCTCACACGTCTGCTGTCAAACTGTCCAACACGTGTTATTTCGTACAAAATTGTGATTTCTCAGTCCAAGTGATTTGCACGCAAAAAATAGCAGGTTAAGCCAGCATTACAGATTGCAGGAAACAGGAAACGGAGTACTGGCAGTCTGAAATTGGAGGTAGACATTGATAAATGGGAAAAGGTTTAAAGTAAAACTCAAACCACTCCAAGTCAGTGTGTGAAACAGTATAGATGAAGCAGACTCACCAAGGAGATGTAGTTTATCCAATTCCCACAAGAGGACAGACTTTTTAAATCACATGGATGTTTCCATACCCAAAGTGCCTACTCACCCCTCACACTGTTGTGTTGGTGGGGGACTTGGCCACACTCAACGCAGAACTGAATGGCCGCTCCTTCGTCAAGAAACTGCATTCCCAATTGCTGGCACACCTTTGTTTACAAGGTTTTTGGGAATGTGAACTTCACATTCACATCTGCACCATGGGCAGGTGTGGAATGTAAGCAAGAATTCTTGCTAGAGGATCATAGGGTCAGGGTCATACACAGTAACTCACGCCCAAGAGGATGTCACCATACATGGAAAAGCAGATCCTGAACAGCTACCAGGACTGCGTGGTTATTTCAGTTTCTTAGGCAAAAAGACAAAGTAGAGAACTGAAGAACGAATGGGAGCACGAGTGAGAACTGAAAAATCGAAATGTCTGTAGATGGCTCTGCGCCCATCTCGCTTGTGTCACGGCGACACACGGGTAGAAAGTTATTTATGCACTGCAAACATCCACATTATTGCTGCTCCTTTGGGAGAACAACACAATGGTAATTATAGAAAGAAAAAAAAATGATTCAATGCAGAGACACGCATCCTTCCATGAGGAAGTCGATATCACAGCGCATTTGCAGGCATCTCGTTTAACAAGAATGGTTACAAGATGAGAGAATAAATTACCATCTGGCAATATGAAGCATGGTGAACAGACTACTAATCACGCTTGAAAAGGTAATTACACTGAACTGGTCCACTAAAATCTCCAGTTGTAAAAACAGACAAGGCATAATATGGTTATCAATTGAGAGGAGGAGAAAAAAATCCTTAATAGCATATAATATAACCATTATTTAGAAGGTAGGGAAAGAACATGGAGAGGAATAGGAGCGTGCCTGCACTGGGCTAGCATCCCATCCAGGGTGTTCCCTACAACGTGCCCTATGCCGCCTGCCTGCCGACCCTGAATAAGACAAAATGATACAGAAAATGGACAGAAAGAGGAGATCTTTTCCATTCTGATTCATTGAACGGCAAAGTTTTCCTTTGAATTGTGGCAAAACCTAGGTGGAAAACCATCTCAACTTCCCTCAGACATGCAAAATCACCAAGACCTCTGCATGGCTTCCTGGAGATACTCAGATCATAGATGTGTTAGTTCATGAGAAGGTGCTGCTCAGAATCTCACGCTAGACTGAACTGCACAACAGATCCCTCCAGTACGAGATAAGGCTAGGTCTTAAAGGATTATGGGCTATCAGCTGCCACACATCTAATGCATGTGTATATATGGTAGTTTTCATTTGTAACCATTACTCTCCTGAGCTTATCTCTGATGGATATCCAATGATGCCATTTGCTTTAATACCAGAGACCACGTGAGCTACATCCTGCCCTTAGAAGACCGGTGTACGGCGATGAGAACACGTAGACAGCAGCAAAGCAAGGGAGAAAGAAAAAACAGGGAGCAGAAAAATTATGCCAAAAAAAAAAAAAGTAGGGGGGAGAGAATTCAGTGTGTTAAATAAGGGAAATCCACCCAACCAGCTGATTCCTCTGCACAGCATCTCTGTGATAGAAAAGGAATAAAAGGGTTAAAGCATTAAGCTCAAAGCCCATTAAATGACTGCGTCAACCTACCAGTCCACTACACCTCACACCACAATCCTGAGGGAACATTACCTTGTACCGCTGTATATGGATGGTATAACAAAGCCCACCTCACTTGTCAGAACCACGAGTTCAAGTTCAGGTCCAACCTCGTACAGGAAGTCGTGAAGCTCTGCGTTCCCCTTTTACACTAGATTGTATACAAGCAATTCTGTTCCTATCACATTGAGACAAATCCTTCGTATTGAAAGAGCTCTTTATTAGAAAGTGTCTCATGCCTTTTTTTTCCCCTCTCCAATTTAACTCAGTGCACATAGGTTCAGGCACCACACCGGTAGTTCAGAGGCATTGTATCATTTAGGCTTTAAAGAATACAAAGACAAACAAAAAAAAAAAAAAAAAAAAAAAGAACTTTTATTGGATATCTACAGCCATCCATGCATAGTCTAGAGAGGAATATTCATGAAAGTTATTCTGTATAACCTGACACATTCTGTAAAGTCAAAGTAGGGAAAAAAAAAAAATGCATGTTGGTCCATATAACTGGATTTAAAAGAGAACTAACTTAGTAAAAACAAAAAATAACCAACCTGTGCCATAGAGACCAGAATCTAACCGTTACTGCAGTCTGAAAATACACCAGTTTTGATATTTAAATTACGGGTAACACACACAAGGCACTTCAGACAGAATTCTTTTGATTGATTGATGTGGTTACAAAATGCAATAGCAGCATACTTCATTTATCTTGCTCAATTAAACTATGAAAATTACATTCGTCAAAGGGGAAAAAAAACTCACTTGTAAACACGAATTGTATGTCTGCCTTCTCTTAAATCCACCCATCAATATTTCTATAATTCATAGCCCTCAGATGTCAAACACTAGCTACTACATAAAAATGTTTTGCAATTCATTAGGAAAAAATAGACATGACAGAAAAATTACTTGCTCAGTTAATACATTTTCTAAAGCCATTTTTAATGTATGCACTGGGCTTTAACTGCTTTATGTACAGAGGCAAGAGTGTAGCAGCCGAAAGACTTATGACAGCTATGAGACACTTCATGGTCTTCCATGTAGGTGAAGAGGAGCCACCAGACTGACATACAGGACTTTGGCTTGCTGAAGTTCTCATCTACCGTTTTAACGGTTTGGTACAGAGAGAAAGAAGCTCAGTCAAACTGCTCCTTCAGCTGCAAACAACACAGGACAACACTAGCGGGAACACACCAGTAAAGACCCGAAAAGGAACTAAATGCATGATCAACACTGACACTACGTCAGTAGCACTGAGGCACATTAACACCTGTAGAGTGTGACTACCATACCAATCCTGTTCAGTCAGAACAGGCAATACCCGAAGGGTTAACCATTATGGAGTTCTGTGGGGCTTCAAATTGCCTTTTTGTTTACAGACAGAATCTTGTAGGCCTATTCACTGTACAACAAATTTACATTAAATAACATAACCCAACAAATTCGCACATCCCATTGCACCATCTGGTTCTTTGTATGACACCTACAAAAGCCATCAAAAACATTCCTTATTTCAGAAATCACAAGGTGCTTTAAAATCTTAAAGGTCTCCCCGGTTAAGCAGGTCTTCTGCTGATGAGCATAGACACGCCAAACGTAGGAACATAAGACACCGGCATTTGCGAAGGGGTCAATCTGCTGGGCACCTCTGGCAGCTGCAGTCTACCTGGTCAGCTGACCAACCACCTTCAGGAGAGTCTTGTTCTCTTGCTTGAGCTGCTCATTTTCATCCTCGATGTCATCCAGGTCCTACAAAAGAAAATAGAGAATGAATGATGATGCCCACAGAACATCAAGCTGTAAGTGGAATCAAATCATGTAAGGTCAATAGAAGCTCAATTCAAAATTTTCTTGACATTTGCCTTAGAAACGTGCAAACAAGCAATATCTTACAAAATGAAAGTTCTCTGTTTAAAAAAAAAAAAAAAAAAAAAAATGCCACAAGAAGGTTAATTCAAACCAGTTTCTGTACATCAACATGATAATGGGGATTTCTCTTTCCTACGTGCTGAAACCCATTAGAACAATTACCCGAACAAAAGGATAGTCAGAACGACAAGCACAGGAAGTGTTGTTGGTAAGGAACAAATCGAAGAACATACAAACTGACCGCTAGAGTCGGCCGTCACTGAGTTTTGTCAAAGCAGCAAATAAAGACTGACATCCAATTTTCAGCTTCCTAGACCACTGGTGAGATAAGGCAGCAACTGGTTAGAATACTAAGAGCCCATCTGTCAAACAATGAGACACTGATTCAATTACATACACCCTAAATAAAACAGATTTTGGGGGGGGTTACATGAATTATGCACCAGATTTTAAAAAACCTGCAAAAATCTGTCTACTATAATGAAATTACACTTCAAGTTGTAGGACATCAGAAGACAGTGAATCAGTAGCGAAACATCCACTAGTGCACTAATCGACCTGTCATTCTGCCAGATTAAGAACAGGAGCTTTGTGAAGGCCGCTGAGTCCCTCGCTTCAACTTGCTAGCACATTCAGAGCCTTGTGAAATCATTTCTGCCTACATCTCCCATCATGCCACCGAACACTTGAAACGAGTGATGTCATTCTAATCATCTCCATGACCCCCCAATATGCCTTCGGCCATCTGTCTCCACAAGAATCTTAGATGAATGGCTCACAGACTACTTGTGTGAGTCACATGACAAATTTGCACTTCATGTTTGGTCTGTGGCAACCACACAATAGTTTGCTTCTTATACACAATGTTTCACAGTGGTCACTGATTTTGTTAGTACTTGCTGAGCATAAGCTTGATTAATCAGTGATGAGACATCAGTATTTAGGGGAAAAAGGAACAAAATGAACCTTTGTGCCAATATATGTATAGATTTGTTTTGGTCCATTTAATAGTGCCTGTCTCCACAAACTGAATACAAAATAATGGGCAAAGATGAAGGAAGCCCAACGGAACTGGGTCTTGTAGCATTCTCAACAAGATTAGTCAAGGAGCGTGATAAAACAAAAACGGGTCAAAGTACACTTACCCGACTGAGCAGGTCCACTTCTTCCCTTAGCTTCTCAATCAGCTCCTCCTTCTCTTGCTGGACCACCAGCAACCGGGCATTTTCCTGACGCTCCCTGGCGAGTTCCTGGAGATGAAATTTCCACCAGGTGAGACCCCCAGAGGATAGGCAGTCTGTGCCAATCTTGCCTCAATACCTAGTTTTTCAACCATTTAACTTTAATGCTTAACCCTTAAATGCATGGAAATCACTGATGCAAAATAATGCTAAATAAACTACAAACCATTGTCAAACTATCCTCAAAGTATCAACTAATTTTTTTGTTGTACTACTCCACCTTCTCCACCAATATTCTGGTCACTTTCTCAGTACCAGAACAGCGTCAGCACCCAGCTTTATTTTTTCCTTTCTCGTCACACAGATTCTCTGCAGAACACACCGCACACACCATTTTTACAACAAAATACTGAATATCATGGGTCACTATAGCAACTCAGTCACTTTTTGAAAAGAAAACCAACATCAAATATTTGATCATTTGAGTGTTTTAAATGCAACAAACTAATTTTAACTTTTTGAAGAAAACGTGGAAGGAGGAAGGCTAACTCAAAAGTATAGCCAAAATACTGGGCCCATCACAGGGTCCTGGGTCACCAACAACCCAAGAAATGCATTTAATGGTTAAATGGTTTTTTTGGGCAGTTTGCATATTCTCCCAGGTTTCTCTGATACTGTACTTTGGTTACTTCCCACAGTCCGAAAACAAGCAATTAGGCTAATTGCGACAGACTGGCATCTGGTCCAGGGAGTACTCCAGCCTTGCTCCCTCTGCTGCCTGGAATAGCCCCCCCATGACCAAATTGAGCAGTCAGAAGATGGACAAATGGAACAGCACCATTTAGACTTTCTTATATCTGATACTAGGCAAGCAAAACCCTATAACCTGAGGGGGATGAGAACACAGCTAATTAACTTTCTTCATATGGATGATCCATATCTGAGACACATTTCATTTAGTGTGAAAAGCACTTATTTTGACAACCAAATCAGGGTGAACTTTGAAAAATCACGTGGGAATCAAGCAAGAGCAAAAGAATTTCATATTTACTGTAGCTTAAAAGGTCACTCCAGGCTGGGGAGAGAAGTTATTGCACTTGGAAAGAAGGGCCTCTGATATGAATTAAAAAAAATACCCAGGCCTTTTAACAAAAAATGGAGATGAAAAGATGAATATTTTTCACACGATCCTGGACATGAATTAACTGCTGGTTGGCCCTTTCTCGAAGGACAGCAGACCTATCCCCCTTCCCCACAACTATGGCCAAACTACAGTTTACGATCACAGTGGACCACAGAGTTCATTTTGGTCCACACACAGTAAAACCGGATGCTGGTGAATCATGGATGAAGACCTGAGACTGACCATGAAGAGAGCAGGGGGTTCCTGCAGTCGTACACTCGGGGGGGGGCATGGAAAAACAGCATGCATGTCATTGTAAAACAAAATCAAAAACATTTGTCAGCCCATCACTGTTACAGGATTTCTTCCTCTTGAGGGAGTTTTTCCTTGCCCCTGTCGCCTTTGGCTTACTCTCTGGGGACTGTGGGCCCGGGACTATGTAAAGCGCTTTGTGACCGCGCTCCATGTTAAAAGCGCTATATAAATAAAATTTGAATTGAAAAAATTGAAAAAAATCCTCCATGGACGGGAGGTCACAGCCCTCCGTCCTCACAGTACCTTTTCTAGCTCCTCCACCTTCCTCTCCAGACTGCCCTGACGACTGTGCCCCAAACGCTGCTTGTTGTTCCCACCGGCATCATCATCTGCAGCTGAGCTGGATGCACTAGGTCAGGAAAAACGGTAGCCTTGAGTTCAGCGACCTCTCTTCATACCTTCATGCTCTTCAACCTCACAATACACAGAAGGGCTCATACACATGAAACACTGTGCAAAGATATGATTATTTATGCGGGAACAATTAATGTCTACTAACACTGAAACTTTGATACTTTATATAAACTTAAAAATTGCATTTCAGATTTTACGTTTTAAATATAAACAGTTAGTCCTTCAGCCCTCAGAGAGAGCATCATAAAAACTGAAGCAGCTACCCAACCTTCACCTTGTTACTTACTCAAGAGTTATTTTTCCACAATTTAATTATTCCAACACTGACACCCATTTCCAAGCTCATTAATCAGTGACCAAAACCACAGTATCGTTCTGGTCACGACCCACGGTGCAGATACCATAACATGGATATTGAGGGAGCACGACCTCCACCAGTGTGACCCAGAACAGACCAGAGAATATTAATGTAGATCTCATTTCCATACCATTTTACCTCATTAATTACCAAAGCAGAAGGAACGTAACATATGGTCCAGATCAGTATTACGCACACAGAGCACGGGTAATTTCTCTCTCGGCGAATCAAACTATTAGGCACTCTGACGACTGCTCGAGTCACAGAGACTTTCAGCTCATGTTCCTCCTGTTCTTTTAAAGCCTTGCTGCCATATCCTAACCAAATTGGAAATCCGAGCCGCTACATTATAGCGTGACACCATATTACACAAACGGAGCACATGACCTGTGTGGTCTGCCATAGTGACAGTGGAGATGGCACAGCCATTTTATCAGAAACACTGCTGGTAAAACCAGCAAGAGACTTCGCCTAACCCTATGTTCTCATGATAAAAATGACAAATGTATGAAACAGTGACATTGACAAAAAGCACATTCCAAACGGAGTGGAGGAAAAAAAGTATGGAACATTCCACCAGCCTTAAATCCTGAGGATACATTTTTCCTAGAATCTATTTTTCAAAGAAAAATCCCACAATTGCTACGAATACAGATAAATTTAGCACAGAGCTGACTTGCAAGCATACATCTTGTAAGATGCCTATGGTCTGTGATGGTGCTTTAACGACAGTTCAAAGTCAGGTAGGGAAAGCTTGTTCTGGCCAATCGTAATTCAATGAGAAGATTTCCTACTGAACTTGAAGCTCAGCCACAGAGGCCCTGCCATGATAGCCACTGAGTTCTTGTTTGTCATGCGCGGTTTTTATCATTCGTAAATCCTGGTCGTTCGCAAAATAATTGCGGCTTTGTTTTGAGAACTACATAAGGCAAATTTTAATTTTCATTTAACATGGCAGCATTATACCAGACAAAACAGAGTACATCATTACAGATAAATTCCCTGTTTGAAAATTATAGCTTTTGTGGCTACTGTTGTGGCAGCTGTTTGTGCCTGCTGTCCTAGAAACAAACAGGAGAAAATTACACAAAAAAAAGGAGCATGCTATGCGTTAAAATTACAGCAATAGGCAAGACTGGGTGGCAATTACAGAATGAAACAGCACCCTTCAGTAAAAACGCTCAAATTCGCTCCAACAGTCTCATGTGCTGCAATGATTAGAGACCAAAACTGACCACCCCCCCCCACCCCAGGCAGGCAGGTACCCAGAGCTCTCTGCTTACCTTTTGTAGTGGCCAGTCACACCCCTCGGTGTCTCCTGGAACACAAAAATCAGAACGACAATAAGAATGATAGAAGTATGAGAAGTGCACATAAAGTTGTGGGGAGGAGGCGTGCACGAGTTTAGTGAAAAAGGGATATGGGATACGTGAACGGAGAACGAGGATGTGTTGTTGCAGCCTGACAGTACTGCAGCCACGTCAGACTGAAAAACTGGGTACTGCTACCGATCCCTTAAGATAACTGGACTGGGACATCCTTGACCAAATCAGCGTGCAACATCATTTGGCCAAAATGGAATCTTGTTTATTTTATGCCTTACAATATCCAGCCATTTCAATTGGTTTCCACTGGTATAAATGTCCAGGAAAAGAAGCTGGTATCTAAATGGAAACATTACCATGACATTACAGGGCAACATTCCCCAAGCATACTGTCCCTACCACATGACCCATATAACTAAAAGAGAACAAACTTCCAGCTGTTTGTGCCACTGACCCAGCTGCACTGAAGTCAATCAAATGTTAACCCTGATGCAGCAGAAATCCTCCAGGACAATGAGGTGATCCAAGAGACATTTAAATCAAGGCTCTCCGTCTTGGCTCTTTGCTCTCAGAGGCTTGCTGCTTCTGCAAAGCCACGACTTTGTGAATTGCTTTTGTATAAAATCATCTTCCTGGGAGAGGCCAGAAACTGTCACATGTATGGTTGTAGAGTTCATTATTTAGTTTCTCTAAAATGAGCAACATTCAAACATGTGTGAAGATCCCTCTTGGTTTAACCCACTTCATCTCGCCTTCTCACCATTTGTCCTGGTGAGACAAGCAATGAGACGAAATTTCCCATAGCCTGTGTGTCCATTGAAGGACTGAGATCTCGTCCACGTTGCAAGCTCCAGACCTCCCCCTCCCTGAATGAGCGGTTTAACAACAGATGAATGGTTAAAACATTAACAACCTAAAACCATGTGCTTTCAAAAACATTGCTTTTTATTTGAAAACACAGACCTCAAAAAAAGTTTTAGAACACTCAAGCCATTTCCAGCTACGTCAATGCATTACATTCCAACACTGGGTTATGAAATAAAAACCCTGAATCACTGATCCCATCTTTGATTGCTGTGAATCTGAACCATCTTGTTACTGGCACTGCTGCATGCAGATTGGTCCTCCTCTACAGCCCTGCGTTCTTATATTGTGACTGGATGGCAGATTCAGCCACGCTGATCACATGACAAAATGGTGAGTGCTGGGCTTTGAGTTTGGAGGGGCTGATGGACCCCCCCCCCCCCAAAAAAAAAAAACCACCGAGATCCTTCAGGAATGGGCTGAGCTTCATCCATGTTATACTGCCAAGAGCTTATCAACTGGCATCAAAATCACCAGAGAAACCAGATGAATCTTAGATTATACCACAGACATAATGGCATTCAAAGGACAAAAGTTTGGCCAATAGGGGGCACCAAACCTTACAGGCCAAAAATGATCCAACCGTTATTGTTAGCAGAGGCAGTCATAAAAAGGGCACTACGCCAACATGACTATGAACGGCTTTGACGGACAGCTGAATGATGACGGACGCGGTGAAGCAGGAGCAGACTCATGCTGCTAAAGCACGAGGGGGCAGCGTTTCATTATGCATCTAATGAGTCTCTGTGAGCGCAGTACATCTGACTGGTTGCTAATGGGTGCCTGCGCAGCTCAACCAGCTCAGATGTTTGCATGCAGATGCTACATGCAGACTAAAGAAGGCCACAGACACATTTCCACGTGTAGAAATATGAATTTTTAAATCTAAATTTACAAATCCAGCCACCTTGTAACTACTTATCGAGTACAGGGTCCTGGGTTGGTGGGGGTGGGGGGCTGGATCATATGTTAATCAGTTCATATTATAAGACGAGGGTAACCTTTT
>JAACJT020000001.1:9315950-9329340 GCA_009936485.2 Gymnarchus niloticus | reverse complement strand
AATCTGATTCCAGCACATGCTCCCGATCTACTGACTCTCAGATAAAGGCCGTTAACTGCATAGTCACTTTTGGCTAGCCTTCCCCGGGGGCGGGGGGGAGTCTGTGAGGTCCTTCCGGTCAGCCTCTGACTACTGGCTGGTCCATCTAGCCTAGATTGATGATGATGCCAATCCAAGACAGGACACATTCCTTATCAAGATTAATTTAATTAATCATTTGACCCTGTAGTGCCCAGCACTAGCCAGAGGAGGATTGCCCCCACCCTTTCTTAAGTCTGGTTCCTCCCAAGGTTTGTTCCTCTGTCTGAGGGAGTTTTTCCCTTGCCACCCTAGGCTCTCTCTCTGAGGACATCAGGCCCAGGGCTCTGTAAAGTACTTTTTGATAATACTCCTTGTGAAATGCGCCATATAAAACACTGAACCGAAATTAAAAAAATACCGACCACCACACCGTGACGCTTTACTCGGGCTTGGGGGGTGTCCAGAATGAGCAGTGCACTGTAAACACTCTTCCTGAAGGTTCTGAAACATTCCCACTGTTCCACTGACTGTTGAGCTGGAAGTGCCGCGTGGCAACACGTGCCAGGTCTTACGATTTCTGAAGAAGCGGGAGAAGAAGTTCTCCTCAGACACGTCTTATGCAGACCAAGGCAGCCACCTCATGCAGCACACGCACCATCGCTCACCTCGCAGGCCTAAAGGATGAGGATCACCGCAGGGCCACCATCTGAGGCCAACTGAAAGCTACAGACTGATGTGCTGGTGTCTTTACATCCCATATATATTGAGACGAGTATCACTCCAAAACACTTGGTTTCTGGACTTCACGATAAACGACGTATCTTTACAATCACGATAATCAAGTTAGTTACTTCTCACTTGTTTGAAGAGAATACAACGAAAACTGCATTACCAGCTGCAAAAAACCCACAAGTGACATCTTACATCTGCACTCCAGCTATGCAGCAGAAAAAAAAAAAAAAAAAAACCTCTTCAATTCCTCATTACCATTTTAACACACTATCACAGGTCTGAAGTCAATGTCTCCTGGATTAGACTGGCATCCCGTTTAGGGTACCCCCTGCCACATACCCCAAGCTGCCCGGGATAAACTCCTACTTCCCCCTGTAAGTCTGCACTAGACACGCAGCTGGAAGACGGGCAGATGGATGGATGGATAGTGGATTAAAGTAACAAGCATCACTCAGCTGCCTCAGGTCACTCATTACTTGTCAAGCGATGTGTTATACACCCACAAGTGTTCGATAAGGTGACTACGGCTTGTGCTGAATGCTTGCCCACCGTTAAAGTGGAGTTAATCCTTCATATCAGCTGGATACCCTTATGATCACACAAAGACCGTTAAAGGCAAGCAGGACAAGTAGTGAGAGAAGGCTGATATCCTCTGAGATCCAAGCTCAATATCATTCTACTGCTGGCACACTTTTCCAACAGGCTGCAGTAACGATCCACCAGAGCATTCGGTCCCGGCTACAGAAATCAAGCTCGCAGTCGGAGACCACGCAGAACAAACACAAACCTGGCACGGCATCGCTTTAGCCTCTGGTGGGGAATGTTCTGAAAAACCAAGTAAACAAGTAACTTAACCTCACTGAAATGCTTACCCGGAACCGAGCACAGCAGGGCAGCTGAGCTGGTCTGGGCAATGGTGTGGACAGGGAGATTTGACTTTTCTGACAGATCCATACCTTTAAGCTTTTGTCAAAGGAGAAAAAGTGATCAAACCACAGCAGAGGCAAACGGGGAGATGACTAGGTACAACGGAGGAATTCAATGCTCATTTGTGACAAAATGTAACATTTACTGCCTGGCTAACGCCTCTGTTAGTAAGTGATCAACGTGAAGGACAGTATTTACGACTAGGATAGTCCACCCCTTTTAACCATCAAGGTCCCCCAATGATGTGCATGAAGTCAATTTAATTCTGAGCAGAGAGAAAGAGAACTTTTTCAATCTGGTGTACTTCCACGGGCGAAATTCACAGACATCTAGATGGTCAATGGTGCAAATCAATACCTTTAAGATTCAATTCCTGAAAACGAGGTATAACAATTAGTACACACTGGAAGAAAACCACGGTGAAATTGTGGGAAAACTGTCGGGGGGGGGGGGGGGCCGAGAAAAATAAATAAAAACACTGGGAAAAAAATGGGACCTATAACTCCACAGAAAGTAGCTTAAAAAAAAAAAAACAGAGAAGAAGACGGCAAGAAGGAGGAGGGGAGGGGGGGGGGGTGGGGGGGGGGGGGGGGGGGGGGGGGGGGGGGGGGGGCTGATAACATTAATTAAAGACTGGGAAGTTAAATTGGTCCTATCAGCTTCAGACCATGAGGCTAATAGAAGAAAAAAAAAAAAAAACCAACACACATTACCCTTAAGGGAAGAATTTTTAAAAGTATTAAATTAAAAACAACCTCCAAAACTACTTAATTAAAAAAAAGAAAATTAGAGAGAGCAGGCCTAAAGAATGACTCTGCTGAGGATGTAAGACTCACTCATACATCCGGCAAGATAACAGAAAGTAACAGGAATAACAGACAGCTCAGAGGCCAGTCATGTGACACCCAGCCCAGGTACATGGTCAGGTCTCGACATCCCAGTGGAGTCTGGGAGAGGAGCAGATGCAGTTGCCTTGGCGACAGCCCCCCATACCGCGGCGAGGGTGAAACACGGTCACTGTCACTACCTGCTGCGAGGGACTTCGACACTGGATGTGCTGAAAAGCCACAGGTGGAGGAGCCAGCTTTCAGATGGATTATTAGAAAGAAGCAATCGCTCTCACCAAAAGCAGGAAAAACAAAATTGACTGAACAAATTAATCAATTCGTCTTCTCACTGGCTTTCATATCGGAATTAACAAAACATTCAGAAACTGAAAAAATAAAAACAATGATGGCAAACCCCTTTCTTCATCACCAAACGATGAGATGAAGTGATCAAAGTAATTGCTGCAATGACGTTTAATGTATCCTTCATCCAAGACTCGGGGAAATATTTTGTGCTCCGGTAAAGACAAATTAAGCCAATTTACTATCAAAACTATCTTACCATAAAGTCATTTCCTTCTACCCAGCATTTTGAGGTCGGGTAAAACATGGCAATCTTTTTCTTTACAGAACTGGATTGGGGGGGGGGGGGGGGGTGGCCGTTTTTTAAAACACACGATGTGGGGAGGGGGGAGGGGGGCGGTCAAGAGACAATGGAGGAAGAGGAGAAGGGAGGGAGGGGAGAGGAGGGAGAGAGGGAGTGTGGAGGAGGGGGGGGGGGGGGGAGGGGGGGAAGGAGGGGGGTTTTGATTATAACAAACTGAACTTGGCATGAAACGGAATGGAGGTACTCAAGGATCCATGGGTGAGGAGGGCCGACATTTGGGGTCATAGGTACTACAAAAGGCCCTCCTGGTGGACAGAGGACGGGGTGGTATGATTTCCAGTTCTGATTTTGAGAGGAATGCAGGGAGATAAAAACCCCTGAGGCCAGGCCTTTGAGGGCAAAAGGGAAGGGCAGTAAATGGAGGTTTTATTCAGAAATATGACCATATGCGCTGAACCAGGAACTGTTCTCCAGAAACACACTGACTGTTCCAGTCTGACCCACGCCCCGTCTCACTGGTTCACTTACATTTGACCAAGCGTGTGGAATAGCTGCACCAATTACCTTCCCCTCTAGAACTATTTCCACTCACTTCACCAAGCTACGTGTAACGAGAACCGGGCACAGAGTTGAAGTGACATCACCTCGAACCTCCCGGCTGAAAGGGCGGAGCCACAAGATGAGGCGTGACATCACACGCGGCCAGGAGGTGCAAATGCCACCCAGAAAGCACAGTGGTCGCTCCAGAACCTTCCGAGGGGGACAAGGTGAAACGATGAGCGCGCTTCATCAGACGGCAGCGGACAGCGGTTTCTCGGTCTTACCTCCGCCGTGTTCATTGACGTGCTCAGCTGTAGCACACCGCCACCAGCGCCGTCACTCCCCTGCCAGCCCATTGGAGGGATTATCGTGGAAATGCGTGGTGAACGATGGGATTTTCACAAAAATGTTAGCAAAAGAATCCATGACATCCATGCGTTTCCCTCACCTAACACTTGGGTAGTTCTTATGTTCCCCAACAAGACTGCAACAATGAGCTGCTGGAAGTTTGGGGAGGGCGTCAATAAGGAATGTGAAGGGGTTGGCCCACAGTCAGATGAGATAAACACTAAATCAAACGGCATGCACATTCAGCCCGCCGTTACCCAGGAACCTCTCTCCACACTGAGGGCCTGCTGTGACAGACACCATCACACCGCAAGGCAGAATCTGACACCTCCCCAAACTCCGGATTTTTTTCAATCTCAAACCGTTTCATCGCACTGTGAAATGCGTCCCTTTTGAGGAGGCAGACGGTGTAGTTATGTAATCTACATCTTGGTCCAAAGAGTGTCAAACACTCCTAATTCATGCTGTACAGCCTACTGAAAAGAAGCCGGCATATCGCATCCCCGTGAAGATACACAATATCCATCTTAAAGCAGCATATGAAAAAAAAAAAAAAGACACGCTTATCTCCTCCTCATGATTACTTGGGATTTAAAATACCCCTCAGAGCACAGCTTCTTACAAGTAGAAAGGGGGGGGGGGGGGAAAACAGGTAAACTCTCCATTTTAATTTGGCTTAATTTATCAGACTAATATGAAGCTGCAATATTAAACCAGAGAGTCAATAACTAGCAATTACCTAAATCAGGCTATGTCGTTTTGTTTAATACCAAAGAGCTGGTAATTGTAATAAGCTTGCTCAGTTCAGTATTATTATGGGTGTGTATGTATAATTATTCTTTAGTGTATTGTCCCAAGATCAAATGAGGTATTTTTTTTTTGCAAAGATCATGACTTGCTGATAGACTATTAATGTGAAATGTTTTTGGCAGGAAGTAAAAAGAAGCTACTTGTCAGACAACATACCATCCCTCAGAATAACCTACTCTGCAGGGATCAAAGTGATTTTAATGCTTAGAGAATCCGTAATTAATCATGAACACGGTACACCAGAACGTTTCCACCTAAATTATTTCAAAGCACTTGTTCACCCAATATGAAAAAAAGAAAAACACGGCACGTATTTAGGCTAAACTTATTTGTTTTACTAAAAAAAAAAAAATTAACTGTCAATGATAAAGGATTTAGTGATCTTCCGTTTTGAAGTCCCTCCTTTCTAATTCTGTTTGGACGAACTCCAGTGTAAAGTGATACAACCAGAGTTCTCTAGTGGGGTAAATTATTCATAACGAAGCAAAAAGACACTGCTGCCGTCACCATTAACATAATTACGATTCATGCGCACGGTGCTTATAAACAGTCATTTAATAACAGCGGCTCAATTCCGTGTCACATTTTCACTTCGTGTATGCCAGGTATTGATTTTTCATAAGGTCATCTTCCAAAAGAATAAGCACTAAGACTGGCAGGTCAGCTTTCATGCAAAACTGCGTCTCCAGTTCGAGTATGAAAACGTGCAATCGGGACTCTGCAAAACGCCCCTCCTGCGAGTCTCTGTGTGTGTCTCTGTGAGAGAGAGAGGACGGCGAGGCGTTGAAATGACACGAATGACGAGCACATTTCTGAAGTAGTTTTGTGCCCCAGCCGGTTGAGCCAGGATCCTGAGCACGCCAAAGGGACCACACCCTCCTCACTACAGTTTGGCCTGAAGCAGAAACGTCTCAGTTATCGACAGCAATTACCTCCACAGACAGAGGGCTTCCTGCTCCACCAACCTATAATTACGTATCAGCTTTCTCAGGGAGAAAGATGGCGGCCTCGGTGCTGGTCTCCGGCCATCTTCATACCAAACTGACAGGCTGATAAGTCGTTAGGACTCTTAAAGCACAAGGTGACAAGTAATGGAAGCATTCCAGGATTCATGGAGGTTACAATCGTCACAGAGGCTTAACAGGATGCCATGACCGCAGTAGGGGATGAAAAATCTAGTATTCCATCAATCCATCAACCAACCCTGGATGCAAGGCCAGTCTCTCGCAGGGTGCACGTTCGCGCACGCACGCGCGCGCGCACACACACACACACACACACACACACACACACACACACACACACACACACACGGCAACTGAGGGGAGCCATTTAGCTTAATCGCATGGCTCTGGACTGCAGGAGGAAATTGGAGCGCTTAGAGGAAACCCACACAACGGAAGGAGAACATGCAAACTCCACACACACCGAAACAAAGCAGAATCCAAACCCCCAGTCCTTGAGGTGTGAGGCAACAGCCTTACCCACTGAGCCACTACGCTACCCAAGGTCAACCAGTCACACAACTGTTGTCCCACTGAGGAAGGGAAAAAAAAAAAAAAAAAAAAAGTACATAACCCAGCTTGCTTCAGTCAGTTACAAGGATAGACAAGTCCTTTTATAATAGAGACTTAAAAAAAATCTAAGCTAAGCAAGTCATGGAAGTCAGACCTATGCCTCACGTTTACGAAGCATTAAGAATTATCTCCCCCTAACAGCTTGTATCCAACGGATTGGGGAATTGAAGCCCCATACCCAGTTACTTTTAATAGGTGAATTAATAAAAGACCAATCCTGACGGCGTAGTGAGGCAGTACTCCATATCAGACTGGCTGCCCTTCCAAGGATGTCAAGCAGAGGCACTGCCAATGCCGTCAGCAAGTCAGCAAAGAGGCAAGACGTCACGACCCTCCATTCCCATTCAAGGGCAGCTTGGGCAAATCGGCAAGACGACTAGCACATCCGTAAGCTGCAGTTTCAAATTTGTTCCTCATAAACACAAAGTGGAGTTTCAGGTGACGCAATAGCTGGGATGTGGAAGGACGGTCATTATGAACTACCAGAGCACCTCACTAAGAGATCCGCAAGAGAGAATTACTCGCTGAATTTATCCTCAGAGAAAATTCCGAAGTGGCTCTGCTCTCTTCATGCCAAGGCAGAGAGGCCACCTTCCATTGTGGAGGTGCAGGTCCAACTCTTAAATCGATTGAGACAGACAAACACGGTGGGGGGGAGAAATAAGCCAGTCGTGAACTACCTAGTGCTCATCAAGATGGGAGATCTTGAAAGGGATATGCTAATTAGGAGTTTCCATTTCATTCCTGGGGGGGGGACCTAAAGGAAGAACACGGGTAAGAAAAGGAATATGAAACTGAAAGATAATTGGTGTCAGAAGGATGAATGTCAATCCCTGAGTTCAAAGGAACATTTTCATAAAACAGACCAAAATGATAAAAAGCAATGAGACGGGAGGGGACATCGGGTGTCAAAGAATCAAGGAGGACAGTATGATGTGCTGACCGACATGAGACCACCATAACACCCCCCAACATGCTGCAGAGACCCCTCCTTTACTCCTGGTTTAGGTCTTCCGTGCTACTGAAAGCGCGACATAAAACACGAACAGAGAAGGCTACTTTCAAATCCCAGTCTCAGTGCTAAATCAACCTTATCCAACACGTGCATGCACAGGCAAAAACAGAACAGAAAAAATTAAGATTAATGACATTAGCAGTCAGCAGTCATCTAATCTTCCTGGTATACATCACAGCAATCTGTTACTGTGTCACCTTCCACACAGCTGGATCTCAGTCTTCACGATATCCATGCTACTTGGGGCGTATATTCATCCCGTAAATATCTGTGTGTTAGTTTTCAGTAGTTTTAATGGGTACGGGTGATTATCGTCCTGTGCTTAACGCGTATTAGCGAGCATCCACGTTCCCGACCTGCCGGCGCCCCAGCCCCCCCTTCCCCCAGATTCTCCTGCGTGTGCCAGACAGCCGAGGACGAACGCCAAGACGTAAACACAGGGGAGAGGAAGCCGACATACCGGCGGACATATGCAAACCTGGCAAGCAGGACCAGCATACGTATGGTTTCCACTGGGAGTTAGGAACACACGCAATTTACAGGGCAGAGGCCAGCACAGGTGCCGTCTAATGTACACTCATCAGCAGTCAATCCTGTTTTTTGTTTTTTTTTTTTTTTTATGGATTAATATACTTCAGTACTCCATTAGAATAAACTGATTTTCAAATATTTTAAAATCTAAGCTACATAAACAGTCTCGGGTTTAAATGTAATGCAGTGAATAACATGTATATACAGGCAGCTGTTCACAGCAGCAAAGGAGCAGGAGTTCAGGTAAAGATACTTAAGTATAGAAATGAGTTTTCACTCCCTTAATCTTACCATCAACTGCCTGAAAAAATGTTTACCAAGTGAACCAATACATGAAGAGCCTTTGTTACTGACCAAAACATCAAATTCCAACACTTCTCCAGGTAACAAAAGCCAGTGCTAAATGGCAAGGAGGAATCTTTCTAGCCTGCCCATTTAAGGAAGTAAAAATAGACATGCAGAACGCCCACTTCAGAGGGCAATAATGTGGATATACAGTAGGTTAACTGGGTGCGACTGCATTGTTGGGATTCCTCACAAAAACAATCCACGCGTCGCTGGCCATTTCCGAGCTCGGCGGTTTGAGTTTTCAGGCCCCTGACATGTGGGAACAGTCCCTCGATTTTGGCAAAACGCACAGCCGAGCTGCTTATGGATTGCAGGGGAAAGGCCTCCTTCAATTGAGTATCAGCTTGCTCTGTAGCAGCCTGACAAGACCAGCTTGGGGGCACAATATTCCGGAGTTCTTCTCCATAGCTCTGTAGTCTTTAGGGGTGCCCATGCCCTGCCCCACCCACCCACCAGCCAGCCAGCAAAGATGGACGGCCCAGGGTGACAGACAGCCCGGGATCCAATTTCAGCCACGGTCCGACAGGGACAGCTTAGTGCTCAAGTCACAACAGGCCTGGCAAACCCAGCTTGAGTGGGTGAAGCCATGCAGAAAACCAAATGCCCAGAAAGGAGGCATGCGCAAGGGATGCCAGCTGCAGTACTCGGCACACCTGGAGGCAGACTCAAAGCCCTCAAAGAAACCCCAGGCCCCTACTGAAATTCTCCAGCACAGCAGGATAATCAGTGTGGACCGTGGCGCGGCCGCCGTACTCGGTGGAGCAGATAGGTGCTCAGTTTGTTCTACAGGCGCCTGAGCCACGTCTATGGACTTTACGTTCCCCAGGCTGTTTAAGTCTGTGTGTGAAGACACTTCCTACTCTAAAGGCAAACCACCTAAACTCCATTTGTTTTTTTTTTTTTGTTTTTTTTTTTAAAAAATAAGCTAATCGTGAGAGGCCAAATGATTCACTTTTCACCATTTATTTCAAAATAGGCCTCACAAAAATGCAGAATACCTTTGATTACTTAAAAGCCCATCTTCAGCTATTTAACTCCATAGAAACGCAGAAGTCCGTCCTGAACAACAAGCTGAAGGTTAGCTACTGAGAGTCGCTATAATGCACTCACACCCACAAAGGAAAAGAAACAAGAACATTATCTACGTCATGTTAATGCTTTTTTTATGGTCTGCCAGTCTGTCAGTACGTGCTGGTGCTGCGTTTGATGTGTAACAAGAAGTTGAAGTCTACGAGGCCCGCTGGGTGATGTCAAAAGGCGAGCCATACCCTCCTCCTGTGGCCTTATTTGCCACCCCCTCCAGAGAAATCACTGTCATTGCCAACATCAGACAGACAGGACCCAACACCTAAGCAGACAGAGATAATTGCCATCTCCCCAAGCTGACTAATTTCCACACGATGCTGGTGTCCCCTCCTTGTTTAGCCAAATGGGCAGGTCCATTGAGCAAACAAGGGACGTTCACTCTCTGCCAAGGGGAATGAAACGCAGTCATACTAGGCAGCTACAGAAAGGACCTGGATTTGAACAAATCAGCACCCAGGGGGTTCCTAATCCTCCCCTCCAACTATAGCATGTGTGGGTGTGTACCTGTCAATATGGCTAGCCACCCCCCCACCTGTGAGTTAATGAAGTCTTTATCAGTACGTCTTACAGAAGAGCCTGCCCTTTGAACTTCATGGGCAACGGTGTGGGTCCCCCCCCATGTAACCTCTTTGACAGGATGACTCCCACAGCTCCAGGAACAAGCCAATGGGCCACCTCGAATTACAGAGTAACAACTGCCAAAAGGGTGCGAGAGGACGGAACTCCCAGAATCCTGACAGCAAGTCACAGCATGACAATTCTCTTCTGGAAATACAGCGGAAAGCTACAGAAAATGAAACAACTTCCAGGTTATGCCTGCGAAGGCATGTTCCATGAATGCGGTCTAGCAAACAGAAGTGGAAACTGCTTATAAACTGCCAAAACAGAAACAGCACGCACCATTGTTAAATATACCAACAACTACATGCAACTTCTGAGGTTAATGAATAGCCTCCAGTCAGGGATTTAAAGAAAGGAAAATAAAAAATATAAAAGCAGACGATATTAGTGTTTTAAATATATGAAATGTCTCAATACAATCTATGACCAGCAAAACTAATGTAGACTTTGAAGAATAACAAGTAATAACAAGTAATAACAATTAAACGAGTGCTCATCACCTGGGTTCAAGGCGAAGAGACCCAGGATCAGGCTGGATTCACACGTTACCCAGCACACTGGCTGCCTGCATTATTCTTACATCCCGCCCACAGGGGTCAACTCCGACGTCATGACAGGCGTAAAAATCAAACTCAAGCAGGCTGACCAGGCAAGGTCTATTTTTACACTGACATCCACCCGCAAAAGCATTAAGGCCCGTTCCTCTTGTGCTTTGTGGGAGTGTATGTGCACACACGCTGGCGAGTAAAGAAGTCTTACTCATCAGCAGCACAAGCAGCGTCCCACACGTGGATGTCATGTACCACCACGTTGGCATGACCCCCCCCGCAAAATCACATTCCACATCCCTCAAAAGGGCAAGTGCAACTGCTGTTACAATCCCACACATTTCATGGGTGGGATCACTCCCCCCACCCCATTACCGCTGTCACGAATGGGGAAAAGCACTTTAAGAGATCACGTTCCACTTTCAGGGGCCACCCGGTTCGCTTACAAACTGCACCACACTCTGCCGGTTGCGAAATTTTCCCCAGTGACAGAGAGGATCCCAAAGATTGCTGATAAATCACTGAAGAGCAGACAGAGAACACAGACAAAGTCAGACTTGAACTACTGAGTTTTCCACAACCAAAAACCAGTTTTTAAAACCACCTTTTATAAACACTACGTATTAGTTCATTTCTGAATACATGTATTATCAACAGCTGTGACAAATGTGCATTTTAACGCCACTAGGACACACTCTAAAAAACACCTTCGCTAATTAGTACTGTTCTAATGGAATCTATAAGTCACTGCACAGACTTCTTCATGTAGTTTACACAGTGAGAATTCACATTAGGCTCCTACAGGTGTCTGACAAACAGCTGAAAATACCAGTGATGGGACGAATGAGGCCAGCTATGATTGTTAGTTTGGGATACTCCCACCCACTATGGCTTTGAAGCCTCATTTGTCCCATCGCTAGAAGATACCGTTAACAGTGAATGCACACTGTCATTTCTCGCTCGGAAGCTTCCTGGTTCCCATAAACGCTTCACTGGTTCCCAGTTATTCCACCATGCCACATGTTCAGTTTGAGGGCATGCCCATCACCCTCCTAAGATTTACCAGTATCTTCTCACAGCTCATTCTGCAGTCTTCCAATGGATTTTATTTCTCATAAAATGCAACGGATCATGTGTTTGCTTGGCAACCCAAGATTTATAACTGTGGGAATTCATCATTCAGCAGAGAGAGATGCACTGAAGGCAAAACAAAAAAACCAAACAAAAACAAAATTAAAGACAGAAGTTCAGTGTGTGAGTCACCAAATGTCCAGGGTACGAGGACCAAAGCTCTGGGGACCAGTCGTTCACACACAGCACAGCTCTCAGGCTAAGACTCAACCCAAGAAACATGATTTTTTCTTTTCATTTTGACCAAAGTCAAAAACAGAGGACAACGTGAGTTTGCCACAAAAATAATTAGATCTTCAGAAATCAGTAAACCTGAACAAACTAGATGTGGTAGTACACCTCTCATATGGCTCTGAAAACAAAAACTATCCAAAAAAAATGCCGAGAGTTAAATCAGGCCTTACAAGAGATTAATAAAACAGAGCTGTATGATGTGCCCAGCTACAGAAACCATGAAATGCCTAAAACTGATCCTCAGGAAGAGGAGAATGTGAATTGGTGACTACAGGCACAGACCTGAGGAGGAGAAAATACACAAATCCGATATTCAGGTACCTGTAGACTTCAAAAATACAAAAACAGAATGTCAAACATCCAAACTCATCTGGACCAAGGTTAGCTTGACTTAGTCTGGATAAATCAAACTTGCATGAGAGTATTCAGTTTACACAAAACAGTGTAATTAGGCATACAATTAAATTATTGTACGCAAGGTTATAACTACTGTAATTTATATGCTATAATCAGAAATTAATTTATTAAGCAGCAGGAGTAATAGGCTACTTGAGCGCAACAACCCGTACACTAAAAGGGGTTCCAGCAATTTTTTGGGGGGCTGGTTTGGATGATTGAAGTCTTGTACGACTGACGTTCAGATGGTCAATGTTCTACTGTGCAATAAAATGACCTCCTAGCAGATTCAGGAAGCCACATTTTTCAGAAGGTCAGAAATTTAAGGCATGTGACACTGCCAGTGCACATGTTAAATGACTGACCAGATACATCAAAAGCTCAGTGGTGAAACTCCCCTTTAAGAGCACTTCCTGTCCAAGTCACAGCAAAACACGCGGAGCACATTCTTTTGTGGATACCATCTAAATAATCACATCTATAAATGTCAGCCCCATAACAATATCCATAAAGCTTAGAAGAAAAAAAAAAAGTTACCACCTTCTTAGAAATCAAATAAAAACCCTTCCACCTATTAAAATTTTAGTCGTATAAAATTCTGGAAAAACAAACTTAACCCTTAGAAGCATTGGTGGATTAAAAAAAAAAAAAATCAATCATGAACATACTGCAGTACATGCATAGGCAAGCCAACATGTGGCACAGGTGCACAGCTTCTAAACATACTGGCAGAATTATGGCATACTGGCAGAATTAACTCTTTCACATGCTAAGTGCTAAGCCTGCATGCACAGGCAAATACATGGAGAGATTGCCACCTGCTCTAATGAGGAATTGGATGAGTCTAAACCTTAAACACAAACATGAAATGTGTACAGACAAGCAGAGCCTAAGAAAGGTGAAAACCAAACCCCAATTAAAAAGAGCCCTCCACTCACAGGGTACAATGAAACCAGCCCAACAGAGTCCAGAAGTCATTGCTGAGGCGCAGACTCGGCAAGGAATCTCTCAGCACCTCCAGGACAGGAAGAGCGTCTCGGCAGAAACAAATGCAACAAGCTTATCGGCCTAAAGTTGCGATGGCGGGGTGG
>JAACJT020000001.1:9293932-9315715 GCA_009936485.2 Gymnarchus niloticus | reverse complement strand
GGGGGGGGGGGGGGGGGGGAGCGGGGGGGGGGGAGGGTGAGAGGAGGGTAACGCCACACTTCCCTGGAATGTCTGAAAATTGCCGAGGACTTCAGGATCCCCCCCCATGAGGAGAAGCGGTTATCCGCATGTCCGGTTGCCTCCGACGGTAGACCACTTCCTTATTGTAAAAACAGGTACAGGACCTTCCAGCAACCAACAGACATTTCCTAACCGCAAAAAAATCACTGTCAGGACCCGCTCACTTTGTCTAGACGCATGATAAGCAGCATCACGCTGGGCATGTGGCTGCAGGCAGAGGGCACTGCCACTCACTGGCAGCCTGCAGCAAACCATTCCTGTTCAGACCTAGCATTAGAGCCCACCCTGGGCCGGGGACACCGCACACAGCCTAATGACAGGGTCACAAACCACGGAGGCACCACAGCCTCCACGGCAGGTACCCAGAGGCTGTCCACCAAGGAAGTGCAATGTGGCACTCGGGCACGGGGCCAGCCCTGACCTGGCCAGCTGAAACTTTAGATTTAACACACCCAGAACAGGATTTCATCTCAGGACAGAAGGAATAAAAACTCTATCTTGACATTCTATTCAGATTTCAACATGGCGTGTAATCATACAAACACACTGACTCAGTTCTGTATAACAGTTTTGCAGCATTTTTTTTTGTGTTTTCACCAAGTGCAATCGCTCAAAATACAGGTAGTTCATAACAGTATAAAAAAAAAAAAAAAAAAACTTTGTACATGTTGAAGTCTGCAGTTAGTCTAGTACTGGCTGCGTGTTATACGCTATAAAGCGGACTGTGGCAGAAATTCACCAGTGAAACTTGCAAACTCTCGCTGGGACCTTTAGATTTCTGAAAGGCTCTGGATATGTACCAGTTTACTCCAGTGTAGAGGTGCGGGGTCACCTTTTAAACGCACTCTTTATAAGTGGGTGTTGGTAAAGAAAAGCCCACCGGCGGCACCGCCGCCTCGAAGCCCCCCGCCCCCCCCGGACACCGGCGACCCGCTCCGGTCTCACCTCGTTCGACGGGATGCTGACTACCCCCGTGGACCTGCGCTTCTCCCGCAGCTTCCTCTTCTCTATCTGCCCTTTGCCCTTCCTGGCGCTCGGACCTGAGCTCTTCTTCTCTTTGCTCTTGCCACTCGCAGCCGGAGCACCGGGGCTCTCCTTGTCGCTCGCATTGCCGCCGGGCTCCGTCTGCGGGCTCGCCGGCACCTTCTTCGGGCTCCCCGGTGGCCCGTCGGCGGCCCTGGCGGCGGCCGTCTGGTGGAGGTCGTCCTCCGGCCTCTTCAGGCCAGACGAGGAGGAGGAGGAGGAGGAGGACCGCGCCGACACGCAGGTGACAGCGGCTCCCCCGCTGCTCGCCTCGCTGCCCGGAGCCGAACTCCGGCCGCTGGACGCTGCGATGTCGCCCAGCATCTTGGCTCGCATTTTCTCCCGCTTGGCTTTCCATTCCTCCAGAAAGTCTGTCGCCGCGTTCGACCTGAAGCCACCCGTCGCCATGGTCTCCTTGTATACTCAATGACCGAGCTCCGTCGGCGGGGCTGCCCGGGTGATAGAAGTGCTCTGGCCGGTTAAAGATTAACGAGGAGCGCTCAGTTAATCCGTGTTCCTCCGACTAGGACGGCGGGAGAAGCAGGAATCAGCCTGGAAACAGATCAGGAAGACTGCAGCTCATTCTTAAAGTTGATTTCGAAACACACACACACACACACGGCAGCAAACGGAGAACGTTCCCACAACGTCCAAATAACGTTCTCATTACGTTCCCCGTC
Organism: Gymnarchus niloticus; assembly: GCA_009936485.2. Taxonomy (NCBI): domain Eukaryota; kingdom Metazoa; phylum Chordata; class Actinopteri; order Osteoglossiformes; family Gymnarchidae; genus Gymnarchus; species Gymnarchus niloticus. The sequence goes on along the minus strand of JAACJT020000001.1, from coordinate 9,313,931 downwards.
TGCTGGGCAATATACTAGAAATGCACACGTGGAGCTGAAAGCGTTATTTCAGCGTCGTTAAACTTTTTAAAAAGTTGTGCAGTTACTCTCGTACCTGTGACCCTCCGAGTCCAGGTTCATACAAGAGTGTCTCGTACTTGAGGAACTTTGAAAACCCTCACTAGTTCAGCACAAAGGAATCGGCTGCGATCGGCCACGAAAAAATGTCATCCATGGCTTTTGGGGGGGGACTTTCCGACATGACTTACCTGTTCTTCATCTCGTCCTGGCAGTGTCTCAAGTGGACGGCCCCCATCAAACGAAGTGTTTTTCACTGCTACGTTTGATTAGTCATCAAGCAGGCTGGGAGACAGCGCTCTGCCCCCTTTCTCACGCACCGCGAGCCTGCGTGTCGAAAATGTACGAGCTCGCACGAAATAGCCCGAATTTCGTTGCCCGCGAAGGGCCGGCGTGCCGAATGTGTACGAGTTTGTACGAGAGAGACCGAATAGCGTTACGGCGAATGGGCAGCGTGCCGAATATGTACGAGTTTGTACGAAAGAGCCCGAATTCGAGTGACGGCGGTCACTTTATGAAACACGTACGGCGGTGCTAACTTATGTCAATGCCACTATTTAAGCATCGTAAATTTTGAAACTTGGTTTTAGCGCGCCGTTTACTTTGTGTCAATTGCTTTTCTTATTCAAGCCTATGATTTTTAAATACTGAACATTTCACTATATATACAGTACTGTGCAAAACTCTTGAGCCACCCCTCATTTCTTCATATTTTGCTAGGAAAATGGGACAATAGGTACAGTGATTTATTGTAACATCATCTGATCATCTGTAATCACCTGCACCGGTTTCTTCACTGGTTCATGCCTTAAGTTAAATGGCTTTGTTGTACTTCAGTGATTTATACGTGGGTCACTGTGTGGCTTAACAAACAAAAAGCATTCCTCTGAAACTGGTCAGGTACAGAGACTGGACTGAAAATGAGAGAATTTGAAAGTCCGTCAGGAAGCCTTGAGAACAATTCCTCAAGACTACATTCTTTGGAAGCAAAATATGAAGAAATGAGGGGTGGCTCAAGACTTTTGCACAGTACTGTATATATATATTATATATATCTATCTATATATGTGTTCATAGTGTAATTAAAAACAATAATAATATAAAATGGAGAAATGGAATTCGTAAAGAAAAATGATCAATAATTTGTACTTTTCCATCTAAGCATACTAGGCCAAATATCACTAATTTGGCAAGGTTAACATTTAACCACACACTGATTGCACAATTTTATAATGCTGAATAGTACACTATTCCTCTGTAGAAATATTTTTATTTTTATATAGCTCTGTCATATTTAAGTGAATGAAGTTAAATAGCTGAGGTCAAAAGCTTTCCCTTTGTTTGCAACAGTGTACTAATATTATGGGTTGCAGGATTACATCATATTTTGACCTACATGTTATATCGAGCTATATAAAACTCTACAAAACAAAATTTTTGTGATTACCCAGAGGATCCATATTCTTTAAGGAGATTATATTTTTTGTAGTGTTTCTGCTTTAATTGTGTTACAGCTAATCAAAACACAGTGGTGAAATGTACAAAATGTAATTTATTTGTTTTCCTTGTTAAACTGAACACATGCAGAGCTGGAGCAATATGCAGAAGATCACAGTAATGAAAATCTCAGGTGATGGAGTGGAAATCAATAAGCATATATTAACTGTTCACCACTAATGAGGATGGTGTAATGCCACTGTAGTATTGTTCTGGTCGTTTCTAGTTATGCTATTCATAGATATAACTCAGGTGCTCAGTGATTAGCACTGTCACCTCCAGGGTTGGGGGTTCAAATCCTACCTCCACTTTGTACGTGTGGAATTTGTATGTTTTCCCTGTCCTTTGTCAGTTTCCTGCTGCTCTCCAACAACATGCGTTATACACTAATTGGCTTTTCTAAATTGTGTGCAGTGTTTGAATGTGCCCTAAGGCTGCCTGGTATAGGCTCCAGGCACCCCGTGACCCCAAACAGGATAAAACAGTTTGGAAAATGGATGGATATACACAACTCCAAAAGCATACCGTATCAAGCCCGATTCCACATTTGTAATAATCCTGGTTATTGTACCTGTTTCTATCAGAGTAAACCGTACACTCCAATACTGTATACCTCTATTATATAGAATCGATATTTCTATTTTGAAGTCCCCACCCGAGAGTTCATTCTGTGCCATGAAATGGTTTCTGTAACTTAATGACAGCACATAGTCCACAGTTCATGGCGGGAGTTCTGACTGATGTCATGCTTTCTTTTTGGTCCCGCGTTTGTGGTCCTTCTGATATATCAAAATCAGCGTGAAAGCAGCATTCGCTCACCGATCCTGCAGTTTAGGTCTGAATGCTGTTTGTCATTTGTGGTACGTGGTGTCAGGATGAGAGTGAGGACTCTGGTTTCGTACAGGTGTGCGTTTGCGTGTGATTTGAGTATTGATGTGGGCAGCTGAGTGTTTGATGGGGTTTGATTGCAGATTCTTTTCAGAATGAGTAAAGCTGAGAGCTATGGAGCTAAATCCAGAATTCATGCTCTAAATTTACATTATGACTAAAGATGCATATTTAAGATTCTCAGTTTTCTGGAAGGAAAAATTATTATGGCTTTTCTGCCTCCTAGATCAACTCAGAGTTTGATTTTGCTTTTATCTGTGTCCAGTTTTGCTTTATTTCAGGCAGAACTGCCATCCAATAAATTAAATGTAGGTCTGATTGTGCTCTTCTGTCAAAACAGATTCTGTGGTAAATTAGAAACATAATCGTTACTGCAGTGGGGTGGACCAGTGGCTCAGTCACTTCCTACCTCTGAGCTGTGGGTTTGAATCGCACTCCCAATCTCTGCTCGTGGAATCTGCATGTTTATCCTTGTATTGCCTGGTTTTCCTCCTGCAGTCCAAAGACCTCCGGGTGGGTTACTTAGCATGTCTAAATTGCCCTAAGTGTAACGGTATGCCCGGTGATGGACTGGCATCCTTGTACCCTTGCTCTAGGCCCTATACTGCCTGGGATAGGCTCCAGGTCCCATTTTATCGTGCAAAATGGATGAATGACCGTGACAATTAAAAGAAAAAAAAAATGCATTTCTCCTATAGTACAGATTTTATGATTAATCACGTATTGACAACTGTCCCTTTGGAGAATGATATGGTCTCATGTAATACTAAACTTCAGTAATGGGGTAACCTAGAAAGGGGAATAACATTTAAGTGGGGAAATTGAAGCACAAACAGTCTATTTTAATACAACCATAGATCCGTATGTGGTGTGGATACTGGTCCTTTTCCACAGAATGTTCCGCCTCTTGCACGCAATCTTTCTTCTGAAGTCCCAGCCAGACGCTGGTCCCGCGGTTTCCCCACTCCCACCAGTATAATCACATGGACGTCCTCCAGTAGCCCACTAAATCAGAGCCGCTACATTTGTTATTCTGTTTTCCCGCATTGGTCAGTTTGACCGTACAGACGTATCTTAAGCTCCACTTTTGATCTGTGGAAAAAATTGTAGTGACTGCACACAAGTGACCACACACGGTAGGAATGACCCTTTAGACACACAAGATCACTTCAGGACTGATATACAATAGTCATACTTCATTCATCCCATTGGGGAAATTGTGTGGTTTTCATGTCTAATCATGCTCTCTGTACATGGTACAGCAGGTTTTTGAGGCTAAAACACAGGGTCAGCCAGCATCCAACACCCCTGGTGCAGTTATGGTTAAGGACTTTGTTCCAAGGCCCAACTTTAATAGGTTCATTTTGCCTACTGTAGGATTTGTACCAATGACTTTCTGGAAACAGGCATAGATGCACATCCCACACCCATCCAGTGGCAATGTATTACACATATTTCATTTTACCTCATGTAGCCTAATAGATGTGATGCTACTTTAAAAACAGCTCCTCTGTAATCTTTGAAGCACATTTTTTTGTTTGGAAACTGAGTATAGCAAACACTTCAGGAAAAGCTTATGCTGTTCTTGTGGTTGGAGCACCAGCTCTAAACAATCTACAATGAGGGCAGTAAACACACATGCTGTCAGAATTAACTATGCTTTTTCTTGTTAACGAGTGTCTTGCCTTTGGCTATTAAATTTGATAGACAAAGAGGTCCCCAAAAGGCAGAATGAACTATATGGAACAAACCCTACACCGAGTCATTTTTACTTCCACTGTTCTCTCCCGGAACTTTGATCTTACGACAATTGCTTTCATGTCAGCATGCCAAGCTACAAAGTGGCCATTACCACCTCCAGGGTTCATCCTGTCATCTTGAACCTTGTCTAGAGCCGATATCATTCCCCTTCTCCAGGGCAGAGAAGCTGTGTGTTGGCGACCTGCTCGACGGAAACAGGAGTTTTTGGCGTAGGGAAGGAAATGAGGCACAACAAGGCCACATAGAGTGGTGAGAGAGACTTCCTCAAAGAGAACGAAATAAAAAAGCATGAGGTGTGGCTCTTCTGGTGCTGGGGAGGGCGGAGCTTGTGGGCCAGCAGCCAGGACCAGGTTTTATTCCTGGGGGAATTAGAAGACATTTGTGTGATATTGATTTAATGTTTCTGTGGCATGGTAATGTCAGGCAATGTGTTGTCTTTTGAAGAGAGAATTTTTGGACAAATTGTGGTTGTAATTTTTTTCAAAGGGGTGAAGCAATCTTTTACTTAAAATGACCCATCCATCCATCTTCCCACCTCTTATCTAGTGTTTAATGTGTAACAAGGGGGCCCAAGGCCTATCCTAGGCAACATAGGGCAAATGGCAGGGGAAGATTTCATTCATTTTCAAAGTGTAACCACATAAAACTAAAACTGTTCAAAGAATTTGTTATGAGCTCACAAAACCCCCCAAATAAGTCAAAGCATTAATACCCACTAAATCCTGCTTCGTCCAAAGCACATATTTACAAATCCAAAGATGGTGCCTGGTAGGTCAGCCTGAGCAGGCAGTTCAAGCGTTCACGGAGGCTTTTAATTCTTTTATTGAAGCCATTATTTTGTTTGGGAGAGGAGTAACTAGTAATTAAACGGTTCAACGGCTAACAAATTGAAAGGTAACCTGGCCAAAAACTGCATGCCGCATTTGAGGGGCTTGGGTTAAAAATTCTGACTTCCTCTGCCTGCGATATCTCAGGCTTTATTTATTGAACCGTGGATGTGGCGGGCGTGCTCCACACTCTGTGAGGCGGTGCACTGCAGCCCTGGTCATTCAGCCTTGCTGCCTCACTGAAAGTAGGGCAGCCTCAGTAATCGCCTCTTCTTTACTCGCAGGGGGTTCGAAATACTAAACGACAGCCACTGCTGTCCCTGCAGATCTTAAGATTCGCTAATTAGTAACAATCTGCTCACATTCAGAACCATCTGTTGAATGATGGATTTAATTGATTCAAATAATTAATTGTTTACAGTCCTATAGTTTTTTTTTTTACAATTGAGTGTATCACACATATTTGGCCTCCCACTTTGAGGTAAGGATTTTCTTTCAATTCACTATATATTTAAATATAAGGTATGCTATGATACAAGAAAATGTGCGTATATAATAACTGTAATCAAGTTACTGTGACTGGATGCAGAATGGTGACTGGCACACAGTAACCCACAATGCACATTTGATTATAATACACCTGGGATTGTGGGTGGCACTTGTGCTGCATTCCTATCAATGATTACCTTCCACTGTGACTATAATCATAGCATTGGTTGGCAAGACATACTGGGGCACCTTACTTCGTTTCACAAATCCCTAGTGTTGCTGCCTGTAGCAAACTAACAAGTACTGTAGGGGTTAGATCAGGCTTTGAATTCTGTATTCTCACCAACTCTGAAATCTAAATGCAATGATTGTGGGAAAGGTAGATTCTGGAAGAAGCTTAAACATCTCAGCTTCATTTGTCTGTCACAAAAGGGGATCATTCCAACAGATAGCCCTTTTCTGAGTGTTAGTTTAAGGTGCTTTAGATACAAAGTGGAAAACCACACAACTTCATGACAGATCTAACGTGACTTTTTTGGAGAGTTCCACAGTATGGTCAAAATGTCCTTGATTTCTAGTTGGAGGTGGAATGACAAGTCAAGTGCTGATGATAGAACCTAAGGTTCCACAACATTACTGCCACAATAAAATTGCTCTTAGTTTGGTCGGAGCATGTCTGAACAAGAACCTGTACAGAAAGTTGTCTATTTTTAAATCACCTAGTCTTTAACTTTAACGTGCTGGTCCCTTTCAATTAAACAGCCTTTAATTTTGATTTATACCAGTATCTAAGAAATTGTGTTTTATAAATAGAAACGCGTATTGCACTTTAAGAATGCCCATCTCAATCTTGCAAAACTCCAGTCAAGGAATATTTTGCCCGATGTTGGAGCCAGATATTGACACATATTTCCCGGAAGAGAATTGGGGAAAAGGAGAAAGAGATGAGAGTTATTGTCAATGTCATGAACTTGGAGCAGCTTCAGCCATGAAACTCTGTCTCTACCCTTCCCTATGAAACTGCACACCATCCAGGAGGCAGATTTGGTGCTAAGGCAAATCGACATCAGGGTGTGGCCTGCATGCACCAGAACATTTGGGGACTGCAGAGTCAGAACATTTCATCCAACGATAATTTCCCCAAGCTACCAAGGGATTTGGGAGATATTAGGATGCCAGGGACATAATAGCTGCAGTGGGCGGCTGATGTTGGGAAATGTCTCGCCTGGGATCTTCTCACACGTTATTTTGGGTAGCTGCTTGTGAGAGATTCAGCTCTCCACCTCCAACCAAAAGGCCACATATTATTGCAAGCATGGATGTGTATTACTTCCTGTAGTAGTAGGAAATAATTGCCACACTTTCTGAAAATGAGCATTACATTTCTTGCATTTTGCACAGAATAAAAGCTCCGAGACGCATTACTGCTTAATAAGCCCAAAACGAACATCCATTTTTCTTTGTCATGTGGAATCTCTGAAACGAGAGGAGAGCACTGGGCTTACAAAGCCCAAAATGGCCGTTTGTTCTGTTTAAAACATTTAAAAGCAAGCCGGTAAAAGACAAATGCGGAGTAGTCGAGGATTGCTAAGTATTCCGCTGTGATCGGTCTGTTAATGTCATGCTTTGGGGCAAACTTACTATAATTCTCTCCACGTTTGGGGTGTTGTGACAACACGAAACAATAAACAGACTGCAGTAATTTCAACCAGATGCTCTAGTTACGGGCATTCTCTACTTCTGTTTACGCTACCGAGGGCTGCCATGTTTCCATTAACTTGTGGCGAGGATCCCGTTTTTTGCCACCCTCCACAGGCACCAGCTAAGCGATACTTGCGTCAAAGTGAGACGCAAACCAGACGGTGATGAGTGGAGATTTGCTCTTGTGGGGGTGGGGGGTTGTTCATTGCATGACATTGAGCAATTATTGCAAATACTTCCACTTATCCCCAAAGCATTATTTTTAATCTCAACTTAAGCTGTATTTACTTTATGGGCCTAAATAATTTATTAAAGTGTAAATATTGTACAGAAAATAGGCTCAATTTAGGAGCACACACACCTGACTATTGAAGTTGCATGAGAACCACACTCACCCATACTGCAGACTGCAATGCAGATACGTGTGGTCTGGAAAGAGCAGAAACTTTGTTTGTGTAAAGATGAAGGGCGGAAATATGGGCAGGACCGCCACCCACTGATCAGACTGCTGATCTCCTGCCCCAGAGAGGAAATGACTGCTCAGTGCTCTTAAGGTTTTTCCCAATCCTTCTGGATCCTCTTGTGGCAAGGGGCTTTAGTGTCCATTAAGCACCAAAAAGGGCAACCTGCTATCAAAGGGCTACCACAATATTCTTTCCAGTACTGAGCATGTCAGCATGGTGCTGTACTTTTCAGCCAGCATTGACAGTGAGTCCTTTGAAAACCATGAGGACCAAGATCCCAAAGTGTAAGTGGGTTTTCCGATGCAGTGGTTTCACAAATGCGGTGCTGAAAAAAAAGTTTACACCCACAGCACAAGGCAGGAGGGGGAGGGTCAAACTTTTTCCCAGTCCAGTGGGCATCATGGGCCAAACTCTTTTGTTGACCTCATCCAAAGATAGCGATCTCCACTGGCTAGACAAACAGGCTTGTTCAGGGAGGTAGTCGTTTCTGAATCTTCAGCAAGTGACTGACTTTCACTCCACGTCTAACTTTACCCCCATCCATAAGACCTTTGGGATGCCGAAACACACCAGTGCCTGACTAGCAAAGCGTAGCCTTTACATATCACGCCAAGCAAAACGATGAGTCACGAATGGCTGTTGGAGAAATAAGTGCCTACAGGACACGGGGGTTTTGCCGCTTGACGTTGTGGACGTGCTCGCAGTGCCCACAGTAACGTGTGCCATTTCTGTGCAGCATGTGCTTGAGCCACATTAATTACACTTGACCTCACCCTTTGTTCAGTACATTCATCATCAAATACCAAACATTAAGTCCTCATTTAAGTCATTATGGAATTAAAGCCTACACCCTCTAATCGGTCAGATATTTAATAGTATTTCCCCCCCCCCATCTACTGTCTAATGCTAATCATTAAGGACAGCAAGTTCAGTAATTGCATACTGCACACATTTGCTTCGGGTACAATCACCAATGATGGATTTCATCAGAGCTCTGAACTATACTACATCACCATGCCATCAGAAGGGCACCAGGTCCTGTGAAACACAGGCCAGTTAACCGCAGCCGTCTGCAGGCAGCGCTGAGACTGCCATTTAACTCACCGCAGTTTAACAATAGACAGAGGGACGGAACTCCCTCTAGTTGAAACAGGAACCAGTTGAGGCATGAAGTGCACCATCTTGTGGCAGAAAATGTTAGTGGTACAGCACAACTCAGACTTCTCTGGACTGAAAAACTGAGTTTCTCCAAGATAAAACTTGCCAAGCTGATGAAGTCAGTGATGGATAGTGTGGGAAAAATCTTTAATACAGCGAGAAACTAACTTTTTATAGTACGTCAGTTTAAAACTTGAGTTTCATTCTTAAACAAGTCCTTCCCTGCACTAATTAATCCCTCTAAGCTGTTACTACTACTTTTCTGTTTTATTAAAGAACTACTCTTAATATAATGCACCAAAAATCACAGAAGTAACCAAGGTCAGAAAGTGCGTGCACGTAAAAAAGACCTGCATCATGTTATCCATGTTGACATTCCAGTTGCTGCCAGGTAATTTACTACAGCCATTTTCAGTTGATATCACCGCACACATACGTTTTTAATAAATCTGCACATTGGACTATACAGTTTTGACAAGGAGCTGAGTATAAGAGAGCTGAGACCCCCCTCCAAATGACAGTAAGCTGACTTAAAAACTCAAACAAGTGGGAATCAGTTCATGTTCAGGATTATGGATGAATGATAAAACATCCAAGGCAAGTTCACAATGTACAATTGACTTTTTAATGAACTCTTCAGTGGTTGGTAGTCACAGCACAGTGCACCAATATGAAGTCACACATTTTTACATGACAATTCTAAAAAGGAAGGGGGGGGGGGAGGGAGACTGTAACCAGTCAAAGTACAACGCCAATTCAGCTTACAAAGAGGGTTTCAAAAAAAAAAAAAAAAAGCCACTTTAATGTGTCAAATAAACTACATTTCAATGCGTGGTCTTTATTTGACTTAGTGGTTATGAGCTCTATGACATTACATGACAATGGCATTGCACACAAACATTGTATGAGGACTGGCTTTGAAATTCCTACCATTTAGTGATTTTTAGCTAATACTACAGCTTAAAAAAGATAACTCTTCCAATGATACTGTATACAGTGTGTGAAATGTAGTGAAGCAAATATATTTCACAACTATGGTGAACACTTAAAAAGGAAAGAAAGCCACCGAATACCGTCAGCCACCGCCAGAGAAGGCTCGACTGTAATTCAATTCAAAGTATAAAAAATGGTTTTACACGCACTTTTTTGTCCTCTGGAGTTCGTAAACCTCAACAGTAACAGATAGGATGTCCTAGGGAACCAAAATGCATGCCATGTGCTGATCTCAAACATACATACAGCATCACTCAGTACCTGCTAAAAATGACGTGAAAGACTACAAACAAAAAAAAGAAGTTACACACTAAACTTAAAAGGATCAGCGATGCAGGAAGGGGAGGCGTGGGAATTCTACTTTCAGTGGACTCATTAAAGCATTTTTGCAAGAAATAAATGCATATTGCACATAGAGTGAAAGCCTGAATTCCACCAAGTTCACCTGTTCCATCTTGAGACATTTCCTTCTTCAATAAAGTGAAATAAAGGTGGAAGAATTCGAGTGTAAAAACCTTTGAGTGCGTGTGTGTACCTTAAAAACAAAAGAAAAAGGGGGGGGGGGTTCTTTTGGAAATCTTGGAGGACTTCTGCTGAGTGACAGAGCCTCCAAGAGGCTAGGAGGAAAAACAGCACGGCACACAACACTGAGCACAAAGAGAAACATAAGGGAGGGGAGAGAGAAACTTGTGGCACAATTGGGTGTTGAATAACAGCTGTGTGACATCTGAGAGCAAGGCGAGTGTTTATATACAACTAAGGCTTACTGGTTAAATAATTTTCTTTTTTGAGGCTTCCCCACCTGCGACGTAGCTGTTCATGGGCGTGGTGGTGGTGCTGTCGCTCCCTCCCACCCCATTCGTTCGTAATGTCTCACTTTAAGCTTGTAAACTCCATTGGGTTGATGACAGAGACAGGGTGCCATAAAAGGACCTGGCTGGCGGTGATTTAGTCAAGATGGCTGAGGATGGGCAGGACGGATCACCAGTGCCGCTGCTGTTACTATGACAACACGCCACCAGGCGTCACTGTCTGGGTGGGGAAGCCGGTCTACTTAGAAAGTTTGCTAATGACTCTGATCAGAGCCCCGTTCTCATCCTTCAGTCTCTGGTTGTCCATCTTCAGGTCTGGCAGCATCTGAAATAGAGAGAGGAATTAACCTTGTCCACACAGGTGAGAAGTGCTGGCCACCAGCCTGGCTGGTCCAGAAAATGCTACAGAGGGGTTACTGTTGGATACACCTTGTGACAGGTATCCGTCATACGCAGATGAAGAGCATTCACAAACCACACACATGCATGCAGAACATTCCAGTCTATGGGGGGGGGGGGGGGGGCGGCACACACATCCCCACAGCAGGGGGCTACTGCTTAAGACCACTGTAATGCAATATCTCCAACCTGTCACTCTTTCCCGTCAGACTAACCCGATAACCCTGTTAACCGCGATCACTAAGATAAACGTAGTAGCCTGCAACATAACCAACTCAATGCTTTTTTGAACACAAGAACTACCTTATACAGTGATGGAACAAATGAGGCTTTAAAGCGTATGGTGGGTGAGAGTATCCCAAAACTACCAATAAATGCTGGCAGTAGTTCGGGATAACTCCCACCAACCACAAGCTTAAGACATACGCGTGTGATAAACATAAGGAAATAAGACATGGTGAGACGTGTATCCAATATATCATTAGACCACGTGCCAGACTGAGAGCACCTGCACATCATTAGGACTGTAAATGCCACGTTTCCCCAGGGGGCAGTCCAGCATTTCTGGGAGAAAAAAAAAAACAAACGTACAACAAGCTGCTGCAGGCCTGTGTGAAACAACTGCTCACCGTAGTCAAAGGGGTGCAGTATTACTACACTCTAGCACTTCCATCAACCAGTGGAAACTATACATTTAAAGCACACACGCTAATGAACAGAAACACTCAAATGTGGTTATTACATGACGCAACATGGTTAAACCAACTACCAACGACATCCTTCTCAATCCTGTAATGGGTGGGACCTCATTGCCTGGGAGAGCCAGACTGTTTGGTGAGGGTGGCCACAGAGACGGCTTGATTAGCTGCAGGAGTCACACTGCACCATCACACAGTCTGCTTAAGACTAAAGCCCAATATTAGTTGAGTGAGGTGAGCTGGAGGTGCAGTATAACAAACACACAAAATGGCTGGAAGTACCGCTGGTCTAATAAGTGATCACGTCACTATAGGTTAAGTATGAGCTCAATATCACAAGACGTGTCCACATTTACTGGGGGGAAAAATGGACATGAAGACAAATATGTATTCAAATGACCAAAGATCACAATCATGTAGGTAAACAGATTATGTGTAGGTTAATAAAATGGCTGAGGATATCAACAGTACAACCACACTGCAAATATTTACAAGTTCTCATAGGAGTGCTTCTCAAGAAACATAACGAACTGTGGCTCCACAGCTTTTAAACTAGTTCTCAGACTGTTTTGGCAAAATCAAGGGAAGACGTAGGATCTCAAGAGCTTAAGAATTACGGGAACAGTGTCAAAAAGGCAGATAATGTATGGCGTGCAAGTTACAGAGCAGCAGAAGCTCACTGGGCTCATGACTCAATGGGGACTGCCAGATGTGGCACTTCCATGTTCCCACAATAATTCTGAATCCTCTTGAGATCCCACAGCTGTACTGTGCTATCATATGGGTTAGTACCCACATACATAGCAGTAACAGACCTTTAAGAAGCCATGATTTCATCAAGATGTCACAAGTTTTAAAGGACATTAAAAGCCATCTTGGCAGGTTGCCCTTTTGTTCTAAATATAGCTTGAATGGCTTCACCCTTTCTCAGGCAAGACCCAGGAAAGACCTGTCTGACCACAGGTGCTAGTCATGTGGACACTAATGAAATTAGGCTTTCGTTTATCCCACCAATCCAGCCACTCAGTCAATCCACGTAAAATAAAAAAAATGAACAGATTGGTGTGCGTTTCTTAAGCATGCAACGAAACAAAAACAGACGAACGATGCAATTCCATCAAGCAAATGGCACCCAAAAGAAAAGGTCGATGCTTCCAGATGGCACACAGAACCAAAAAAAAAAAAAAAAAAAAAAACCACCCAGAAAGGCTGGCTGTCCGTTAGCAGCAGAGCTGGCACCTGCCTGTCTATCTGTGGGCAGAGTGAGAATGGAGAATGGGGGGGGGCGTGGCTACGAGTCCACGGCACACGACTGGCTACAGGACTCTGAGAGCCTGGCCACCACGCGTGCCAGTGCCCTGTTCTCAGCCAGAAGCCTCTCGTTAAGCTGCCGGAGAGTCTGAACCTGCTTTACCTGGTGGAGGTTCTGCAAAGAAATCACAAGAGAACAAGAAAGGTGGAAAAACAAAAACAGGGGTGAATGAAAAATTCAAAACACAAGAATGAAGACAGGGGAGGGAGAAAAGGAGAGAGACTGTTAGGAAATGAGACAGATGAAGCCAGTCTGGAAGCTGAACAACAGGAACCTTCAGGACAACGCGTGCGAGATGGAAATCCAGCGAGATAAACAGGATGAGACGTGTACATGGAGGGCCACCCTCGGGACCATGCTCATTACGAGCGCACGCCAGATCGGACATCGCGCAGCCGCAACTTATGCCGCACCACCCTGGCAATCACTTGCCAAGTTTGTGCACACCTATCAAAACAATTACACGTGTGACCCAGGGTCTGATCTGCTAAGGCCGCGAGCGTTGGTCTCACACAGGAGCATCATGCATGGGGACAGGGTGACAATGATACACGGAGAGGCAGCCTCGCATTCAGGATCTGGAGAAGTGTCAGGGTCCGTTACCATTGTAAAGAAAATTCAAGACGACTGGGCTGTTGGGAGTAGGCTAACTGTGGTGTGCTGTCTACACCCAGATATGTGGGGTGAAGCCATAGTGCCGTAGGTTTAGATGTACATTCGAATGCCAATCTCACTCACTCACACACACGGGAGCGGCATGACTACAGCCTGCTTACCAAGCTATGCTAGCAGTGGGAAAGTAGATTACAGAGCTGTCAAAGAATCATTAAAAGACCAGGAATCACCATCAGGATACAAATACTGAGCAAAAACCTCAGAGGAGCCAATGGATGTTTACACAACCTTTGGTCCTTCACAGGAATCCACATGAATCACAGCTCCCGTTGAAGCAGTGTGATACGAGCGGTCAGACTCGCCCAAGGGGAAAGCAGGCTTATCCCAAAGTCAGTGTCAGTGGAAGTACCTTCAGCTCTTCTTCCATGTCAGAGATCTTTCTTTCTAGGGCTTTCCTCTCCTGTATGGGGGGGGGGAGAAACAAGAGTTAACATCAGCTCAAGAGCAGCGTGCACATCACCCAAGCTGCATCGCTCACGTCCGGCTTCTGTGGTGCCCTAGAATCGTCTGCAATGTGGCAGACAGTGCGACTGGCATATCCCACAGCTGTACAGCAATGGTGCTCTCTCTAAGAGCAGAGGTCCCATTCAGCAGCACACAGAACTGAAAATACTGTGCCAGATGCACAGAGAGAGGGAAAGACAAAAGGTAAGAAGAGCAGCACTGTCTCACTGCTGTATTCACACAAATGCTGTAATTAACAGGTCAGGGGAAACTGTCACAAACTAACTACACAATAAGTTGTAATCAGGAAGTCGGGGGTCCAATTGCTGAAGCTGCCTTCCGTGCTTATCCACAAAGGCTGACCCATGGTATTATTAACGGCTCCTCACTTACACAGGTTAAAAAGAAATACCGAAGAAATATCACAATTTACAGGCAGCATAGAGCCATAAACTGACTCAATCACACTGCCTTGATCTCCTGCCTGCAAAAGTTAATCATGCAGTCCAATGGAGGTGCAAGATACTTGGTGCTGAGCATGTGAGGCATCGCACATAGAAACACTTCGTGTGGGTGATGAACCCTCTGCCCGTAGGCATGCGCACACACACACTTCCAGTGGTGAAACCCGCATCTACACACACAAATCAGAGGGAAAAGACGAGATTGTGGCTTTGGCTGTGGGCAACTCCAGCAACAACTGGTCTGCTTGTGACTCAACAGGCAGAAAGAGATGACGGCACACAACAGGAAGACACAATAAACCATACCAGGCAGCCGAAATTGGGCCTTGCTTGACACCTTCAGACACAAATCAATCAGTTACCAAACTGACAGGCAGTAAGGAAGAGTAGAGAACATAATTTGCTAAATGCCACAACAGTGAAAATGTGGTTTGTGTAGAACCAATTAATCATTAAACAGCTGCATCTACACTGGCCCCTCACTGCAATCTAATAAATAAGGCAAGTGCCGTATCAGTTCTGGGAAATCCCTACCCTCTTTTCCATTTCCAGCTGCGATCGTTCAGCAAAGCGCTCCTGCCTCTGGAATGAACAGAGAGACCTGGTTACCGGCTGGTCTTCCCTGGACCGGCACAAATACACCAACAGCGTGAAGAGTCATCATATCACAGATATCCTCTCCAAAAGGAGACATGTAGGCAACAAGCTATGGGCAAGCTCTCTCTGAGGTAGGGAGCTTTATTTATTTATTTTATTTTTTTTAGTTCTTTAACCCCATTTACAGAAACACCTGCTGTGGAGCCAAGGCCCCTAGCCAGGCTGTATATCCTGAGCTCAGCTGACTGATAGCTGACTACATAAACAGTTATGAAAAGGAGGAAAGATGCAGTACTGACCTGCGTTGCCTTTTCCAGCTGCACTTTCAAGTCTGTCAGCTCCAGGTCTGTATTGCGTAACTGAGCCTTGAGTTTCTCATTTTCGGCTAGGATCTGTATGTACAGCTGTAAGCGGGAAAAGGACAGACAACATTACGAAAACTGGTATTCATACTACCAAAGATATATGAAGAGAGAACTTAACAGTCCCCCTAACCTACAAGACTAATACATAAGCTTCCCCCAGCCCAGGGGTCACCACCTTTTTGTAGTCCGTAGCATCGTCTTTCTCCAGCCTGTTCGAGTTGAACTGCCTAAACCCCCGGTTATTAAGGTGGTCATAGCGGTCAGACGAAGACACGCTGCTTAGGCTGCAGTCATTCCTGCAAAACACACCCCCCCCCCACCCAAAGTAACGTTCAGCATCTCAGGTTTCAGCATTCACAGCACTCATTAATTGGAATTTACTAAGTGGATATTTTAGCAGGCTTACGTACTGAGGGTGTAGAGGAAAGGGTGAGGAAGGACAGTTGTACATACCTTGAAAGCCGGTCACTCTGCAAAAGAAACAATAGGATTTGTTTACCAGACACTGATTATGCAGGTTATCATCATTAAAAGAACAGCTTGTTGCCACGCCTACAAACATTCAGGCAGCAACACTCATTATTAAACAGCAAGCATTCTGACATCCTTGCTAAATCTGAGGTTATGCTGGATGCTGTATACTGGGCACCAACACCCAGTTATAGTAGACCTCAGTTCAAAAGGATGCTGGATCTACACACCACAGCAGGCTGCCTCAGTAATTTGTTTCATAAACGAGTCTGACAGATGCAGCACAACAGCTGCTCCCACGCACTGCCTTAAAAGGAACACTCTCCGTTAACCGCTGAGGCATGATGCGAAGAGTCCTCGATCTGGGGCTCTGACGCAATAATAAGAAAGCACCGTCACAGAGAAAATTCCACTGGAAGGAATGGTCAAGAGGACTGATGTGGATGCGGACTCAGGCAAAAAGTGATAGGCCTGCTGTTAAGGAACCATCATTTCCATGGCTGCTGCTAATTATTAGTAGAATGTGCCATTTGGGGATTCAGTTTCTCACCCACAAAAATGAGTTCCAAGGAAAAAAAAAATATTAGCTAGGTGGGAAAGAAACGTGAAAATGCATCTGGATGATCGAGATCTGGGTGATCACTGCCTTCTCTGGGAGGTGGAGATAAATGGCTTCGTGTGAATGTTTTATTTTCAGAATGCCAGCATGCCATGTCATTCATCAAACAAAACTTTCAAACCTGTTGTGCAACTTAAGTGAAATAAGGGCTTTTTTAGCAGCTGTGCGAGTACAAAAACCACATATGGACAAGGGAACACACAGCATCTGTGGCTGTGGTGATATCGAACCCGAATGGCACAAGCATACATTGGAGGGCAATATAAGGTCACAGCCTCCTGGATGTCAGCCTAACCCTAATCCAGCAAAGCTAGCAGCATCACCACCAGCAGTCAGCCCTGCATTACATTATGTGCCCCACACTACAGGGTCCGGCAATTCTGATGCTGCAGTTGGGGCAGGTTTGAGTTAACACTGCCCTCCAAGCTAATGGGCAGAGACACGCTGTGTGAGACAACGGTAGACTGATTAGAGGCCCTGATGCAAGCTTCCACCTAGCAGAGCGCTCTAGACCACTACTCACTGTGCTGATCATTTCCTCCTGGGTCCAGGGAGAGTCTGACGGTCCTGTGTCAGCACATTTCACAGCAGATAAACATACTGAGTAGGTGCTGGGAACAACAGCCCCCCACCTTTTTTGTCAGCTCAAGTTCCACTTCTCTCTGGCTAGAAAGAAACTGGCTGCCTCAAAAGGACAAAGCTCACATTTGACCCTCTCCAACCTGACTGCTTTTCCCAGCCCCAGGCCAGGCCCCATCTGCTCAGGCAGGGTTATGATCAACCAAAAGACAGGGCCAATTCCACTTGGGTGCTCCTTAACTAAAGCTGTTTCAGACTGCATTACAGAAGACTGAAGTTACTAATTAAAGAACAAAGTCCCAAAGCCAGTCTGGCTAAGAGACGCCCAAACAACCAAACAGACAGTGATACCCAGGGCAGTAATGAGGGCCAAATATGTGGATTTCTAAGACAAATGGGCCCCAATCTCGCCGTGGCAAGCACGCACCGCCCCTACGATCTGGCCGGGACCAGCCACAGTGCCCAGAGGAACAGGAAGTTTCAAGCAGGAAGTACAGGGAG
The DNA here is from genome assembly GCA_009936485.2 of Gymnarchus niloticus. NCBI lineage: Eukaryota > Metazoa > Chordata > Actinopteri > Osteoglossiformes > Gymnarchidae > Gymnarchus > Gymnarchus niloticus. The sequence goes on along the minus strand of JAACJT020000001.1, from coordinate 9,296,160 downwards.
GAATGTCGGCCAGCCCTGAAAGTCTTGCCAATTTGCTGGTGGTATAACTTGTGCCAGGTCTGGCAGCAAAGGTGCCCAAGGACGGGCAGATGAAAGTGGAAAGGCTGAAGGGCTAATCTCTTACTCCAAATCTCAACACCATCCATATTTGGGTTATTTAATTGGACAACCCACAAAAAAAAAAAAAAAAAAAAAAAGCAAGGCTTACAAGAACAGGGAAACTAGGAAGACTGTAAAGGGGGAAAAAAAAAAAAAAAAGACTTGGTGTGGGGGGGCACGCAGCAGCAGCAGCAGCAGAACCCTCGTCTTGGTCACGGTGTGAGAATTAAACAGTGTCCAGAGCCAAAAACACCATAGCCCTTAGCGAAAACCAACCAACACAAGGGCAACCAGCCCACCTCCACTGCACAGTTTGTACCGGTGTAGATCATGCTGACCTAGCCCAAACAAAGCAGGAAGGCAAGAAAAGAACACAAAAGCCCAACGAGCGATAGCCAGCTGCCTTCCAGACTTCTCTTGGAGCCACAGTAAGGTCATACCTGGGGCTCACTCCGATTGCTACTGTCCTCTGAGTCCGATGGCTGCTCCAGCTCGTTCTCGTCGCTCTGAAATGAGGAGGAGAGCTGTCACCTCAAAGGTTAACCAAACATCCCATTGTTGAACTTGATTTGGATTCTGATTACAAGCAAAACTCCACATTTCCACTGCTTTGTGTGGCTGTGTTGTGTCTGACGATCCACTTCAAATGCATTTACTCCACACTTGGAAACCTCCACAGCACCGACCAAAGCTAGACCACAGAAAGGGAAAGGCAATGCTCTGTCCTTACATCCTGGGTCCCAAAAGGCACGCCCGTGGAACGCCTCTTCTCCCGAGGTCGCCTCCTCTCCCGTATGGACCTGGGCTGGGTCTTGTCCTCTCCTTCCTTGTCTTCGTCCTTCTTGCCACCCTCTGATGAAGACGAGTCAGAGAGATGGGCAGAAGGTTAAGAGCACGTGGGGTGGCTTTCAGTTCACTGTGGATGAAGCTTATGCAAACTCCAACTTCACGCATGCACGACACACCTACGAAGACTAAACAAGCTAATAGTGATGTTCCTTAGTGTAATGGCTTCATAGGCCCATTACTCATGCCTCGTGAACGAGCTGTTAAAAGAATGAGTAAATACCACTACGTTTTATCTTCCATCCTGTCCCCAGCTGCAAGCATTCATTTCCCAACACTCTAGATGAAATTGTGAAATTACAAATAAAGCAGCAGCAAATAGAGACCAAAAAAAGGAACAACATGTTCACTAGACATAATTCATCAAAAGCTAAAGGAGGCAGGTGAAGCTTCCATTTCTTCATTTCTACAGTAGACAAATCTCCCCACATTTGGCAAACAGACCTCTGTCACCTTCTCGGGAGAAGCGGCTGTAGGAGGAGGTGATGCCCGCCAGGCTGTTGGGCCGGCTGAGGGACGACGTGGACAGTGTGGTGCTGGTAGAGGTGGTCGTGGTGCTGGATGGTCTGTATCGCTGGTATGACAATTGAATATGAGTTACACCAAAGCAAATGGCACAATGGCTTATCTGAATCGTTTTACAATTCAGATAACGATTCAACTAACCGTTTCAACACAACTCCGATATCACAAATGTCAGCAACGAACCACCTGGAAAGAGAAAAAAACGGGCCATGCTGCCTGCCCTGGGCACTGACCTCCTCAAAGCTACGGTATCTTGACCGATGGTCATCCTCCTTGGTCTCTGGGTCTTTCTTTTCCTCCTGCTTCTCCTCTCTGTCCTCATCACGGGCTCGCATGGGCCTACTCCGCCCGATGGTCTTTTCAGCCTCCTGGAGGTCAGTTAGCGTTACGCCCTGTGGGGACAAAGATCACAGCTTCAGCAACTGGTCAGCCTCAGGGGTCTGTATAGGCCCCAAGGCTCAGATCACGCATCTCTTGGAGACCGCCAGGCAGCAGCATGCTGATGTAGGCTGGGGGTGTCTGACAGTGGTCTTGGTAAACAGCACCATCTTAAGGACGCACCTAGTATTCAGGGTCCATGAAGCAGCACTATTAAGCCACACACGGTTCATTCATGCATCTTGTAGTTCAGTAGTAAACAAATTAGCATTAAAAAAAAAAAAAAAAAAAAAAAAAACACAACAAACACAAACACAAACAAAAAAAAACAAAAACACAACAAAACATTAAAGTAACTAAAGGAGGATCCCAAAGTGATT
>JAACJT020000001.1:9263168-9286709 GCA_009936485.2 Gymnarchus niloticus | reverse complement strand
AAAAAAAAACACCCACAAAAAACAAAGAAGCAAAAAATTAAAAAAAAATAAAAAAAAAAAAAAAAACAAAAATAAAAAAAAAAAAAAAAAAAAAAAAAAAAAAAAAAAAAAAAAAAAAAAAAAAAAAAAAAAAAAAAAAAAACAACCAAAATTGGCCAAGCAGAATCTAACGGACACCATGAGACATTCAACCCAAACACTGGGGGTCGGCTCATCTGAATCCCAACTAAAATGAGTCCAGTCAGACCAGCTTACCAGGCCCTGCTTCTTCTGTAACTCTTCTAAATTACAGAGGAAATCTTCATCTGCTACATCAAAGGCTGTCTGGCCCTGAAACGAAGCAGACCAGGGGAATGTTCGGCACGAAGCTGTGACAGCTGCTCCCACGGCTCACGTTAAACACCACAGTAAAAGCAGGAGAGCCGATGTCAGAGGCGGGCAGGCCTACCACTTTGTTTACAGTCTCCATGTCACACAGGTTCTCCACTAGAATTCGACAGGATTCCTCCTTCCCCCAGTGAGCAGCAGCGTGGAGTGGAGTCCAGCCGTCGAAATCCTTAATATTTACATCATACCCTGCTTGGATTAAAAGCCTAGGCAGACATGGGGGGGGGGGGGGAGCACATGGTAAAATGTAACTAAGCTGGCTATAGGGTAACTGCTGTCAGTTGTATTACCATTTACAGAGGAACATGACCTTCTGAAGTACTGTGAACCCCCCCAGCACTCACTTTAAAACCTCTGTGTAGCCCTTGGCGGCTGCCACGTGCATTGCTGTGCCCCCAGACTTGGTGTGCCGCATGTCTTCGATGTGGCCACTGTTGAGCCACTGGCGAGCATCACGCAGCATGATGCGCTCTTCCTCCTTCCGTGCCGCCTCAATGTCCACCCCTGTGGTGGTGGGTGGGCACAGGTAAACAGTCAGGCCGCAGCAAAACAGGAGTGAACACAAGCAGGCTAGGAGAAGAAAGGTGGTGTTGATGCTGTGCCATCCTGTCATCTCCAGGGAGAACATAGCTGTGTGACACTGACATTCACTGTCAGACTGCAAGCCCGGTGTCGCGCACACACCTGTCAGATCATGGGGAGTGATAAAACAAAGGAGCAACTCCAAAGTATTTTCCACTGAGACATATGCCAATTACGGAGTACCACCGTGCATGGGGTGACAGACATCCAGGGACAGAAATGATCCTGGGCAAGAGGCAGCTGGCAATCAGAACAGTGAGCCCTTTATTCCAATCAAATTTAAAAGCTTTCTAAAAGTGTACAACAGCCTTAAAACATACTTCACAGAGCCATTTCAAACACTAATTCCAGCTGCCATCAACCCTAGACAGACAAATATTGGATGCACTCCCTAAAAATTCTGATGCTTTGTATGCACAACGTGTTCTTTGGTGAAGCGTTCGACCTCATGCCCCCCCCCCACACCCACACACCCACAGCGGGTCACCTCCAAGGTGGGAAGGCACCAAGAATCAAACTGGGAAATGCCCATTCCCCCCCAATAAATGCTGACACAAACATGGCCTATACAAAAAAAAAAAAAAAAAAAAAAAAAGTTAATAGCACGGGCTTCTCCCCTTTAAAAATCTACAACCTATACCATAAACACCCGAGAGATTGCACAGCAAGGCTTGTGTAAACAGTAACGGGGAGAACATCTCATCTGAGAACCGAAACCATTTCATTCCATTATGCTACAGAAATGCTTATTTAATATTTAAATAGATGAAAGGAATAATTTAACCAGAAGCTAAAGAAAGCAATGAAAGGTTCACTGATAACTGTTTCACATCTCAAAAGGTACAGCTAAGATTGGGGGGATAATGATGTCTGCATTTCAATGCTGCGCTGCCACACACTAACAAAGCAATGGCCCTTAGTCACAACAAACATAACAAGCTGAGCCAAGGAACATGGTGCCTTCATGGCTGAAGATACCACGTCTGATGTTCATGGGACACTGAAGCCTGCAAACAGCATCACTAAAATAAATCATGAAACCCCGTGAAAAACAGCCAATCTAGGGCTTGCTGTACGAACACATCCTCCGTGGCCAAGATCGTAATACTTGCTGGAAGCCCAATATTTATATTGGTAAACCTCCGCAGTCAAGGGCACGCAACTCCAGGAAGGGCTCAGGAGGGGAGACTGGGACTGGCAGTCTGAGGATCAGCACAGCTTTCTACAAGCCATCAAAATCAGGCCTCCTGAAGGCTTTTCTCTATGTTCCCTTGTGGTGCAGAGACATCAGCAGCCCAGTGCTTCAAGTTTGAGGAGGATGAAAGGTTTTCAGTTTCCCCAGCACTTGTTAAAACACAAAGGCTCTACCTACCACAGCAGCTGGAGCTTCTGATTAACTTACAACACATACCATGCCTAATGCCTTTGAGATCGCATTGAGAGGCTCAACTAAGCAGGACAACATATATATTCCTTTCAAGCAGTGACAGCCAGTAGCATTTCCAACTACAGACCATGACACAATGATTACCAGCAATGAATCTAACCATGGCATGCTGCTTCTATACCTGTTCTGCCACTTAGAAATAAAAGCCAAAACGGTTTAGACACAGACAGCAAGGGACAGGGTCGCTCCACCGGCTGAGCTGTCTGAAGTGGCCAGAATGACAGCAGTGATTTCAGGCTACCCTTACTGGGAGTTCCAGCATCTCTCTGAAGGACTTATATTTACTTCAGCGTCAGCCTGCAGCCCCATACAGAGCTTACAGCTATAGCCAATGGCTTACGATGCAAGAAAGAAAGTGGGCATCGAGACGAAGCAAACTTAGCATTTACAGAGTGCACATGCAAGGCTAACAGGAGAGAGAGACTGTACAAACATACAGACCCATGGCATAACAGGAAGGCCCCATTATTACAGTTCAGCAGCTGCCACTACCAAGACTGGCATGACGCCTGTAGAGACAAGCACTTTCTCCCCGTGAAGTGGTGTGAGGATACCATAAATGACTGGAGAAGCATCTAATAAAATGCACTGTTCTGTGTATGCATTAAATAAAGGCCGTTCTTCCAAAGCAGCTATAAATAATGAGAGCCAGCTAAGCCAGCATAAAGAGTGTCCATGATTGAGGTGCTCAAAGTAAACAGGCAGAACAAAGTCCCTTATGGAAGCCTGGAAACATAAAAAGCAGGAAGACAAAGTGGTTAAGACCCATGTGAGATGGTAGCCCTGTATGTTTGGCAGCAATTCAAAGGGGATTTGACAACACTAAATCTTGATGCAGTGCAGAGAGACTCCTCTTTCAATGCAGATCTATATAATCAAACTAAAGATTACGCAACTCAATCAGCTTAACGTTCACAATCAGACTTAGTTTTGCCACAAAAGACAGCTTCTATCATGGTTCGAAGGTGGTAGTGGAAGGCAACGTCTCATCAAATACCAGCCATAATGTCAACATAAACCCCAGGGGTGACCTGAAGACAATCAGGACATGAGGTCACTGCTTAACCTAACCATAGGCAATGCAGTTTTTGGGTTTTTCTGCTTTCTTTTCAAGCAACCCAGGTATTTAAATTTTCCTGATCGATGACTTGCAAAGTCACTGAGCTGTCAGCTCTGCCGTGTGTTAGCACCAACGTAGACCGGGACTGGCTTTGCAGACAGCCTCATTTAGTCACGTTCCTTAATAACCAGCACTTCAGGCCAAGCCCTGCCTGCAAACACAATTCTACACCCTGACAAAGGTGAAGCAGTTTACAGCATGCTGGTCAAGGCCTGCAAATGAAGTTGGACAGCTCCCATTACCAGGATCCCCAGTAATTTAGGATACAGCCTCTGCCGTGGCACACCGTAAAGGGCACGGCAATCACAAATGCATCGGCTGTGAACCAACCCATCAGGCTTAAAAGAGCTCAAAGACAACTGGCCAGAGCAGAACAAAACTGTTAGGAGACTGGCTCATTTCAGAAACTATACAGAAAACACGCAAAAATCAGTGTGCCACGTCTGCCCAAACAAAAGTCTGTCATGGGCACATTCGTTAGAAGATGAAGTGCACTCCAGAGGGTGGGAGAAGATCCAAACTAGTCGCAGCTCTGTAATCTTTGATACCCAACTCCACAACGAGGAGGTGTGCTGAAGCAGGTTGTCCACAGCTGTGGTGAGGCACATGTCATCAGCACAAAGAGCCTCAGCCCCTTCATCTAGTGGTGTAATGGCCACAAAAGGCATGGTGCTTCTTGAAAACAAACAATACTGTGCAGCCCTTTATTCCTCCACACTACAACACTGGAAGCATAGAGGTTTGCATTAATAGGCTAGGGAAAGTCACCACCATGCACTGGCAGAATATGCAGCCCAGCTGTGTGCACCAGGGGGTGGAAGACACCTTACCTTGCCGGTTGATTTCGTTCTGCAGGAGCTCCTCCATGGCCTCCTCCTCCGCAATGTCCAGAGGCGTGTCCCCCTCACTGTTAACCATACCCACATTGGCTCCCTGGCTGAGGAGGTACCTGCAGGGGTAGAAAGCAGGACCAGCAAGTTAACAGCACCTGTCAAAAGCAGCTTCAAGCACCTTTACCGCCCTGCCAAACACGTCCTGGAAATCAGAACTAGGCAATGTCACCTACCATGTCTGCAACACAGTCTCTGAAACATGGCCGAAAAAAGTTATTTAAGAATCCAATGCTGGTATCTCTTCCTGGTACAGTTAGGAAGTGATACTTCCTAATACATGTTTAAAATGAGGACCAAGTTAACAGGATGTTTTCTTTGCGAAACATGGCCTCTGTATGGCTTTCTTCAGTCCAAACAGAAAAACATCTGGCTCTCCAAAAGAGATGTAAATTTCAGCGCGGGGGGGACTGCCTACTTCAGCTCGGTGTTGAACCAAAAGGAGAACTATTCACATCATTATGACAGGAAAGGTCAGAGGTCATAGATACTGTTGCTAAACAAGAGCGCACACTGGCCATGTCAGCATAGTGCAAACCCCTGCTCATATACGTACATGGATGCATCACAAATAGCCAGCAGGCCCTAAATAAAACACACAGGGTGCTGAGCTGGAGCAAAAACCTGCAGTACAAAAGGGCCAGAAAAGAACAGGACATGAGCAAACCTTGGCATTAGTGAGCCATTCTCCTCAAATCTGTCAAAGGTTACTTTCCAACACCACTTTGGCCTAGCATTGAGCAGTGCCTACCACTGACACTAGGTTTAAAACAAAGTTTGCGGTGAGCGACTCCGCTAACAGGGAAGCTGGTGTGGTAACTCAGACCACCACAGTTTAAACATCAGAGCAGTTATACAAAGACCTCTGCAGCTATCCAGACGTCTAAACGGGCTGCATGTTCAAATGTGAACTATGGAAGTGACGTGAAACCAAAGGAATCGAAAATTATGTGATTACTTTGGAATTACTAAGGAAATTAAAAGCCTTAACTGAAAGCAGGACCATGCAACAGCCACCGTTCCTCTGTATGCATCAGCTAAATTGATATGCCTTGGAGTGCCAGTCAGGGACAGCAGAGCCACCATGGTTATTCAGGATTTCCTAATCCAACTAATCTCACCCTTGTGCCATTAGGTAACAATGATGCAACCACTAGTAAAGAGCAACCTTCAGCAGTGCTGCATTATAGCACCATCTCCACACTCACCCACAGAGGTCTAAATTAACAAGACGGGAAATGAACTGCACGTTCATGATGGAAAACAGGTCACATGCCACTTTGCTAACTGGAGCAAAGAGAGTTGGTGAACTTGTTCAGAGCTCATTCTTGACTTAAATGTCAGTGGAGAAAATCTCTTGTGTATACCCTTTCCTATAAATACTATTCACTTCCTGCATCAAAAGGTTAAGCAGAGAATTTCGAAAGGACCACTTTCCACCACACAAACATGGGCCCCCTGAAACCAGATATAGGGATCGTCATCGCAGTCTACTATCCAATCAGAGGAACATAAGACGCAAGTGACTGGACAATGGCCCACACTGCAACCAATGAAGGGAAGTGGGAATGCAGCTCAAGTCTTGGAACATAGAGTGAATGGATGACAGTGACCAGTAATACCGATAACCAGAACCATTAGGTTCGTTAAGGTGATGCTGTGACGTACGAGCTGGAGCTCTTAATCTAACCTGGGACACCCCATCCAGCACAGTAAACTTCAGCCACCACCTATGTTACGCCACTGAAGAAGAAAGATTCAGGCTGCATTTGTTTGTTTTTTTTCCATTCCATGGCTGAGGGTGTAGACTAAGGCAGTGACAGTTCATTTAAAAACGGGCCAGTCTACATAGTGATTCATTATTGAAGCACTAAACCATTTCATGGCAAACATATATACAGCATAAAAAGACTACACTAGACTGTTGAAGATTTAAGTGTTACCTAAATTAAAAGCAATATATCCCTATGGATACCAATAGTAAAAGCATGGGATTTATTAAATCATACAGCACTGCTAGCCAAAGAGATACTGAATATTAAGGGCTGTGGACTGCAAACACAGTTCATTTTATGCTAACAGCACCATTTCCTCCTGCAGAGGTCTCAAAAACAGAGGAAGGACTGAACTTGAATACTTCATCTCACTTTGACCATCTTTGCTGAATTCTGCATGTGAATATTCTTCCGCAAGACCCAGCTGTACAATGACAGAACTGAACCCTTCACAGGGTGCATTGTTAAAACAGCCAGCTAAAGGCAGCCTCACATCCTGAGAGATCCTTTTGCGGAGCAGAGCCGTATCCTTCACACTTTGCAACAAGGGAGGATGACAACAGAAACGACTTGGTACGACTCAATGCTAAGTTCGTTCATATGCACAGGCTTCAACTGTAACACTCAAATTTGTCTATATGCGCACATTGCACACTGCACAACAACAAAGTATAGAGGAGCATAGCACTCACTGAAAAGAGAGGATCTCCCACCATGGGATAGGCACCCATCGTATTATACGACAGCTGTAGCCGTTAACCTCACCGTAGATGGGTGGTGTACTGAACATCAGGCGAAGCCTCAAAATGCCCCCAAAAGACCTGACTGCTCCAAGCCACACCAGGTTACAGAGGGTGGACTTGGGTCTCTGGGGGTATTCTGCCTGCAAAGATGAGGGTCATTTGATTCCTGTGCTACCAGCTCAGGGGCTTGTGAAGAGAAGCCATAATGTGGGAAAACGGGGAACAGACTGAGGAAACAGTTATCCTCAGCCATTATGTACTGAGGAGGGCCACAAAGTATTTGTGGACCTGCCTTAATTAAATTAAAGCGTTTGAAGACAAAACTCTCAACATACACCTACTTACACTCTTGAGTCCACTAAACTTAACTTTAAATCTCACCAACTTGGCAAGATGACCAAGTACCTCCTGATTTACTCTTATTTCCAAAATACTTGCAGAATAAAGGTGGCCAACATCCATTCTGAGCCTCATTTTAAGCTAAACAAATACAACTTATTTGCTGTGAATGTAGATGTCAACCAATCCACTGAGGCCGAGAGATGAAAGCGCCTCTTTCCAATAAAATGCCACCGCGAGAAACATACCGGGGGAATTACGGCATGGGCTCCTGGTCGAGGTTGGAGATTGGAAGAGAGTGCACAACATCCGACTGCCTTTAACCAAACAACCAACTGCGCTACAGACAGAAGGGGAACAACAGGATCAACAAGGAACATAAATTGCTAAAGTGGTCAAGTAGAGGAGGGCGCATATAAAGTGATTCTAGGACCAGAAATGGGATACTGCTGAATGAAAGCAGCAGGTTCAGAGAACAAAACGAAGCCTTGGTTAATGTGTGGGGGAAGTGTACTTACTGCGCAATGTCAATGTACCCACAGGAGGCAGCGGCATGCAGTGGGATCCACCCCTCATTATCGGGCTGGTTGATGTTAGCACCGTGCTCCACCAGGAACATCACCATGTCCACGTTATCATCTATGCAGGCCTGGAGAAACCAAGACAGTACAGCCTACAGTCAGCCACCACCGCTATGCATTAGCCATTGGATCCCCCTGCAATCACAGCCAGCAAGCATGGTGTGATGGATTGCTGGTGCTCCTCGGGGCCTCAGGAAAGGCCAGCAGGGATGCTTCCTAGGTCTACTGGGTAGGGAGGTGCGACTGGGGAATTTCACATACCAATGTGCACCCAGTTAATAAGCTGGAGGTCGATTTTTACGGCAACTCATCCCTTAGCCAGCCTCACACTTGCCAGTAATGATTCCTTCCAACGAAGGGTGTTAAAACAGTGACCTGTTCTTAAAACATTTGCAAAGTTGGACGATGACGACTTTTAGGAAAGAAAAATTGCAAATGGTCCTGAGTTTGTTCTTGGTTTGGTCCGCAGCTGTATCAAAGCCCAGCAGTCAGAGAGGGACTAGCAAACAAAAAGACAGGAGAATATTTAGGTACCCAGCTGCCAAAGAGCTACAAGCACTCACATTGTGGACAGGCCGAATCTAGGTACCTCAGGAACCTACAGCTTTCCCTGTTGCACAGTAAAGGTCGAATCACCAGCAGCAAGACAGGTGGTGGTTTCATGGAGGAGCTGGAGAAACAATACGGGGGGGGCTCATTCACTAGCTACATATGGACACACACAAGCAATGAGCCAGTGAGCCAACAGTCCAGACCAAATGTGACCATCGCTAATTTTAGAGAAAAAAAGATAATGTTCCACACACCCTGACAGCTATTGTAAAATCAGCGTCAGAGCAGAAAGAACAAATGTGGCCCCAAGCTGGGAGAACAGGACTATTTGGCTGGAGTCCGTGCCCAAATTTGGGATGTTTATTGGGCTGTACAAGGCCTAAGTGGAGAACGCTCGTGTCTCTTATCTAAGGGGTGAAGAGGGGAAGCCTTCAAACAGCAACCAGGTGTGGGCCTGCCTTCTCCACATCTCACATGGCTGGGGGCAAAGGGCCTAGATGGAGCATTCCCCAAACAACATCCCCAGCGTAAAGAATAATGCCAAAAATCTTGAACTGTGTCATATTTCAGAGAAATGCCTCAGGCTAACTCAGGCAGACTTAGCTCTGGTTGACCTTCATCTCCCATGATGCAACAGGAATCATCTGAGCTGGTGGCAAAGGAATGAACAGCAGGGAAGAGGGAAGAGACTCCGACGCCCTTCGCGAGAGTGACAGCGGCACAGCTCCAATGATCTCATGAGCTGCGCTCTGCAACGGCAGTCATGCATCAGGTCGAGAAATGAAAACATTGGCCATCGTGACCTTTAAGAAAACACAGTGGAGGGAGATGTTCACAATGAAAGAAGGCTAGAGAAAAACGTTTCACATCTTGCTTAAAACTGAACTATGGGACTAGAAAGGGTTCCTGGGTGAAGGTACAAATCTCATTCCTGGTGTTCCAGCCCAGAGAAAGCACTGTCACTCTGTGTTACCCCCCAACCGACAGTGGGGAAACTATACATTTATTTAAAATTGTAATAAATGTGTACATGATTTGTCTGCTGTGGTAGCGGTTCTAACTGCCCTGAAGCTTAAGAATCTTTTCTAGAGCCGATTAACACAAAAAACAACCGCTTGTACTACAGACTGACACACAATTCACAGCGTAGATACGTAGGCCTGCAACAAGGCCCAACAGCCACCATAAAATTTAGATATGGCATGACCACCCCCAATTGAGAGATGACTTTCGTCTCAGGTGGCGCGAGAATTTGTATAGCCTGTAATATTCAGCTGCACTATCTGACCAGCAACACACAGAGGGCCAAGGTGTAAATGGGGGGGGGGGTGCATTCGGCACAGCTGACCATCTAATTGCAGTGAAGCTTTTACAGTTTATGTAATCTCTAGCATGTGTAGCTCTGGGCATGGGGGAGGGGGTGTGATGTGCTAGGCAACTGCTGCCATCACAAACACAAGCACCTCTTCCCCCCCGTCTTCTAAGTGTCTTGGAGCCAGCTTTTTGCTTATGTTGATATGAACGATTCAGATTCCGATCCTCAGTGTTATCACCCTGTCTCTCAAAGGCCACACAACATGCTGCACACACTTTTGATGAACAAAGCTACCCTGTGATTGAATAAGTGCTTCATCAACAAAATACACAGCAAATTAAGCCATGAAGGCCCCACATACACTGGGCCTCTAAGCCCCCTTCCAGCACTTTCCAAAGCCATGCAGCACACCTCAGTCTGCTCATACATCTTAGTTGGTAGGCTTTTTTTTTTTTTCCACTCCAGGTTTAGCCAGAGAGTAGCCAAATAGTGTCAGCAGGGTGTTAGCCTGCGTCTACCAGGAACTGGGATCAGACAGCCTTTTTCCAGCTCAGGAGGCTGAGCAGCACTGATATCAGCCATGCTGTGAAAGTCTAGATAAACCGTATCCACAACAAACCCAAAGGCTCTCAGGTTCACGAAGGGACAGCGCGGCCAGCACACTGAGTCACGCCAGGATTAACACCATGCCTGGACTTTGCGGATTTGGCCATCACCATTGCCTGCTGAAAAAGATGTGAGCAGATCACTGGAAAAGAAGGGGGAAAGTATGGCGAGGTTCAGGCTTCCACAGAAAAAGCCATCCAATTCCAGGACCAGAAGACAGGAAACACTGGAGGATGAGCCGAGATGTGTGACATACAACGGGCAAGAAAAGGCATGGGGGAGGGCGTGGCAAGTATTCCATGCACAAGGAGGGCAGATGGCCAAGAATTATTCAGGGAACCCGTCTGCTTTAAACCACCTGCGTCAAATGAATATTTGACCCCCTAAACCCCATTAAGGAAAAGCCGCCACTTGCAGCAACCACCAGAACGTCCTGCTTCAGACTAGTCACTTGTGTAAACTTTCAGTCTTTTTCAATTACAAAGGAGTAGGTCCTCACAGGATACCAAGTGGCTTTGTACTCCTCAGGAGCCACTAGCAAATGAGGAACTGGGACCCAGGAAACACAGATGTCAGTTTGGTGAACAATTATGGCCTCTTTGTGTGGAGTCGCTCAAGTTACATAACACTACCGCACAACAGGTTAACCCAGACTGGAGAATGAAGATCCAACAAAAGCTGAGTGAGACCTTTAGATTTACCGTTAATTATACCATGTCGGGATTGCAATCATTCTGCAAGCCAGAGGTAGTATAATTTTGCTCCTGTAAGGAACAGTCAAAAGATCAAATAAATTGCTGCTCCTTTCCAAAGATAAATACAAAACACATTCTGAACAGAAACGATACAGAGAATTTCACTTCTGCAATAACTGGGGAAGTAAGCTAAAGCCAGTGCAAATGAATGGAGGCATCCAGATCCACCCTCCAAGGAGACCCAAATGGATCATTGACAGTGTTCTCCGAGTCTAAACCGTCCCTTTGAAAACACAAATTAGGAGAACAAGCTTTCAGGCCTGCAATAGCTTTGTGATTTATCCAAATGAATAATAGGCTTCATTGGAAAAGAGCTAGATCACTCAGATGATAGTAGAAAATGAGATGGAGCTCCACAAACTAGACCAAACACTGGACTGGGTCCCCCTTTGGTGATGTGCTGAGGCTTTTTGGTTAAGACTACAGCTACTGAAGCATCAGTTTCACTAAAAGGTCCGGCCAATGAGGAGCACAGGCCGTGGTCAAACAAGGTGTTGTTCTAGCACTGGAGTCAAACAGCCAATCACAGTGCAGCTGGAACAGACACCTCAGCACAGTGGTCAATACCATTATATTTCCTTGATACGAGAGTCTGTCAGTGTATATTTACAGAAGGCAGCACTCCCTCTTACAGCAACTTTAGTGACAGCCTCACAACAAATCTGTAGTGTCACAGCACTAATTCCATTAAAATCAGAAGATTACGCATTACCTGTAACACCCTTTACTAACAAAGTTAAGCCACACTGGAGTTACTCCACTTACAAGACCAAAAGGACACCATGTGTCATCACACACACACACCCAGATAACACGCATGTGGTGACAGACATGGTAGGTGTGGATGATGCGACTGCAGATTGCAATCACACAGAAGTGCATCACGCACCTGTTCTATGTCCATCTCGATGTTCTTGCCCAATCCCAGGTGGCTGAAGCACAACATCTACTCCAATCTTTCCACATAAATGATATCAAGGGAGGAAGCAGCACCATCAGACAAGGTAGACAAACAGTGGTATCCTCATCAACTTGAGCACTAACACCTGACAGAACACCACACCAGGTCAGACAAGCCAAAAAAGATAATTACTTAATGTTCTGTAACATGAAAACTGCCACTGTCCTGTTGATAAAGGGCAGTGTGTTTTTCCATACTTTAAAAGGCACTGTCTTTCTACATCTGGAGCACAGGACTGCAGCAAGCAGTTATCTTCCAAAGCATCAGGAGAACCTCTTGACTAACTTTAGCAGCACTTCACATCAAGGAGGTGGATCTCTGGGCACCACCACCTAGCTCTCCTCAGAGACATTGGCTGCATGTCATACCCTTGTTCTCCTACAAGCACACTACAAAGGGGGCCAATCACTGAATTATAGGGGGATGCTGAATTCCTGGGGGCTTAGAGGGCTGTTCTCCGAGTACCTCTCAGGCACCTCAGACTAATGTGAGGGTGATTTGGGTCTTTGACCACAGTGTTCTGGTCCTTAGTAGAATGAGGCACTGCCAATCAGATTTCAGAGGATCCAACCTATTCCAAGACAGAATGAGTGACGAGTGCAAGTCTCCCTGGAATTTTAAAACCTTTATTTTTAAACATACAATCAGCCTAAATCTTCACACTACATGAGGAAGTCGATCTGACAGATTACATTCAGTTTAGTGACATTGTCACTGTAAACTTCCAACTTCTACCCATCTACCTCACATAAATCCCATTTTATCTGCTCTACAACAGGCCTTCTAAAGAGCACCTCAGCTTGACTGCAGCTCGACAAACTGGTGCAAGAACTGAAGTGTCTTCAGCTCAAGCTTCTCCCCACTTTGCAGGGATAAGTCAGCACCAATTCAGGTCAAGTGGCACTCAGATTGGAAGCAAAATTAATTTTCCTTAAGCATCAGGTCATCATGCATCATTACAGGAATAAAACAAGGGCTGTACCTGCATATGGCAAGAGAGAGGGGGGAGTAGTAGAAGGAAAAAAGTTATGTCATTGTTATTACATGTCAAACAGCTGGAAGAGAAACAAGGGATCTGCTCACCAGTCACACGACTATAAACCGTGGCCGAGAGTCACACCAAGATGTACACATATGTAATTAACGACATGATTACAAACACAGGCTATACCAGCATAAGGGTAGGCCAACCATTAGAATGTTGCTTAAGCTACAGCTGGGGAAAAAGGCCTTCAAGTAAGCTGTGGGCTGGCAAACTGGCGAAACATGTTACATGACAGACATTGCAGGAAGCCTGGATGTTAATCTGCAGCACCAGTCAGCACAAGGCGAGGTCAACACAGGCTAATTCACAATATTCCCAGGTGCACGTGGTTACGTGTATCCACCACCGAGCTGTGAAAGGCCTGGAAACTGACAGGAAAGAAATCTTTCCTAGCACCAAACATCCTGTGTTTGGTGTGCCGTGGGCCCATGTGCACCATAACATTACGCATCGGAAATTAGCATGATGTGGCTGAGATGACTAAACCCTCTCATACTCTCTGCACACACCTATCTGTCACAACTCATGTGCTGCATGCTGACAACAGAGATAATGCCAGGCTTGCAAAGAGAGCTTCCACCCAAAACCCCAGCCCTAAGTGTCATGTTGAAAGAAGAAAAAAAAACCAAAACACGGGTGGAAATATTCTGCGCCATCAAACTCCATGTGCTGTAGCATACTTCCCATCAATTTGCTCTGAACATTTGATTAATCTGCCTCTCCCCATCAGGTTAAACCAGGCACCTGTCAGTCGACTGCATCAGCCACTTTCACCACTGCTGGACGGAGAACCTCCAGCAGCTCTAATCTCTTTTGAACTATGATGGAAAAGACTGTCAGTAACTGCAGCTCAGGAAAGAGGAAGCTAGGCACAGCATTAGAGCAGCTATCAAAAAAAAAGTTAAGAACTTGGCTTTAGATGCATTTTTTCACAGCTTCCCAATGTTGTCTAAGGTCTAAAGTTTGACCCAGTAGTTACAACAGACAAAGCACACAAAGGCTACAGAGCTCATTAAAAGCTTCACGTCCTTCGGGGAACCAGACCAAGGTCCTTCTTTCCAGCCAGTGGGAACCCCCGCACCACTGGCTTATTAAACCCCCTTCTTCAGCCACCCGGCAGCACACTCCTTGTCTGGCATACCACAGTAGAAATTCCCAGATAAGTAATCCCCCAGATCCAGAAGCTACCTCCCCCTTCGGTGACGTCAGGACTGCCAGCATACGCAGGGACTTCCACAAAAGGAATTCCTTTTCAAAGGCCCCAGTTCATATGTGCCCGGGCTCACGTGTGTACACAAAGGCAATCACATGTACATGAAGCATGACAGTACACAGCGCCACAGGCTCATGTGTGGTTTTGCATGTCTGCATCACCTCAGGTACGTGACAGGACCAAAACAGATACTCCGTGGTCTCACCATATAAGGTGTGAGGACCCTGGGGGATGTACAGGGCAAAAACAGACTATGCGCTCCCCTTTGGTTTATAATCAGTAGCAGGAATAACAGTGGTGGCGGCCTGGTACATCCACGTACCTCAAACCTTCATCATGCAACACCTGATGAACATGCTAGCAGAGGTCACAAGTGTGAGTGTTTGTGAACAGCAAATAAGGACACGGGGCAGAGCCCCTCCCCAACTGGTCAAACAATTCAGTCCTTGGTCTTACTTATACACCCATCATTCACAGAGAAAACTAAACAAACAAGGAAAGCAGGACCATTAAAGTTTCAGGGGCATGTAAAATTAGGCACACGCCTCATCCTGCCCCTTTAATGACCATGGCATCGCTACTTCCCCTCAGGGTACAGACAACACGTTTTCTCATAACTAAACTCATCCCAAGAACCAGCTTATGATCATAAATGAGAGAAAAAGATGCTCTTCGAGAGTGTCAGCCATGTCTCAGACTCTCGGGGCAAACCTCAAAACCTTTACAATAGGAATAGCGTCTTTAACATAGGTGACAGCTCAAACTTAAACTGCATCGCACAAATCAGGGCAGCGTTGTGTTGACTGCCAAACCCAATCACAGGGTGGTCATGCAAATCCCACAACTAGGCCTTGACATGTTGCTCAGTAAGGTGCCTTAAACTTACATGGCCTACGTTTCCAAGGCCCAGAGGGCCGGTGGGGCGGGGCCGGCGATAAAAGCTTGGCTTGAAAAGAGGATGAAGTGCAGCTCACTTGCAGGGGCTTCAGGAGGAAGTGAGAAAAATAAACACACATTTCCTGCTTGTCTTTGCCTGAAAATCCTTCCTTGCCACAATCCCACTCAAAACGGCTGGAAAGCCATGAGGTCACTCTCCTCCTCAAATTCATGAGGAATAAACCAAACCACTGCCTAAAGTTGATGGTTTAAAAAAAAAAATGTATAGACATTTAGATTTATGAAAAACATTGCAGGAGACAATTCAGCAAGCAGGACAAAAAGAGGCTTACTAAGGTTTATGCCATCCCAGGAAACCAGTAATCAAAAAAGTATCATTACACAGGGGTTTTAACGAGTACCATCCAACCCCATATGAGGAGACGGGACCCTAGCCAAACAAGGACTAAATTCAGCAAGCATTCGGCACTACCCCCCAAAAGTAGTGTCATCTGCAACGTTACCTGAGAGCTCACCAAGCAAAAAGGCGGTTTGAATGCCAGCCAAGGCCTGGGGACATTGAAATTCATTAGGAAAGCAGCTGGTTTGCAGGTACAGCCCGTATTACTCGTTTACCACATTCCTCTACGCAGTGAGCAATGTGCCCTGACACACACACCATCACAGTCTGAAATTACAGGCTCCGGCTGCACAGCAACACTGTTGCCACCATGTGAACCCGGCAGCCTAAGAGTCAAGCATGATTCATGGGTGGGAGTATAGAGAGTAAAGCTACCAGCTTCACCCAGATGTTGGTGCAGCTCGGGGACCAAGGGGACATCTGCCCACCCTCGACAAAAACAGTCAGAGGAGATTAATGATCCTAAGCATTTTTTTTTCCCCTAAACACTCACATCAGACATCATCTCCCCTGTTAAGATGACAAGTGGTTAATCGGTCTCCACATATCTGAGCCCAGTTGACTTCATGGAGATACAGCATTAAGAGAAGCCTTTCACAGTGGTTCTCAGACATTTACAGGTCAAAGGTGTTTCCAGCTGGAAACATCCTGCTAATCATAATGTCTTCTGCTCAGATCAACCATGTTTTCAAAGTGTCCTTGGGTTGTGCCAGGCTAGACAGGACCCTAAAGAACTCAGACATGGCCGCCCAGCACTGATAATACTGCTCCTGAAGAAAGGGATAACTGACAGGTGACTGTCAGTATTCATTTACTTCCTGCACCAGAATACAGAAAAAGAGAGGTGGGGATAAATGGGCCTGGATGTCACATGGAGCCCTGGGGTTGGAGAGGGTGTTAAAATTAGATGCAGTTCAAACTCTCTGAAGCTCACACCAGATGTTTCACAGCGGGGGGTTGACCGGTCTCCTGACACAGCCGCATCACAGACTCAACTGCACACCCTAAGCCCACTTAGGATAACCGCTCAACACAATGGGAAACATGGCCATCAGTCACAATGTGCCAATATATCAAGCAATCTCACACTAGACTAAATGACACAGCACCAAGCCAACCCTCAGCAGAACGAATCCTTTGGGATTACATCTATCAAAAGCTGATAAGAGCTGACCTTAAACATTCTCAGCAAGCAAACCCCACATAAACCAGTTCCAACCTGTAATAACACTAATTAGTCCGACCCTCACATGCCGCACCCCCCAACTCATGCAGATCCTCACTGAACATTACAGCTGAGCCTTGAAGAGGCTGGAGGCAATGCACCAACAAAGGGAAAAGGTTACATTTCACTCAACAGCACAAGCACCCAAATTCATATATAAAATCAAATATAAATTACACAATAAAGGTAGTCTTCATACTTTGAGTGCCAATTTTTACAACTATCAGCATTTGACAAGACAGGATCCTAAGCATAACTTTGGAAATCCATGACTAAGAAAATACACCAACAATTAACTACTTCAGCAAACAAAATTTGCTCAGTAATTTAAAGAAAGCCATCAACAACACAGCCACCCAGATGTCATGCTAGTCACCCACCTGGACTGGCCACACCAGCACAGGCTGAGAAGACAGAGAACTGCATGCCAAGTAAAGCAGCAATGACCTCACCAAACTTTAACACCTCTTGCGGAGACCAACAAGTGCTTCATTAAAAGCAGCAACTCTCATACATCTGAATTTTCTTTTTAAACACAATAAAGCTTGATACTACTGAACAATGACACTGAAACAAATTAAAGCATTCACAACTAGTTAAGGACTTCTTGAAGATGAAAGCAGGTTTCTGGACAGCAGGCGAGTCAAAACTACCAATTATAAACAGGTAAACAGTTTAAGGGTGCCTTACGTCAAACACTGGAATTGTTATCCTTTGACATGCAAACCATCTGTAATTAAGAGCCATCCAAGTCAGTGACGGGCATCTCACAACTGGGTGATCCTATCATTCCAGTTTGAGATACCAGAGCTGCATACTCATATTTAGTCAAAATACTAATACACATATACTGTGAACTTGATGACAAAGAACCAAAATGGCATTAGTGGCAATAACACCACAAGGCAGAAACAAACCTTTTTGCTTTATCCCAGGAGGAGAGACTTTCACTGCATCTCACTTCTCAATGGTTACAGAAGATTTTTCCATTTACCATGGATATTCAGCACCCAATCAGCCAGACCAAAGTCAACCATTATTATGACTGACAAGAAGCATCCCAAATGGAAGTACAATGGCATGGGCATTCACACAATGGAACTAAAATCTGCAGTTCTAAAAGGACTAGCACATCAGTATAAAGTACGGGTACTAGAAAGCCAAATGCTGACAAAGTGGGAACTTCCTTGTGTTCCAACAAAACACCCAGTTAGACATCCCTTGAGTCTTGTAATTTATTTCCATCTGCCTTGTGCTTTAGAAGGTGCTTTAAAAACTAGCCCCCACCCCAGTCATCTCAAGTGCATTGCAAATCAGTCGTCTTACAAAAGAACTGTGTTACACACATCCTTGGTAAAGTGGCATTAATGCAGTAGCAGTTATGAAGGTGTACAAGAAAGTGAAATAAGGAACCAAAAAAAAAAAAAGCGTGTGCGAATGGACACCATTCTTAGTCCGCAGCACAGGCATATTAACAAAGGTCACCTAAAGGGAGGTGCAATACTTCACAAAAGTTCTCCGAAGGACACTATGTAAGAAAGGGTTGAAATAGAAGAAATAAAGTAGTGCCAATTTACACAGATTAACAACTTTAATAGGTTAACTAGTCAATTTTGTGGTCAACTCATGGCAAATTCCATAAAGTTTGGTATTACAAGGAGAAAAACATACCGAATGGCAGTATTTTACACAAAGCCCACGGGTGGCACATTCTTCTAGTTTGAAAGGTGGTCAAAACATCATGGTGTCATTTTTCCCCCACCACCTCCGTCAAGGACTCTACCCAAGAGCATCCGCTCACTGCAGCATTCAGAGAGTGGAGGATGAGGGCTAGGTGATGACACAGCCACGTTGGGGTGGGGGTTCAACACTAACAGCTGAGGAATGCCGTATACCTCGGCCACGGTTTCCACCTTCTGTCATGTGAGGAATGCGGGGCCCCAGATTGCGAAGCGGAATGTCACCCACCAGCCCATACCACTGTGGTTTTCCTGT
Source organism: Gymnarchus niloticus (assembly GCA_009936485.2). Classification (NCBI taxonomy): domain Eukaryota; kingdom Metazoa; phylum Chordata; class Actinopteri; order Osteoglossiformes; family Gymnarchidae; genus Gymnarchus; species Gymnarchus niloticus. Next base: position 9,267,881 of record JAACJT020000001.1, on the reverse strand, counting down.
GCTGGTCATTCATAACTTCCAGCAGCCATATGCCCCTGTCAGGCATAACATTTCAATATTTTGGAAACAACCTTAAACCAACACTAAAGATCTGGCAAACATATAAAGCTAAAGGAGCTCTACATTATTGCTTTTAATCCCTGTTCTTCATTGTTTAGTATAACAACTAGCAAAGTCTATGCCCGATTTGAGCCAGGTGTAGACTTCGTAATTGATCTATTTGAATGACATATGTCACAGCGCACAACACAAATACAATCAGAAATTACACACTTTTACTTAATATTTGGAACTGCAAACAAGCACATGCACACACACACACCAGAATGACATGCTTTCTTCTGGGAACTTTCCATCCCAACCAAAAACTATGAGGAATATACACTTTTGCCAGTTAGCTTTGCATAAAATGCCAAAGTACATCATCCATGCCATTTTGAAAACATCTACTCACAGTAATAAAAGCAAGGCTACAAAATACAAATTGAGTACATTTCCTCTACTAAAATTTACCCACAGACTTGTAACAAACCAAGTTACTCCCTCAAAATAGAATTTCTATACAAAATAGTACTTTAGAATGTTAAACCATAAGGATACAGGAGTAAATATTAGTCTTAAATACTCTTTTTGCTTTCAAAATAAGCCAGAGGGGACAAACCCATATGTGCGTACAGACAGGTGCCTCCTACACAGAGTATCAAGATCAGAGATGCTGGGGTTTCAACGCTGCTGACATCGCATCCTAGCCGGGGGCTTGAAATCCAAATCAGAAGCCCGTCCCACTAAGCTGAGGGTGGGACATAGGGGACAGGGACCTCAGAGATACTATTTATATACCGACAAGCTCTGCAGCTGGGATAACACTGCTGCACGAAGGACTCAGCATCTCAAAGCAACAGGGAGATCAAAACCAGATTAATGTGTCATTTGTCTTGAAGGAACAACTTATAATTACACAGTATGTTCAAAACGTTTTCCTAATTACAAAATATAAAAGATCCTTTATAGTGTTATCATGACACGTGATTTGGCAATATTATAGCAGAATTAATATGGTCGGCACCGATGACAAAGACATAATCAGTTTTAAAGTTAAACGCAAATGGATAAAATCTCCAGATCCTTCACATTGGAAATCCCAGCCTGAAGGACCCAACTTAACACGGATATAAAATTTTAAGTGTTTTTACCAAAGAATCCATCATACACAATCCCTGGGTCTGAGCAAGGCTTTCCTTATAGGGAATGAGAGATTATAGGAAGAGCCTAGTATCACTACATTTTTCAGAGCCCACAGCAGGGGATAGTAATCACACCCTCTAGCATAAAGCCACACATCACACTTCTTTCTAAAAGGCAAAAAAGGAGGACTCCAAAGATTCACATATGCTAATCCTCAACAGCTCATTTCAAATGTAGAGAACAACAGGGGTCAGAAAAGAATCCTTGGTGATTTATCACTGCCGTGAAACACAAATCTGCCTAAAAAGGCAATCACCCTGAGGACTGAAACGCACAAACCACGATGCTGTATGATTACTTTATACTGCCACACACAGCAGATGAGGCACCTCTGTAAGCAAGATGAGCGGCACGAGATCCCAGATCTGACGTTTTCTGGCCATGCACAATTTCCTCCACAAATTAATTATAACCTGGTGGTGGTGAACCTACAGTTAAGCACCGAGGCACAATTTCAGGCACTTGACAGGTGTCCCAGTAACACATACATTTTTGATTCCTTTCTATTGTTTAACATGCCATGAGCACCCAATCACTCTTCTGTGTTTAGGAGTGGGATTGCAGGACTCAGTTTCGATGTCAGTCACCCTGCAACCTAAACTTAAAGATTATTAATTTACAAATACCATTAACCCAGACCCATCAGTCAAGTTTACAGCAAATGGCGCGGTGAACATCTATTTCTGATAGATCTAATCACTAAACATCTCACACAGACACAGGTCAGTCCAAAGCGTGAGGTCAGAGCACAGGGTCAGCCAGGATTCAGCACCCCTGAAACAGTTGGGGTTATGAGTCTTGCTCAAGGAAGATGATGATTACTCTGCCAGTCATGGGATTCACTTCTGCTTGTCTTAAAGGATTTTACTTCAGATTTGTTTACTTTTTTTTTTTTTTACCACAACTGAAAATTGCACCTTTGGGGGATCACTAATTAAAAAAAAGGCAACACAAGCTGCCTGTTACACACAGGAATATGTCTGAAATAAAAGTAAACCTGAGAATACCTTCATTCAACGCTAATGCACATAACCCATTACAAAAATCAATGTCTGGACCCATTTACTGTGCTAGGTCAATCCAGTCCTTACCTCTAAAGCCCTCAGCCGACCCTCCGCGACCCCCCTCCGCATGTACCATGACATATTTACAAACATCCCACCGGCGCCCCACCACATCCCCATACACCCAGCCAGCCGATTGGCCTTTCAACTCCAATGCGACAAAGCGGTAAAAGCTAAAAATACCGGTGACGATATCGCGTCGTCCCAATACGCAAGACTGAAGATCACTCCTTCAGAGACATTACCGTGTCTACATTTCATACGCAGAGGAGACCCCAGCACCAATTACGCAACACCACAACGCTTCATAAAAGACCCAGCCGATCCAACCAGTCACCTCTCAGCTTGCATCTGCCACTTTGACACAGACACGATCCACCACGGCGGCTCGCGACCCACGATGAAAACGCAAAATTCCGGTTTAAAAAAAACGTTCCGTTAAAGCGACTGCCGCGTGGGCTGACACGTTCTGCAGCATAGCCACACATCACATCACGGCGGCCAGGTGTCCGCAGTGGCGAAGACCGACAGCGAACCGAGGAGCCAGGTACGTGTACTGTTTACACACACGCCGACCACTACAGCCACACTAATGACACACGGCCTCCAAGGAGACGCCGCCGCTTCAGCTTCGACCGTGTTTAGTAACTAGCTAGCCGCGGCTACGGGGCACAGCCTGGGTATAGCCTGCTCACAGCCCGGGCCAAACAGACCAACAGTAAAGTTTAGACTAAACGGCGGACAGAAGAGCGACGCCGCGTCGTCGCGCTTCCTTTCCGTCCAGTCAGGCCCTGTGTCCGCACGAACAGGGGGGAATACGCCGCCTCAGCGGGCGGGAGCGCGGACGGCGGCAGCTGGGGGGGGGGGGTAGAGGGCAGCCGGCGGCAGGACACACGGACCTGGTGGAGGGCGGTGAGACCGTCTACATTGGCGTAGTTGATGTCGGCGCCCCGCTCCAGCATTCGCAGCACCTCCTCAGTGTCGCCGCTCGAGCAGGCGGCTAGGAAGACGGCGCCGTCGTCGAACTTCACCTTCGTCTTCTTCTTCTTCAGTACGGGCGGTTCGAGGTCCGTCTCCGAACCCAGCCACCGTTTCAGCTGCTCGTTCCTCTTCTGCTTGGCGTCAGCCATCTTCATCCCTCTCCTGCCTTAGCTTCTTATCTCTATCCGAGGGAAGATATACTTTATACTGCCACTATCCCACAGCGCACTGGGCGTGGAAACGGGGAGGGGGATGTAGAGGCTCGGCGAGCGTCTCGGTAGCGTCCCAAAAACTCGCGAGATGATGACATCACCATTTCAGTTCCTGCAGTATCACGTCATCACCAGTGGTAACGACCAGAGATGTCACGTGATCGAATTCGCTGATCAGTCGAGGATGTGCGGCTTATTTTAGCAGCTGGGCTATTCTTTTGAAACTTTTAAAATACGTAATGCTAATTGAACTGCCTTTGAGAGTTTAAGCTTATTACATGAAGCAATTATTTTCCCTATTTAGAGTCTTTATAATAGTAATTATCACTTTGAATGAGAGGTTTCAGTTTGGAACAGGTCTCAGGATGATGTGTACCGCTAGCTGGAGGTACACAAAATAACTTTGCGTTAAAAGTAACGAACCATAACAAAATGGAAAGTCGGAACCTTTGAGTCAGTGGCACGCCTTGTGCAAACACAACCAATTTTCTGATCTTTTTATAGAGCAATACTTATATGGTCGTATTCACCATCAGGTCTTTCCTTAATACCTGAAGTAAAAGTGAAACAATACACCTTTCATTTTGTTATTTTTATTTTCAAATTTCTTGTTTTAATAAGCAATAGCTGTCAGTTTAGTATTATTATTTCATGGTGCTTTTGGCCTTCACCCATACTACGCTTTCATCTTCAAAATGAGCCAAGGTCTCGTGAGAATCTGTATGTAAGGTATATGGCAGGATTCACAGACACCAAAAAAGGGAAAATTTCAGTAAAGTATCACAATTCAAGAATGTTTAAAAATATTAACTAACAGACCATGTTAGTTAAAGGAAGACCATGTATGATAGAAGACTAAACAGACCATGTATGATAGTATTACTACCCATAATTTTCTAATACAAAAAGATACAATGGAACACAATGAGAAATGCAGAAGTTAAATAGATTTTAAATCTTTTTTTGTGCGAAGATGGGAGGAGGCAGAGATCCTACTACTACTACTACTTTTCTTTCGGCTGCTCCCATCAGGGGTCGCCACAGCAGATCAACTGCCTCTTTCTCCTCCTGTCCTCCGCATTTCGCTCTGTCTCCCCAACCACCTGCATGTCCTCTCTCACCACGTCCATAAACCTCCTCTTTGGCCTTTCTCTTTTCCTCTTGCCTGGCAGCTCCATCCTCAGCATCCTTCTCCCAATATACCCAGCATC
>JAACJT020000001.1:9213845-9263068 GCA_009936485.2 Gymnarchus niloticus | reverse complement strand
TGACCTTCTGCATTCCTCTCCTTGACACCATACCTACCCATCACCTCCTCATCCCCTCTGTTCCCTTCACCAATATGACCACTGAGATCCGCTCCAATCACTAATCTCTCTCCCTTGGGTACACTCTCCACCACTTCATCCAACTCACTCCAGAGTTCTTCTTTTTCATCCATCTCACACCCAACTTGCACGGCATATGCACTAACAACATTCATCACCCCATCACACCTTCAGTTTCCAGCTTCATACTCATCACTCTGTCCGACACTCTTTTCACCTCCAGAACGCTCTTGGTATACTGTTCCTTCAGGATAACCTCTACCCCAATTCTCCTCCCATCCACACCATGGTAGAACAATTTGAACCCGCCTCTAATACACCTGGCCTTACTCCCCTTCCATCTGGTTTCTTGCATGTACAATATATCAACCTTTCTTCTCTCCATCATATCAGCTCGCTCTCTCCCTTTACCAGTCATACTGCCAACATTCAAATTCTTACCCTCACTTCCACTCTCCTAACCTTCCTCCTCTCCTCCTGCCTCCGGACACGCCTTCCTCCTCTCCCTCTTCTTCGGCCAACAGTAGCCCAATTTCTCCCAGCACCCTGTTGGCTAATAGTACTGGTGGCGGTCGTTGTTAACCCGGGCCTCGGCCAATCCGGTATGGAAATCTGTATAGTTGTCTGCATATTTGATTTGGCAAAAAATTTTACACCGGATGCCCTTCCTAGCATAACCCTCCATATTTATCCGGGCTTGGAACCAGCGCAAAGGAATACGCTAGCTTGTGCATCCCCAATGGCTGGGTTTGAGGAGGTAGAGCAATATGTAAAAATATTTTGATTTAACACAGGGAAACTGGCACTCGGGTGTACACAGCAAGGGGTGGATCATGGACTGTCCATTTCTGCTTTGGGTAACTGCTGTTATTCTGATTAGGGGCTATTATGATAATTGGGTTTCCATACAAATCTCTGAAATACATTAGGCTTGGATTATAGCATTTGTGAGAACAGTGAGAACTCGTAGTAAATTATAACAGAAAACAGGTCATCTCAATTTGAAGAAATGCTTATATCATATTTATCTATGATCTGACTGGTGCCTATAAAGTCTAATTGTGTTTATTTTTGGTTTGAAGTGTGTCCCTAAAAATCAGATTTCACCCATCAGTGACTCTGGAAAGGTGGAAGATTGGACAAGTCCAAGGAACTGGAGAAACACAATGAATACCCTCAATAGACATCCTCAGACTTTTGATGGATTAGAAGTGGTTTGTAAGGCAGAAAGAAATTTGCTTTATGTAAATAGGCCTTGTTAATGAGGAAGTCTGCTGTAATCATGGCATCAACTTAGAGTACCTGAATGTTTTTCATCACACTCATCTGATGGGAATGCATTGATGCATGAGTGTCACATATCACAATTGACATAACAATAGTACAGTGTGCTTTAATAATGATCTTGTAATGAACTAGTTAACAGCACACACCAAATAAACATCAACAAACACCTGACATCTATATTTATTGTATGAATCCATATAGCGAAGATAAACATATATTGCATATGCAGTTTAGCCACACAGCAATCAAAAGAATGATCACACATTACCCTGACTTTTGAAAAACTGACTTTCAAAGAAAAAAGTCATATTAAAATGACTCTGTTTATACTATAAAAACAAGCCAACATTGAATGAAACTGACACAGTTGCTGTCCTACTGCATAACATTTCTCTAGCACCTAGACTGTGGCTGGCTGAAAGTCAGATGGCTACTCAGTGTTGACACTCACCAGTTTCCAGGTCTTCCAAAACCGTGGTCACATGACTTCTGAGAAGCTGACGCTCTTGAATTAGCACGTCAGCTACAGTGCAGATAATAGATCAAGTCCATGCCCCTATTCACAGGACTTAAAAGGGATACTTAATCAAAATTGCCTCCCGTTGCCTTTTCCATTCATCTGTTGTGTTTCACACTTTGTCTAATCTAGGTTATTCACTGCTGTTCTTTCTCTGGACTAATTGGCATTTGGCATTTTAAATGAGTGTTTCCAGAGAAATTGTTCCCCTGAAATTATTTGTGAAACAAAGGTGAATGCTGTTAGGGGAGGCAAAGAGAACCACACAGAAATCTGGAGTGTGGCTATAAAATCAGTCCTTGAATAAGAAACTTCACTAGTATTGTGATTGCGAAAATGAGAATCCCGTAAGACAGAATGAATGGTACAGTAACAAGCAAACTATTGTCTTTGTTTCTGCCCTGGCTTCTATGAGTAATAGTATTATGGCATGTGAAACTTTATTTCTCTACCTTCTCTATATTTGACAAGTGTTGAAGCTCTAATCTGCTTTGATGGATTGGTTGTAATACTCATAGAAGTAATGAAGGCACAGAACTCCTGGAATTTATCAGTAAGGATCGACAACAACTCTCTTGTGGCTTGTGCTGTAAGGCAGACTGCTTTTTGGTATACCAGCTAATCACAGGTACCATGAGATGAGCAAACTGTTTAAAGGCACCTTTTGAGCAAGAGCATCAACCTACTGTCAGTCGCCAAGTTTTCGTCGCAGTGCCGACCCTGTGTCTGACACACTTTGTCCCTCCCAGACCAGAAAACCTAAAGTGTATTTTTGCCATGTTGTGTGCTTTGATCTTATCAATGGACCAAAAAAGATACATAGATTAAGTCAGCCCTTAAGCCATTATACTAAGTTTGGCTGTCAGGTGTGCATTGACATGTTAGCTATAGCAACTGGGAGACCTGGCCCTACAAGGACCTGTGGGTTTCTATTGTGTTCTAGTGATTCATTCATTCATTAAAGGCTTAGTTTGGATAGAAAATAGCATCACATGGCTTATGGTGGTAGAAATGAAACACTAACTCCTCAGTTCACTATATATGCAAGGGGTTACATGCCTGTCAATGTCACAGGAAGAGGTTGGGTATATTGTTAAGTTGTTACAATATGCTAGCAGATGTATAGGTTGCAGTTGAGCAGCTTGATTTGATGCCTGTCATGGGGGGCTGGGGTCAAATATTCACGTTTGGTATCTCTATGAGTTTGCATATCCCCATGAGTCTAGTCATTGAGATCAATAGAGGGACCTGAAGCAAATTGACTATTGTGGACATACTGAATAAAAGTCTTAATAGTTTATGAATGGGATGCAAAATTAGGAAAATACAGGCAAAGGGATAAGAAATTGACAGATAATGATATCAACCCATTAACACCAAACTTATGAGGAAGACAGAGAGAGAGACTCTTGTCACAACCTAAGGTCAGAGGGCAGCCAGCTGTGTAATGGTGTTGGTTTTCTTCATTTTAGCTCTTCCTGATGTTTTGCTCTTTCATTCCAAGGAGCTTCATCAACCATGATGGACTGTCTGCAGTCTCTTCACCGCCACCCTGAGGCTTGCCTCAGCTTGTTTGTCACTTGTGATTCACACCCTCCAACATCTTCACCAATGAATGAGTACATAATTCCACCTCTGGGCCCAAATCTCCAGCCCCTTCAGTTGACAGGTGATCTAACCATCCAGTCTGCCTTTAGCTGGAGAACTCTGCAGACCCGCAGTGGCACTTTCGTAAGTTGATGAGGTGTAGCTTAGTCGAGGGAATGCACCCTGGAATGGTCGGGCAGATGGCCAAAAAGCTTCGTGCTGAAGGTATAGCTCAGGCGAGGGAGAACGGGCCAGAATGGTCAAGTAGACGGTAAACGTCTCTGTGCCGATAGCATGTCATTGCACCTGCAAAGTGCACACAAATATTAACATTCCCAGCAAACAAACCTTAAAGAACCTACAAAGCCTTCATGTTAATATTGGATTCCTGTAATATTTGTGTTCTGCTCGAAATGCACTGATGTGTGTCAAAATGAAACTATGGCTCAGGATTGCCTTTTCCTGTTTTTTACCTGTTTTAACTACTTTCCTGCAGACATCATGTTACTGTACTTGCTTGAAGACATTATTAGAGCAGGAAAAATGAGAAGCAATAGCTTTATAAAATGGCCTGCTGGAGTGACCTTGTTTGAAGCCGAACAATGCTAATAATAGGACAAACCTAGAACTGTGCATCCACTGGTAATAGTTCTGAACTAAAACTTAAAATTGGTTATTTGAGAAGCACAGCGTGTGACGAAAAGTCCCGCTCATGTGAGGGTACAAAACATGGTACATGCGTGAGGGGAGACTTCTCAGAAGGGTCTGAGCGTGTTTATCCTCTCCATATCTTCTTCCTGTCTGGTCCCCAAAACATATAGAGAGGCACTCAAATACCTATTTACCGTGGCTGTGACACCTCTGACAAGCCATTGCTGGGGTAAATCACAGCTCCTTTGGGGGGTGCACTATCCCATAGTTACCATCCCATAAAAGGTGTTTCATTTGCTTTGAGATGGCGAGGCTCCTTACATTGCTAAGTGATTCTGCTGCTTCTACACAGGGGTGTAATGACTATCAGGTGAACCATTCCGACATGGGCGAGTACACACTCTGCAATACATTAAACACCAAATACTCCAACTTCAGCTCTTTCTGAAAGTGTGTGTCAGTCAAAAACAATGCACCCCCTCCCCACTAGCCTACACCCATATTTGTCTGCCTCTCCTCCTTTTGTTATTTACTTCACAACCCCCAATTCCATGCTTGAAAACATTTGAATCACCAGCAAATGACATCACTGAATTATTACTTTTCATGTGTAATGCAGGCACTCTTTCAAGTGTTTCCCACTCTTTACTGCTGAAGTCTGACTTCCCAGATGAGTTGATCATCTCCTGCACAAGTGCCCTGCTGTGTGTTTCATCGATGTGGTAGCTACTTTTCCTCTTTGTTGGCCCTTTTGGAGAAAACCCTGGCGCCCCTCACTGAGGAAGTTATTTTGCACTCTCTTTGGAGCAAACGTCTTGTCTGTAGGTCCAGGGGCTGGCTCCAGTCCAATACAAGCCCAGGAGCTCAATGCCTCTTTCCAAATGGGCTGACACTAAAATTTGAATCAGCTGCATAGGCCAGACAAATTACGACAACTGTTCACATAATTCCTCCATGCCACAGAGATCAAGAGTTGCCTCAGCACTCCTCGCAGTATTTCTCATTTATAATGTCTCCACAGAATTCAGAATTCACGAGTAAAAGGACAAAAAAACAGAAAATGTAGAATAATAGAGAAAGATTATCACCTTCATGCTTTGTAATCATGATGCCAGAGGCTTCACGGGGTACAAAAGTCCATCCCCCCAAATCCTGACTAGGATAAACAGTTAGAGGATGGATGATGGGAGGGTGGAAGTGGCTGGTGTGAAGTTTTGGCTTGAATGTTAAGTCACCGGAATTCTGATTAAGTGCTCTGGTCAAGGGCACAATAAAATGGAGCCTCCTTAGGCATGGAGCAGTAATCTTTAGGTTTTGAGTCCACAGCTTTCACCGAGTACGCCACCTGCTGCCATGTGGAAGCCTGGATTTAATCGTTTGTTATTGATGTTCTTCTTATGTTATTCTTACATGCAAGCAGAGCAGAAAATAAGGATGTTTTGAAGAGTCAAAAACAAGTTCTGTTCCTTTTATTAATTTCTGTTGATGTGGATTGAGTGAACATGTTTCAAATTCATTAGCAGAAACCTGTTACACAATGCGTTGCATTTCTGTTATTATGACATGATCAACATGAAAAGTGTAGCAATAGCCTAAAGGCAAACACATGGTAGTGCTATTATTTATTAGCATCACATTACAGACTCATTGGTAATGTTAAATAACGTTCCTGTTAAATATGGCTAGTCATTCAATTGTTGTAGATTTATTAGATACTTATTATACTTTTCTCATCCCTGCAGGGGATTTAGGTAGTTTTTGTATATCCCACCTTGATCTCTGTATCAGACTACAGCATATTTGGTAGTCAGCAGGCATTCAGCAGCCCCCCTGAACAGTTCAGGTTAAGGATGCTGCTAATGGGCCCAGTGGTGATATGATTACTCTGCTAGTCAGGGGATTTGAACCCTGACCTTCTGGACACAGGTGCAGAGCCCTAATCCACTAAGCTACACACCACCCCATTAAGGCACAAAAGTACATTCTATAATATAATATGCAGCTGCTAGACATCAGTAAACTCGTTTGCCAGATGAATTGCTGGGGTCATGAAATGTTTTTTGGGACAAGGGTCAGTGACTCCAAACATCACCATGATGGTTTTTCTTGTCATCCTCACAGGTCCCTCATAGCTCACACACACATGCCACAGGCTCTCGTTATCTGGAAAAAGGGGAAAGAGAAACAAAACAAGAACAGCGGCGGACCTCACAACTTCTGCAGTGCATCTGTAAACTTCCCATTTCGTTCATTCTATCGAAGAAAGGGTAATGAAAAAGTCTGTTTTTAAATATGTACTCGGAGTCTGTAATCAATGTCGATAAAGGCTCAGATCCAGACTGCATTAACTTATTTGTGATGTATATTAGAATTTTCAATGAAAACAATTGGTGGGAGTGGTTCTTGGCATTGTACTCATTCTTACAACCCTGTTTCAGAAATCCATTTGCTGTGAACCGCAGATAACATTAACAAGGAAGAGCATTTTTTACGTGTCTGATGTCATTTCTTGTCACAAATAAGTATTACCAACAAGTGACAGACACGTTCCTTAAGATAATAACTGCCTTTGTTCAGTCTTCCTTGAATCTGACACTCCTAATACATACCAGTGAGGTAGACTTTGGTATGCAGAATGTTGTCGTGGATCTCTTCTTTTGTTTATTGACTTTGACAGGCTGTTAGTAATCTTTCTGTCAGTATGGCGGTCAGTACAGTAGATATAAAAGCATAAAGAGTCTATAAATATAAATAACTAAATAAATTAAAAAATCTTCACTAAAGGCACAGTAATTTATAAGGAACAGCAGAGTGACATCACGGGGGCATGACAACCAGCAGGACAGGGATAAAAATAGTGAAGATATATGTTCATGTCCACAGTGCGTGTGGAACATTTCTCAGATATAGCTGAAAACTCTCTAATAATAACAGGACCACACACACTTCAAATGGCAGGGAACATTTCTGCGCACCATTTAAAGGCAAATGGCCATCACAGAGATGAGGAGATGAGATGTCACCCTGAGTGGGTTTGTATTTTACTCTTCACTTGGTGAAATGTCTCCCAAGAGACCCTAGCTACCCTTGAGTCTTGTTTTAAAGGAAATGTAGCTTAAAGGTCCAACAACAGATACCTCCTGGGATATGAATTAGAATAAGCAGCAAGAACGTAACTTGTTGTGTAGCCCCGGATCCTATGCTTATGTTTCTCAGCTGTTTTAAACAGTTTGCTTATAGTGCTACATCTGAAGTAAAGCTTAATAGGGATTTTCTCAAAATCAAAGAAATTTACACTACTGTTCAAAACGTTGGAGTCATTTAGATTTCCTTGTTTTCCATGAAAACATACATGAAATGAGTTTGAATAGGAAATATAGCAAAATGAATAGGAAAACCAGTTATTGACAAAGTTAAAAATGATGATGTTTAATTAAAATAATAGTGTCCTTCAAACTTTGCTTTCGTCAAAGAATCCTTCATTTGCAGCAATTGCAGCCTTGCAGAACTTGCTAACATAATTGCAAAAGGGTTTTCTAATGATCAATAAACCTTTTAAAATGATAAGCTTGCATTAACAAAGACAACATTCCATCGGAACACAGGACTAATCATTGCTGATAATGGGCCTCTGTACGCGTATGTAGATATTTCTTTAAAAAACAGCCATTTCCAGGTATGATAATAAATTAAAACATTAACAATGTCTACACTGTATTTCTGATCAATTTGATGTTATTTTAATGGACAAAAAACTTCTTTCTCTTTCAAAAACAAGGAAATTTCTAAGTGACCCAAAACTTTTGAATAGTATTGTAACTATAAATGAAGTAAATGGGACTAAGTCACACAACTGAAAGGAAGAGGCATGGTGACAACAATTTTCCTGACTGAAACTGATTTTACAATGCTGAGTAATGTACATATATTAATTATAGGGTGCTGACTTAGATGACTGTGATATCTTTACCAGTGCCGCCTGACTCATACATTGTGTCTCCTGGGATAGACACCAGGCTCACTTTAACCCTGTACTGGATGGAATATGGATGTTACTTTCCTTGCCATGTCAGATTAAGTGAATAAGTGAATAAGACTAGTGTGAATTTTATTTGGGTGTTCTAGATTTAAGTAATCAGTAATGTGAATGGGTTAAACTCTAAAACACACAAAACATCGTCCTCATCATCATCATCATCATCATCTTTCCTTCACTTATTCTTTTAGGGGTAACAGTTCCTATAAAAAAGTTCCTATACTCTTCCCAAAAAAACAAAAATCAGTTATTTCTTATCCTAATAATGGGAAGAGTGCTGCCCAGACCTAAACCTGCTGACTTCCTGGTGGGGTGCCTGTGGGCAGGCTGAGGGCATACTTTCTGCACCCACTAACCTTTCTGTCCCTTATAGTGCAGACCCCCTTGGTCTGTATCCCTCCTGCATTTCCCATCAGCCCTTCCTCACACTGCAGCCAATGGTTTCATTTACCTGGTTTTCCGCCCTTGGTAGTGCACAGAATATTAACCCATAACAGCACCTTCCTCTGCTTTCTCTGCGTGGTTTTTCCATGACCAGCACAAATGTATTATCATTCAACTTTGGGAGCAGCTGCCATTTATGTGCGTTACAGTTCAAATTTACCTACATGTCGGATATTTCACACTGGTGTATACCGTGCCATACAGCTGGATTCACTAGATACCCTATAAGGGATTGGCTATCTGACAAAGAAATAATAAACCATCCGTAATGGTTGTTCCCACAAAAGGATTTTTTTTTTTACATTACACGGACTATAATGGATTGCTGTATTATCAATGTTTCTCTAGTTCCTGGAATACAGCAGTTTCAAAAGAGACTGAAAGCATGTGAAGAGCATGAATCCTTGCCATTTACACAGCAGATGTCCTCTGAGCGTGGCCACAGATAACGTGGCTTCAGCTTACGAGACCCTTCCTGCTAAAGCAGCATGTAATGCTAGGGTGCAGCCCCTGCCACCTCCTCCCAGTTGGCCCCTTTCTTGTCGGGGGGAGCCCCGGTACTGCTGCAGTGTTAGCCCTCGTGTTTTGCTATAAGATCTACGTTCACCGACAGCCCAGAAGACAAACTGAATGGTCTTTCGGTTAATACTAACCAGCACTGGGATAAGACACATGGAGGGTTTGTCTCATTCTGTCAGATTTTGTTTAGCTTAATGGGACATTTCCTTACTTATTGTGCCTTGATATCATGTCATTCCACATACTCGTCCATAAGTCTTACTATGGCTATTTTCTACACAGGCTACTAACTGAAAGAGTAACAGATTCTGGATGAAAGGAGAAGAAAATGACATAGAGCACAGGGACCTCTCCTATCTGGGACCCCAAGTTGTCATGGGGATGAAAATGACATACAGCACAGGGACCTCTCCTATCTGAGACCCCAAGTTGTTGTGAGGACCAGGAGATGGCAGCCTTGCATTGGTAGCAGTTTATTTCCTGGCCCTGTCCCACAAACACACACACACACACACACACACACATTGATATTTAGAGCTGGCATAATAGGGTGGTGCCCACTGGATTAGAATGGGATGCTGTTAACCAAATTCATGTGCCACTTCACAATGAAAACTGCCCATCTCCCAGTTGAGCTCACTCTGAGATTAACTGCAAGATGGCTTCCAGCAAGTGCTGTCACACTACAGAGGAAAAACACATTTTTGGGATCCAAATGTTTTCTGTTATTTTTCTTCATGTGGGGTTTGGATGCCCTGAGCTACAGTGACATCACAAGATGCAGTCACTTCACCTGTGATTGGTTATTGATCATTGTACAAGTGTTCTGCTCTCTCTGGCTGCAGTAACCCTGCCAGGTCCTTGACAACCCCAAGCAAGACACTGTCTTTTGTTTTTGTTCCTCTTCATCTTTTTCCTAAATTCCTTCCACTCCCATACTCAGTTCAAGAGTCTGTCCTCTGCTCCAAATCCATGTGGTTCTGTTAATTGCCTGGAGACTTAACTACGACCTTAACTCTGCAGTTCACTTGAGCACCTGGAGATCTACTCTGTGTTTTGAACGTTGATTTTACAGCACTCTCATTTCATTATTAGCACAGCCATGTAAATGCCTCATTTAGGTCATCAGCACAAATCATTTCTGAAAATAAAACATGGGTATTTGCCTACATGATTAAACGCCAGGTTTGTTTTCCTACAAACAGTTAGATGCATGGTTGTGATAAATTTAAAGACTCTTGAACTTTTGAACTTCGCAAAGCCAAATATAGAATGTGACGCATTACTGGTCTGAGAGATTAGAATTTAAAAGGTGGAAGTTTTTATTGTTGTTATTTTGCTTGACAAATGAGCCCTATGTTCAGGTCCCTCGACAGATATTGGGCCGTTTTTTTCTCATGTCAGGAAGCAGCCCCCAAAGTGTGCTGCCATATCCCCATGACAACCACACTACTGTATCCCTCACAAACCGAGCCCCCCACGCTTTGGTAGACCTGGGACACGGAGGAAAGACAATTACCAGCCAGAGTGTCTGCTGCAGTGCCTATTATGGTAAAATAGACAGTGCTGTAACCTAAAGCCACTCTGTTGTGCTAAGCCTGAGCTCGTCTCCTCACAGTTGGGGGTACCCTAGACAATGGACTTCCATCTCCACTTTAGTGTGCACAAAAGGTATGTTTTTAATTTATATTCTTTTCCTTAGGTTGCAAGGATTTTGAGAGTATGGAGACCTGGTGTGAGTATGAATAAGCTGACAGTGGTGAAAGTGCAGTGTGTGTGTGTGTGTGTGTGTTGCTGGGGAAAGTGTTGATGGTACAGCCAACAGGCGGGTTCAGGCCTGTTTAGGATGCAGCCACATGCTCAGCTGCAGGAGAGCTGTAGCGGCCACATATTCCTACCAGTCGATGAGCCTGCACGCATGCATAAAAGCCACAGGCGGTGATAAGGCTGCAAGTCAGCCATTATCTATCGAGTAGAGGAAGGCGAGGCTGTTGGTAACAGCATGCCTAGGGTTGGGGGCATTTCAGGAGCCAACCAGAGGTCAGAGTGGACCTCAAGACCTGGATGCTGAGAGGGGCGGGAACAAGAAAACAGAGCATTCAGGATGGAAATAGAAGCTCGGTGCCTGTTCTCTACTGTAAACATGTCTCCCCCTGGAAACATTAGGAATAGATCGGCACTGAACATATTCAGATGAGTCATGCCACTGTATACAGATTCCCAAGATATGATGTGTCTTTACCTTTTGCAGCCCCAAGAATGGCCATGCTGCTGTGTTTCTTTAAGGGGAACAGCAGGCCTTGGGCCTTCTTATCCAAAAGGGGTGAAGTTACTCTTCATATATATTCTCTTTGTCAGTCCTATATTCTGCATGAGCCAAGTCTCCATGTCAGGCCTACTAGCTTTGTAAAAGGCCCCAGGGCAGAGTGACCCTTCTAATAATTAATCCCGCTAGTGTTAAGAGCAGCAGGAAACAGGCCTGCCTCTCGAGGAATTTTAGAACAGTGATGTCCTCGTTAACAACCCCTTGTTCTCCGCCGGGTGAAAAATGGTTGATCATATCTGAAAAAGGGAAAGATATATGAGAAGGATTGGGCTATCAGGTCTATTTGTAATCCCAAACAGTGTCGCTCGTGGAGGGATCCATAGGACCAGAATGAATCATGGGAATGGGGACAGACACAAGCAGAGACTAGTTCTCAACAGTCTCCCACCACTTCCTCTCTCTCATGTGAACAGCAGTCTGAGTGCAGTGGACCCTGGCTCTGGCTTGGCGGTTAACATCCAATGGCTATGCAGAGATCTGATCTGTTTATACCCCCCCCCCCCCCATCCAAGGTGTTGTCTCACTGCCCAGCTGCAGGCAGAATAGGTCACCTTGTGACCTAACACAACAGGATACAAACAAATGAACCCACACATATATACAAACCACAAAAAAAAAAAAAACAGTTCATTGTCCATTTTTATTTTTAATGTTCTAGAGCAGGGGTGGCCAACCAGCTTGACATGTAAAGCCACAATCAATTGTGCTGAAAGAAGCAACCAAATATGAGTGACCATGGCAGGCGGGGGGTGTTAGTGACCAGAAAGGTGAGTGACTGCTGGTGGTGGTGGTGGTAAGGAAAACGTGCAAAAACTGTACAAGTGAAAAGCTGCAGATTTGCCACCTCTGTTCTACAGCCTGCCTTTTCTAGATGTGCATATTTATGGAATTTCTTCCATCACTGGCGGCACTCAGCAAATCTTGATACTTACTAGAATGAAAGCCGGAGTGATGTGATTGGCTGGGAATAAGGTCTCATCAAACCAGTCATAAAAAAGCCACCTGAGGGTGCACTCTCACAGTCCTAACTCTCCAATCATGTGAGATCAGACCATTGTGTTTACCTACCGGCCAGAGGACGTTTGAAGGGGGAGGAAGTCGCCTTCAAAATGGTTCAACATCCATTGGATTTCATGTTTTCTTATTGGCATTTATTTATTACTGATTAACTTTTATATCTTTGTATAAATGTTTATCTCAAAAATTTGTTTCTATATTCCATCTTACTCATGAGAGCATTGTATGTAACCAAATATTTTATAGCCTTTCTTATGAGTATGTTTGATCTATTTTTTGCATTAAACCACTTGCTTAAGGTTTTAGTGGTAAGCCTTCCTATTCTGAGACATACTTCTGTTTACCCAAGGTAAACTATGCGGGATGGCTCGTGGACAGTTCAAAGTCTCTCAGACTAAAGGCAACATTTTTAACCACACTAATATCTTAAGGCCCTTTCCAAGCCCTTCTAATGCTATTTGTGGAGAGAAATGGAAAGTCCTTCAACTGTCCATGTAAGGGTGCAAAATTCAAGTTTTATTCTCATGTTAATTTTGGTTTTGATAAAGAGTAGACTTAGTTTGCATTTATTTTATTTTCATATGAATATGACAAACCTGACCAGGATAAGTAGTTTGGATGGATGGATGGAGCAGCTCTGACTTACTTTCCCACTTGGGGAAAACCACCCTGAGACTTTAAAAAAAGACGGTAAGCAGTAATGATTTCACCCAGGGCCATTGCCCATCTTGCCCATGTCTAGATTTGCCCCTGGGTGGATTGTAATTTGCATACAAACATTTGATCGTAAATGAGTTGGTTGTATAATACATTATGGTTAACTGTTTGTTTTATTAGATCCATTTAAAGTAAAAATTCTCCTTGGAGGTTCTCCAATCAGCTGTTTTACGTACTTGAGATCATGGCCAGGCTGGCAGTATTGCTGGCTACTCTTAGTGGTACAACCTGGTGTATTGTTACCTGATCACTAATAAAACTTCTGCTTCATACAGCTTCCAATAAGACACAGACATGGCTTTTCCAGACTGTATAATTAACAAATGCTTCAATTCTGTCTAATGCCAACGATTATTAGGGCAACAGCTTTATACATTCTTTTCTGGGAATGTTAATTGACCATAGACTGCTTGCAGATCAGACACATATATACTAAGGTGATCTTCACTCTGTTTTACCGTTTACCAGACATGAAATGGACACCTGGATGCAGAAAGGATTTAACCGAGCCAAACAGTCTGATTTATGATCGTTTACATAAGCGGTGAAAGCCAATGTCTCTCTCCCACTGCAAGTGTAATATGAGGCAGGATGTGGTAGTAGGATGCAGTGAAGGCTACATTCCGGACAAGAACGTCAGATCAGCAGTGCAACTACGTCAGTGCCTGAAACAGAAGTACCCCCCATATTTCATTCCTGGTTTGAATAAACATCTACTTCCACTGAATTATAAAGCATGCCCCCGGAAATGGCAATGGTTATGTACTATTATGATTTCTGAAGATTTTATGATTGCTTACATTCCTCCAGGGGTGCATGTTCTTTGGTTGCATGTAAAAACTGTTGGGAGATATGTGGGCGTTCATTGTAACATTGCAGAGGAAAGGGCATGCTGATTAATTATATCCCACACTACCAAATGACCAAAGACATAATCTAGTATAAAGTACCATCCTCATTTTGGGGGAAATGATCTATGTGCTGTGAGAAGAAAGTAACTAATTACAACATTGGTATTCTATTTTAGAAATGCTTTAATACCATAGAACATTTAAATTCTATACATACAGCACGTTCTTCAGTTCAGTGATGATAGTCGCCAAGTTGAAGACTCTTTAAGTGTAAACGTTTAACTGCAACCCTTCAAAGAGCAATAGAAACCCACAGAACCTAGTGTCTCGTAATGCAGAAGACTGAATGCATTGTCTATAACCATTCCTGTAGGCATGTGTGTCCGAACAGATTTTCCATAGTGAGAGAGCGTCTGTCAGAACAGAGATTGATGTTTTAATAATACTAATAAGGGAAGCAGCAGAATATATTAGGCAAACCGAACTGGCGCACCGAGAAGGGTTGGACTCCCTCTACAGGTGCCAACGCTTCAGTTCACTACACTTCACACACTACGCTGAACAATAATGAGTAACAAACGCAGACGTTTTGTACTACATGGGAAAAGTGCTACACCGCAGACATAATATTTCGTAACATGTATAATCTTTAAGGGGGCTGTACTGGGAGGAAACCTGCGAAACACGTGGAAAACATGCAAACTCCACGCGCACACAGTGGAGGTGGGATTTCAACCCCCAGCGCTGGAGATGCGAGGCGAAAGTGTTAACCACTGAGCTACCATGATCCAAATTCTCTCGATTAAATTTTTAAAATAAATATTTCTCAAACGTCACGGAATGCTTTCTAATTTGGACAAAATACAACCACCTACAAGCATTACTGTTAAGAACGACCTCATGCGGCATGCTGTAAAGTGGGAAATGATCTGTGCCGTAAAGCGGTGTTAACTGTCGTACCCATGCCCCTGATTGTTAGGGTCTGGAACCCCTTCGGTCTCTTCCGACAGCGTATAGACAGCGTTTGGTACGGTTACCTCTGTGCTCTTTGGAATTTTTAATATTTTCAACATACGTTTCTTCTAAAAAAATATTTAACTTCTCTTTTTCATTTTAGAATCATGCCGGTTAAAGGGCCATTACAGTCTGTCCAAGTTTTTGGACGCAAAGTAAGTACAAGTAGCTAATTTATTTCACGTGTGTCGCAAATGTATTTAGGTGGCTGTGAGCTTCGAATACGACCAGCATGTATAACAAACATTGTTTTAAAATTGTAATTTTGTTGTGTATATATATATTTAATACTTAAATCAGGTTTCGTAGACGAGTTAAGCCGGACAGCAAGCTTTATTCGGTTTTCGGAGGCATGCGGCCTAGTTCACGCCGTGCTTAGGAGAGCCACTTGCAGTTTCCTTTTATGAATTCAGCATAAAATAATGTACATCAGCTTTATAAAACAATATTTAAACGGTCTCAGACTCTCAGGTTATCCGTATTGATATTTCATTTAGAACTTAACGTTTGCCAAATTACACAATTTACCACAGAGCAGAATGTGGTTTCGCCGAACACATGGCGAAAACTCGCCTCGTGTCTTAAGTTCGGTACCGTACCAGATACCAATATGGTTTACAAAAATAAAAATAAAACTGGCTCAAATTTACTCTGGCTCGTTACAGAAAACGGCTACAGCTGTTGCTCATTGCAAGAGGGGCAATGGTCTCATTAAGGTGAACGGCAGACCTCTGGAGATGGTTGAGCCGAGCACTCTCCAGTATAAGGTAAGCTGGCTTGGGAGGATCTTAATTTTTCTGAAAAGCAGAAAGTGTACTATGAATAGATCTGATTTCATGATCCTTCGTCCTTTGCATCCTGGGCCGAAATACATTTGTGTTCTGGCCTACGTGTGTCAGAACGACTGAACTGAACTTCAAGATTTACGTGAAGTGAGGCTGTCAGGTCTCTAATAGTTTGTTTTTGAATATTTTCCCCAAATGGTATTGATTGGTTTACGGTAGAGATGCTGGACTTGATGTCCTGGTGGTTGCCTTAATTCTGCTCCTGATTGCATTATTATTAAATTTCAAGCTTTATTGTAATAGTTAGTGTGTTGTAATGTCTGTCTAATACCAGCCCTGA
The DNA here is from genome assembly GCA_009936485.2 of Gymnarchus niloticus. Taxonomy (NCBI): domain Eukaryota; kingdom Metazoa; phylum Chordata; class Actinopteri; order Osteoglossiformes; family Gymnarchidae; genus Gymnarchus; species Gymnarchus niloticus. The sequence continues at coordinate 9,246,917 of JAACJT020000001.1, read as the reverse complement.
AGGGAAGAGCAGCTTAACCAAAGTGCTCTTTCAGTTTCACATGTTTGAATGATGACGCATCAGCATCCTACTAATGCCTCAAATCCTCTCTCATCAGCTGCTGGAGCCGTTGCTGCTTCTGGGCAAGGAGCGCTTTGCCGGTGTGGACATCAGGGTGCGCGTCAAGGGTGGTGGCCATGTTGCACAGATCTATGGTGAGCCCCTGCCTAACAAGATTTTAGTGGAGTGAGTTTTCCATCTTGGTATGGGGTTGCGCCATGCAATGGCTTGTTTAGCTGTCCATATACAAGGTGGAGTATGAAGGCATAGAGGCCAGTTCATACTTCCCGTGATGAAGATCCCCACTGCCAAGCGAACAAAATGGTGTCGTTTTGATGTAAAATTTCTCTGTGTGTCGACTGCACTACAGTTAATGCCTTCCATGCACAGATTTTGTTATACGGATACCCATTGAGGAAGTTCTATGTTTAATCTTCGTGTGTTTGCAGTGTCTAGTCGTAAACCTGTGTGGGTAATAATATCACCAAGCCCAGATCTGGAGTGAGTTCTTCATACTGTGATCAGTAATCATCTGGGACTTTTTAAGAGTGGTTTGGAATTGAAGTGGGCATGTGGATGTCTTGGCTGACCTATTTTCCACGTTTGCTGGTGCCTAAACCTGAGCAGTTTCCTAGCTGTGTAATGCTGGTGCTGTTTAAATGCAAGTCAGCCTCATGTTGGTATGCTTTTTTTTTTTTTTTTTTTCTCTCCTTGTAGCCATCCGTCAGGCCATTTCAAAGTCTCTGGTTGCCTACTACCAAAAATGTAAGTACTGCCAGAGCACCGCTTTTTATTTTGCCTGGGTGTAGGTGAGCCCTTGCTCACTTTTTTTTTTTTGTCGCCAGATGTGGACGAGGCCTCCAAGAAAGAGATCAAGGACATCCTGATCCAATACGACAGGACTCTGTTGGTGGCAGATCCTCGTCGTTGCGAGTCCAAGAAGTTTGGTGGACCTGGAGCTCGTGCTCGTTACCAGAAGTCTTACCGTTAAACTCTGTACCTTTTCACCGAATAAACACACAGAAGTGTACAGTCTCGTCTATTTGTGGGCATCTAAACATCTGGTTGTTTTTGTACACAACGTACCTTTTATTAAATTTGCAGCCACCATCTGAAAATATAGGACTATGTTTTAATAAATCTCTTAAAACCTATTTTCAGTGTAGATGTATGATTTTCCTATGGTAAAATTGAAAACATTTTACTTTAATAGAAAATTGCCTATTGTTTATGATCTGTAATGGACTATCTTGTCTAAGATGTCTTCTGTCTCAAATCTTGTGCGGCTTTGGATAGACTGAGCTCCCCATAACACTGCACTGGCTAAGCAGTTATGGAAGTGGGGTTGATTGGCTACCTTGGTACACTTTATATTTGCATAATTGGGCTACAGGCAATTTTATGGAGATTAATGCAATAGATCAGACGTTGACTGCTGCATTACGATTGGCACAAGGGGGCGGTAGTTTACCTATCATCTGCCTATATGCTGAAAACGTCACATCTAACGCTTCACTCACTTCTAAAGATGTCAATTGAAGCTCGTTTATAGATGTTTTTGTTAGTTCTTAATGTGCCTTCATACACGCTTAGGTAGCCCCATAAGGTCACAACACAAGTCCTGCTTTACTGTTAACAATTTAACCAAGTCTACCTATAACAAAGTGATTGTTTGGGAATGTAGAATCAGTTATCAAAATTTTTTGTTCCTTCTGCTTCCACTCTAATGTCAGATCTCCTATACGCAGTTAGTCTTTGCTAAAGTTCATACCCATCGCACAGCCTGCTTTAAGCATACTCATTTAAACACAAGTGGCTCACTGCTCTCCGATAGGCAGAGAGTGTGATAAGCAGTGTGAGACGTAAGGAATCCACCCACTCACTGGTGCAGCTCAAGTCGCCTTGTACTGTCAATGAATGACGGAATTCCATGGAAGATTGGCGAGACTCGGCGAACTCTGGTGTCCCTGCGTGGATTTGTCCTGCCGACGCAGACCTCAGGACTGGAACTCTGAAAACGCACTAAAATGCCCTCATAATTTCATACTTTACTTCCACTTGGACGCAGCACTGAAATGAACATAAAGTGGAATTTGAAATTACTGTTTCCTTGGATAGTTGTAATTTCCCATCTGCTTGTTTTTCACGGTAGGTTGTGCACCTGATGTGACTTGTTTCCTAATCTGGGGACGCAGTTTAACTGAGATGAACGACATGAGTTAGTCATTTGTCACTTACAGTAATGTGACATTCATAATTCAAAATGACATTCAGCCTGTACAGCGTGAAGTCTATGTGTTTATGGTCTAGGTTCAATTTGACCTAATTCATATCAGCGGGTTGTGGTAGTGCCGAACCTCATGGCATACTTTAAGAATTTTAAACTTTAAAAAAGCTTAATCATAAATGATCATTTCTCCGATTGATCTTTTCCTGCCTCGTACTTGATTTCCACGTGGAAACTCTATACTCCATATAACTCTATGCTTCTTATTTAAATAACGTTATTTTAAAGTTATGTTATGAATAGAATGACAATGGTACGAGATGCGTGTACTTTTTATACTAACGGGTGATATATTCTATCATTTTGAAATTAATTCACAAATTTAAATGTGTTTAAAAGGGAAAGCTGCGGTAATATTTGTATAACAATTTTGGCAGTACGAATGAATACTGTGATGTTACTTCAGATGTCAGTTATGTATATTTATTGGTTTTGTTTGATCTGATAAGGAGCATTTGGGAAATTGTATTTGAGAAAAACAGTTTAAGAAAATGAAAACAGGCTGGAATTGTAGAATTTTTTTCATGGCTGTAATTTTTCATAGGGAGGGGAAAAGTTCCCCGTATTTGTTGTTATTTATTGAACTATTCGTGCATTTCATTTGAAGGATATCAATTAATCAGTCTTTATATTTAATATAAAGTATATTAAATGTATAATAATATTTTTCCTAATGATTTACCCTGCATCTAATTTCTCCGCCAATTAGGTTTTAATTGCCAGTCGCCAAAGCCACAAAATAAATTGCAAAGGTACGTTGTTTATCTTGTTCCATTATGAAATACATAAAGGTAACGGCATTAAATGACTCAAACTGTATTGTTATGTTTGATTTAATATGTCGCCACACATCAACGGCACTTTGGAAAAGCTATTTAAGTTCCCTATTGATAAATCGCTTGTGCCTAACACAGTTTCCTTTAACCTCAGAAGTATGAATATGGGCACTGTTTTTTGTGTTAAAGCAACGATACCTCGTTCTATGTATGCATGCAGGAAATGAAAACGTAAACCGATTCCTGACAACATGTTTAATTGTCTGTTTGGGGAAATGACAATGGACTCCATCCATCCATCCATCCATCCATCCATGTTGCTATTCTTCTTTTGTCATTATTTATGGATATCAGTTTAACACCTTAGTTAAATGCAATAGTTTGGAGACAAAATTTTAAAATAAAATGTTAAATAAATGGCCCAGATTATGCATCATACACTGTTTTATTTTGCAAGCAAAAATGCACCTGAACCACAGAATAACATGGTTCATGTCGTCATGGTAACTGCTGCAGCATCTTTCCTTGCCTGAGAGTGATGGCTTGAATTCCTGTGGGCACAGCTAAATGTTTTTATCATCTCAGACCACTGGGCTAGAACTTTCTACATCTTGTGTGCATCAATTAACTACCTGATATATGTCTGTAATAGTCTTTCCTCTATGGGTGACAATTGGTAGTTGTCAAACATATAGTCTTCTGTTTCCCAACCTCAGTCTTGCCATTAAGCTGCTGCCCTTGGAACTTCACATAACACTGCTTTCCATTTGCATCCCTCAGGAGAAGGTTTAACTCACTCAGACAGAAACGAGATCTCCTCGGAGAGGTGGGTACACTTAAGGGGGGCGGGGGGTAGGAGAACCCAAATGTTAAGGCGCACCTTACGGCCACAAAGGCTTCTTTGTGCATAAAACACAAATGGTACAGTAGTACAGTAGCTAACAGGTGCTTTCTCACAGGCCACCAGTGCCCTGCCACTGACTCTTTGGCAGATGAGTGTTTTCAGCAAGAGTCACCATCTCCAAGTTGCGAGATGTTCATGTGAACCAAAGAGCATATGAGTGATTTCTGCAGACTGTGTCTTTCCAACTAGACATTAATTCCCCCTGGGTTCTGTGCATTGAATTTCCTTATTAGCTGCTATCCATATCTAATGTCACTTATCTAACACATCCTGGAGGTGTTGTTGGCTTCCATTTAATCTTGTATTAACACAGGATCTGAAATGATTTATGTGCAGTAAACACACAATTGTGTTAGTCAACTGTAAGTTGAAAGTTGAAAGCTGATTAAATTGACTGTAAATCTGATAACTGGAAACTCTCTGTATACTGTAGACCATCAGTCCAGTACTTTCTGACTCTGCCTTGCCAAGAACCATCCTGCAAAATTACACTGCCCGCCATGCCTCCACAGGTAAACCTTCCAGATCTTAACGTAAGTACTGAATGATGACATTTTATTTGCCGAGAGAAGTGCCTCCTCTCTCCACCTCAACATGACCTCTTTAGGACCGGTTGCGCACAAGACCCACACCAGCATTTCTCTCAATGTCTGGTGTCAGATACGACGGCATAGAGTTCATACGTCTGGAATGTTCTGGAATCTCCATGTTTCCTAGGCTAACTTGTGACCCACAGAGCTAAAGTGGGTGCCAGTCTTCTGTGGGTTGTCACAGAAGCTGGGACATTGTGTTGCTTTGTTGCCCTGGACACCACTGAAGGACTCATGTGTCCCAGGTTTTGACCAGCTGTCTCCCCTTTCAGAGTCCTGTAGCTGCCTTAATGGAGGCTGGTGCAAGGAAGGTGGTCTGTGTGACTGCGCCCAGTTCCAGGCCTTGGGCGAGCGCTGTCAGATCAGTGAGTGGCCGGCTTTTTCCTACCCTCACAATGGTGCGCTCTGGGATTTGCCCCTGTTAGTGCAGACTGTAGTCTGCTTCCTTACCCTATCCATTACTTCGCTCGCATTAACTGTTCCCACTGTGACCACAGGCCCTTTAAAATCACCATCACCATGGTCTGCGAATGGATATATTGTAGTTTTAATATTGTTATTGTTGTTTTTGTAGTATTTATTTAGCTGATCGGTTAGAACATAGAACTTGCTGTACACATGTGAGAAGATACTGTGGTCAGTGCCATTCAGCATTGTATGTACTGTGGTCCTAGAAATGTTTAACAGACGTGTATTTCTTATTAATTATTAATTATTTTTAGAAAACCGAAAATAAAATATATGAGGGAGGACTACATATGAACAGCCTCACTCTATGTCTTGCATATAGACTGGCTGAATAAAAGTGTGCTATATTAAAACCCAATTTAGACAAATAGCTCACCTTGCTGAAATACCTTGCTTCACCTACGTTAATGTACTTTCAGATCCATCAGAAAATAGCTTTTCCTTCTGGTCTGGCTAAGCCCAGTACTTGACTCTCCCTTCCATGACAGTATCGAGTGTTTGTGTCACATTAGCCATTCTATCCCACCCTACCCTACCCTCGTCATCCTCCAAGATGCAGGTGGGTAACAGCTCAGTGGCTGGATGACACACCTGCTCTCTGGGGGGCATCCACCTCTAGATTGTTTGTAATCTCCATGCCATGAACAATCGCACTCTGTCTCCGCAAATTGCTCTCTCCATTAAACAGAAGAACTCTTCCCCCTGCCTTGTCAACGTGTGTTTTTGGCATATTGGCTTGACTTGATGTGGTCAGGTGGGTTCTTTCTAACAAAGACGCCTTTTAGCTCTCTGCCTCTGCAGTGTTGTCCGGTCCAATTTTTGTCTAGGTGACAGGAAAAATACGTTTTTTTGGTTTTTTTTTTTAAGCTACCACTAAGTGGTTGATGACTGGATTAGTCCATAGAGAATGAAACTTTGGATGAGGGGCAGCCAGGAGCAGACTGCCGGAATTTCCCTTTCTCATTAAACTGCCGCAGTGTGACTAACTGAATTCAGACTGATTCTTGAGTGTGATGAACTTCAGTAGATTAGCTTTAGTTGACTTTAGCCATTTGAAAGGGCAATAAATGGCCCAACTACAGTCAAGTATGCAACTCATTTTGCCACATATTTTATACTCCATTGTCTCCTTTGTTTCTCATAAATACACAAGCAGTCCCTAACTTTACGATTCGTTCATTTATTGGAGACTGTCAGCGTATAATATTGACTCGCAGATATCAGAAAGTATCAGATTACTAGGGCAGGTTTGGATTTATTAACTACTGCTGGGCAGTAGTTATAAAATTTTTGTTCTTTATCTTTAAAGGTCCAATAGATGTATCTCCAATTAACATTCCAAGAACAAGAGTAACATTTTCAATTTAACATTATGGTTTTTTTAGTTTTAAGGGTAACTTTGTTTGTCCTAACCATCAAGTTTGGCTTGGCTGGTAATTAATCTTTAAATTTGCACTGTGATTAATGCATCATTCTTTGTCCTTTGAAAGACTTATTCTCTGGTTAAAGCAACAACCGATACACAATAAGTGTGTAAATTATTGGTATTTGTAACACAAACGCAAGGCACTTCAAAAACATTTTTGAAAGCTTTTGCTAATATTGTATTGAATACAGTACTTAATACATAGGTGAGTGTCTTCAGATCAATCAGATGTGCAGAATATGCCTTCTTTTTGAATGCAGTTCCCAACATGGGCCAGGACAGAGATGGAATCTGCCGCTCTTGGGGACAATACCACTTTGAGACGTTCGATGGAATCTATTACTACTTCCCAGGAAGGTGCTCATACATCCTGGCCAAAGACTGCCACCGGACGGAACCGCTGTACACAGTGTGGGTAGGTCAGAGTGCTAAATTCTGCAGTTTGTGCTCTGTGGCTATTAATAAGAATCTGTGTTTCCTTTGGAAATTATTCATGGAATTAATTGATTTGACTGAAAAATTATTATATTCCTTAATACTGATTCCTAAAAGAAGCTGGTTATCTACTGATATTGACTACCATCATCTGAGTGATGCTGATCTCTGCAGTCGTCTGTCATAACTTGCATGAGAAGTGTTGTCCTGGGCTCCCAAGTCTGATCCACAGTAATTTCCTACCTCACGACTCCCAGGTGCACAACAGCCATGACTGTGAAGGCCCTCTGTACACCTGCCCACGTTCTCTCAGCCTCTACTTCCCCAACGAGGAGGAGATTCTCATTTCAGGGTACCAGGTCCACAAGGGGAGTGTCAGGTGACTGCCGGCTTCCTGTTGGGCTGAGGAAGGGGGGGCACAATGTTTTTGGAGATGAGCTTGGGAACATTAGTAGACTTGGAGTGCAGGATGAACTGCTAAACGTGGCCAAGATGGTCTACTGGATATTTTAGTGGCACAACTCGGACTGATCAGGTTGTGTTTTGTCACCTTGATCACCACACCGTGAGCTCTTTGGACTTGTACCTTGCTGCTCGTTTTTACACGTAGCCCATGTCTCTATTACTTACTGACTTTAATGAGATTTTTGATATTTGTGAGCAGTGCTCTTGACAGATGTCATCCTGATTACGTCCTTCTGTTTTTCCATTGGTCAGACTGAGTTTGCCACAGACCATCCATAACGTGTTCATCGAGAGGCTGGCAGACTACATTCTGGTGAAGAGTACTTTCGGCCTCTCCCTGGCTTGGGATGGGGCTTCTGGCGTGTACATCAAAATGACAGAGGAACACAAAGGCCAGCCTTGTGGACTCTGCGGGAACTACAATGATGATGGATCGGATGACCTCACCACCAGCTACGGTAAGACAAGCGAGGCCCCGAGCGGCACTTATTCAGTCATTCGTCGCTGGATTCAGACCAGTCTTATGTTGGGGGCACTTGTTAATGTTCTCTATCTGGATGCAGGATTGTTACCATGTTTTTGACCTGGCCTTTGTGGTGATGGAACACGATACCATGCTGACGGACAGTCCGCGTACAAACTGGTCAAAAATTGGTCAAAAATTTCTGGCAAAAAATTGGTGTATATTTAGAGGTGACTTGTGCAGATAAGCATGTATCTTAATGTATACAGTAGGGTTCTCTCCATAATTTCTTGCGTGGCACTGAGATTCATTAACTTTTGCAGTTCGAGGTCCGTAGCCACAGTATCAATGACACTGAGCTTTGGAAAATATAGAATTTCGACAGAATTCATACAAATTTCCCGGTAACAAAGGGCATCTTTGGCTCTCGAAATTTCAGAATCATGTTAGCCAAAGGGATGCATTTCAGGTGACTCTCACGTTTGGTTTTAATACTTGGCATGTGGCAGTAAAATTGTATAGAGCCTCCAAGTCTAAAGTGGAGTTAGATTTCTCATTTGTAGCATTATTTAGACCAATGGGAGATGCCTGAGTCCAATGACACTTGTTTTGACCCTGCCACCCTCTCGCAGGTATGAAGACGGAGGACACAGCTGACCTCGGAAATAGCTGGCACGTGGACCTTCCTCACCAGGCGCCCTGTGAACCCGTAGACGAAGGCTTCCCTGGTCCCTGTAAATCCGAGTCTGTTATGGAGGTTGGTCATCACCGGATTGTATGGTCATGTTTATTAAAAATGCTTTGGCCCAAAGTGGGCATTAATAACTTGTGGTGAGTAAGCAGCCATTGAGTGAGTAGGAGTGTTCACAGTGACGGCGATGAGTGACCTCAGAAGGTACGCTTTATCTGAGGCTGAAAGGCACTCCCTGTGTGTCTGGCTGCAGGACGCTGTGGAAAAGTGCAGTGCTCTCCTATTCTTCCCCTTCATCTCCTGCCACGAGAACATCGACCCCAACCCCTTTGTGGCGAGTTGTGTCTCCGACCTGTGTGTGTGAGTCACGGCATTCTTTAGCTTCCGCCCCCTCCCCCAGGGCCCCGCCTTGTGCTGCAATCCACATGCCCCTCATTACTTAAAGCTCCCCCCACTTTCCCTCCTCACAGTTCACCTGGGAGCCTTTCAATTGAAGGGATTATATTTATTGAGAAAAATAATTAAACAGAGTTTGGGCTGCTTTAAAGCTGAGAGCCAGAAAAGAACTCTAAGTTGTTGATGATTGAGACACTTTTGTTACCGGTCAGGTAACAAATCCTGAATCATTAATTTAATCCCGAATCATTAATTTATTCTAAGATTAATGAAATAGATCGCTCTTTAAATATACATAAGATAACAATTGTTGTTTACTCTTTGATATATGTAGCATCTTTTTTGACTGTTTACATTGAGATAAACTAATAATCCCTTTTCATATTGACTATATTGTGTGTGATTAAGAAAACAGAACTTTGAAAAGTGTACATAATTTTCTAGTAAAACCACTAAAAATCTAACAGATACAAATGTTTACAACACACTGCACAAGCAGATGAGTGGTCAAATACTACATCTGGAGCTTCTGGTTTGCTCTGTGGGTGAAAGCGTTCCTTCTTGTGCACAGGTCAGATGATGAAGAGACATTCTGTCGTACCCTAGTGGAGTACACCAGGGCTTGTTCACACGTGGGCTACCCTGTCAGGGAGTGGAGGGACAGCTTCCCAGCCTGCGGTGAGTGATATGATGGAGAAATAGACTGCAGACCTCAATGAAAGTGAAACCACTATTACTGTTTGTTAGACAGACCTACCAATCTACCAGGCTGTTTTAATGGATTTGTTTTTGCCACATTAGCTGGCGTTAGGGTACAACAGCTGGGATTCCAACTGGGATTCAAATGGGCAGCCTTCAAGTCTGCATATTTAATGCCTACTCTGCTTGCCCATAATGCCCAGTTCACACTCTGTACCTTCACTAAGCTCTCATTAGACTCTGCCCGGGATGGGGGGGGAGCCTGACGTCATTCTGGATCTTTCCAGCTGATCGCTGTGAGGACAGCTTCGTCCACAGAGACTGCATCAGCTGCTGTCCCCCCACCTGCACCTTCGAGAAGGAGTGCCTGGGCACCAACTTGCACTGCTTGGACGGCTGCTACTGCCCTGATGGTGTTCTCTCGTCCTCCTCTCTGTAGACTTTTAGCTTCTCTTTAATTCTCTTTAGTTACACTGAGTACTGTAACTTGAAGTGTGCTGCCGTTTAAGCTGCTAGCAGCATTCTTCTCAAAGTGCCACATGTCCGCGAGTGTTGAAGATGATGAAGATCGCCTACGTTGGTTAAGTCTAACAACAGATCTGATTAAATGATAAATTAGAAGTTGAGTCGAACAAAAAGCAATTTTGGCACGACAGAGAGGTTAGTCTTACTTAGCTCATAGTCTTATATTTAACAGCACGATGACTTCTTCTAAAAGAGGGCTTTAAACATGATGCCTGCCTCTTTTTTCTGTGAATGGATCAATGAGAGTGGGGCTGTCTGTGGTGATAATTGGACCGGCTCAAGGTGGTTGAGAGGACTTTTTGTGTGTCGTGGCAGGCCTGATACTGCAAAACGGCACCTGCATAGCCGTGTCCCAGTGTCCCTGCGTGTACCATGGCCACGCCTACCCCCAGGGCCACGTGCTGGAGCAGGGCTGCAGTACCTGGTGAGGACTCTCTCGGACTGGGCCACATGAATGTGACCATCTCTAGGGTCATACTGGGAGACATTATTGAACTGCAGACCCTCCAGACCTTCAGCATTGACCGAAGTTTGCCTTATATTGCCCTGAATGGCTTGTTGAGCCGATTCATCCACGCATTGATTTTCCAAAACTGCATCTCCACTGCAGGATAATGGGGGGGTGCCTGTATCCTGTCCCAGGAAACACATGGTGTACTGCAGGAAGCAAATTCCCAGACACGATCAGACGGAAGATCCATTTAGAGACACCAACTGACTTAAACTGCATTGGGCTGTGTGAGGGTACCCACACAAACATTGGGAGGACATTCAAAACAAGCTTGGGATATTATGAGGTCACAGTGACATCTGCTGTGCTGTCCCTGATAGACTGCCACATATATTAATTAATGGACAGTCACTTGTTTAAGCTGAAACTGCATGTGATGAGTTAAAGTTTATGTAGAATACTCTCCCAGGCCCAGTGACACTGATGGCTGTGAAGTCCACTGCCGACCAGCTGCACCTTTGCCACTCCCACTCTGCCTCCCCTGAATGTCAGACACTTGCTGCTCATTAATTCCTTATTTAGTTCTACTTTCCCCTCACCGCCTCACGGGGTACTGCTTGTTGGTCACCTTAACGAGTGTTCTCTTATCTGTTAGCTTCTCACGTATGACCCTGTGATTTTGCTCCTGACACCGTGTTTCTCTTGATTGTATTTTTTAGATTTGATGACTTCCCTCTCTTGCATTTCTGAACCCCTGTGCCTATGATTTTGGATTTCATCCTTTGCATCAGGCTTCTGATTTGCTGCCTGGCTCTGCCTTGACCTGTATTTTGACCATCTGCCTGTCCCCAACCACCAATTCCAGTTTTATTGCTCCACTTAACAGAATTTACATCGCTGCACTTGGACCTGCCCTGTGTGTATAATTACAACAGCTTTGTTTCAGAAGCGTGTGGAATACTTACAAGGACTCGTCTGTTTGTAATGTATTGCAGCGTCTGTATGGGAGGTGTTTGGAACTGCACAGAGAGTAGCTGCTCAGGTACCCCCGATTTCATCCTTTTAGTAAAAAAGCCTTTATATTATAAAGATAGACTGGTCCTCGTGCTTGTTATGTCTTCTGTTTTACTGTAAGTGCTGTTAACATATAAATGCAGAAGTGGCTCTTATTGCTTTCCCCATTGTCTTTCAGCGGAGTGCTCCATTATGGGCAACTCACACGTCACTTCGTTCGATGGGCGGATCTTCACGCACCTCGGCAGCTGCCAGTACGTGCTGGTGAAAAGCCGGGGAAGCACTCGCTTCACGGTCACCCTGCAGAACGTGCCCTGCGGTGAGGTAACACACGCTCCATGGCCTTCATGCAACCACACTGCCGTCCATCACCTCACCATCTATGTTATTTTCAAGAGTCTTCTTCATCTACGCAGCCATCTGGGGTCTTCTTCACCACCCCAGTAACCATGGGCTACTTTATTTATGCCACCATCCATGGCCACCACCATCTATCCCATCTAACAGCTTTATTAGCTACATCGCCCTTCATGGTCTTCTCCATTTAGGCCACCATCTATTACCTGCTCCAACTTACAGACCTCCTTCTATGTCACCTTTCATGAATAAATCTATAGCATCAATACCACAAACTATTCTAAAACTATAACAATAGCTTTATTATTATTAGAAGTAGTAGTTCTTCCTAATTAATATAATTAGTCTTATTTCACATTAACCCTATCAGTTGCGATTAAAATGCATGAGTCATTTCTTACATCTGGTATTGAGTATTGATCTTACTGCTTTGTGTAGTCATGGATTTTTGTAATCTGGGTAGTTTTTGTGTTTTTCTATTACTGCTGTTTCATCCTGCTGTCCTTGTGGAGTATCCTACATGAAGTGGCGTCTATAAAACTGTAATCATCTCTGAAAGTGCTTCATGAGAGGCTCCAAAGTGTGAACGAGATGACAATGAGTCAGCAGCAGATTAGAGGGGGGAGTGTGAGAGCTGGCTGCTTTCCCTACCCAACCCCCTACTCCCCACCCCCGCAGAGGCAGGAGCACCCCTGCATCCAGTCAATCACACTGGTGGTGGATGAGGACATCAACCGGGAGGTGACACTGACCAGGGAAGGAGAGGTCTTCATTGGGGTCAACCGGGCTACCAATCTGCCCTATGCTGATGGTGAGGGTGTAGTGATTCAGTGGCTGTCCATACCAGGGTGTGCACGTATGGTCTTTCATCTGGTTGCAGTCACAGTCAGGGTCTTCATTTCTTTTAATTTTTATAGTATATTACGATTCACTTCTCCTCGCGTTTTATGAAGTGGTCAGCGAGGCAGTTTTGAGCTTGCCCTCATCTCTCCTGTCCCACTGTCACCCAGACATGGTGGAGGTGCGCCAGCTGACGTCCCTGTTCACCCGGCTGAGGACCACCTTCGGCCTGCGCATGCAGTTCGACGGCCGCAGCGGGCGCCTGTATGTGCTATTGGATGGCACCTGGAAAGGTTTCACCGTTGGCCTGTGTGGCACCTTCAACGGAAACCTGCGCGATGACTTCCTGTAAGGCTTGCTACTCGCACCGCCCAGGAAATGCAAAATAGAGGGAGGATGGAGAGTAACACAAGTCAGTGATGTTTCCTTAAATAAAATGTTGATGTGACACAAAGTAGGAGTGTAGGACGCTGTCATTTTCAAAGGGAATAGTCACTCAAGGATGTGAGACATGCAGATATCACAAAGTGTCACTGCATTGGGCTAATTAAACCTTGGAAGATTGACAGTACCTCTTACATTTCAGCAGTATCTTCAACATGTTAAACCGGATTCTTTACCAGAGTCATCTTCTCACTCCGGAAAAACCAGTATTATTTTATACAATTATCTGGGTACAGCCAAGATGGCTTTCTGAGAATGTTCTGGTTAATCTCTTGGTACCAGTGTCATTTAGTACCTTCTACCTTCTCTCCTGCTTCCCGCATGTCTTCGAAGGTCTCCGTCGGGCATGATTGAGGGCACACCCCAGCTCCACGCCAATGCCTGGAAGGTTTCCTCAGCATGTAGCAGCCCAGTTAATGTGCCCATTATTGACCCCTGTGACCTGAACCAAGAGAATGGTACTCCTTATTACTTCTCATTAGCTCTTTATCTAACCGTACGCAGAAGAAAGGCTATTGGAAGTGGGAGTCCTGTCATTTTCCGTCATAATACGCTAATATAGTATAGACTGTTATGTGTCCTCCAGTCCTGCAGGGGGAGGTGGAGTTGCTTGTACGTAGAGGGTATCTATGATGAGAGAGACTGTGGAACCTTGGCTCCCCCTGAAAAACTGGAGGAGCTATAATGTGGAGAGTTTTAAGTAGTATAAATCATAGTATTAATAAGTACCATATACACCGATCAGCCACAACATAAGCACCACCCCTAGCAGAACAATTGGCTTTTCACCACAGCTAGGTGGCACACTGATAAAGGTACAAATGAGAAAGGTCATATAAAAGGCCTGGCACAAGCTAACCAGAAGCAGGTCTATTGATTGCTCCAGTTCACTTATCCATCCTGGCCACTGTCTTCACCAGATGTCAGTCCTATTGAACATCTGTAGGATTAACTTGGTTCAGTGTTTGGAACCACGAGGACGCTTGATGCTCTGTGGGAAGCTCTGGTGTCAACATGGTGCAGCATCCCTGTGTAAACGTTCAGAGGCCTCACTGAATCAATGTCTTGCCACACAACTGGAGTATTGGTGGCACGAGGAGGTCATACCATCTACTAAGGAGGCTGTATTTGTCAACTTTTGTAAGCTGATGTCACTGTCATGCTCCTCAAACCATTCACACGCACTCCTAATGACATGGCAAGGAGATTTATCCTGCTGGAACCAACCTGTGCCATCGGGGTAGACGCTCATCATGAAGGGGTGGATCTGGTTTGCCAGGATTGACAAGTGACCTGGAGCGATCAATACACCTGCTTCTGGTCAATTGTTCTACTAGGGGGTGGTGCTAATGTTGTGGCTGATCGGTGTAGTGTAGAGGTTTATTTTCAGCTAATTTGAGGTGTTGGTGCTCATTCAGGCTTGTGAAAGGTATAAAAATGGCTGCCTGCGGCTGTTTTGCTCTCCCACTGCTGCAGCGTTCTATGCCTCGGTGTGCAGCGTGCTGACAGAGGCGCTGTTTGCGCCATGCCACGAGTACGTCAGCCCAAGCATCTACTACCAACAGTGCCGATTCCAGGCGTGCCTCTGTGGTGGCAGCTGCATGTGCACTGCTCTGGCACATTACGCCTACGTCTGTGCCAAGCACCAGGTGGTCATCAATTTTCGGGCCCATGTGTCCGAGTGTGGTAGGTGATATTGGTGGCGGGAGGTGGGGGTTTTGGAGTTAGCAGTGCAACACACATAAATGTCATAGTCACGGTGTCATGGTGGCATCATCTAAAGAGGATTCCGGCACCACTGGTGTCAAAACACAAATGTGCACCGCATGTACAGGTGTGGTGTGCCTTGGTGGAATGATGTACCACTCATGCACCTCCACCTGTGGGAGGACCTGCCAGTCACTGTCCAGCGGGGAGGTGTGCGATGATGACTGTGCCGAGGGCTGCGGCTGCAGCGAGAACACCTTCTACGATGACGTCCGCCAGCGTTGCGTTCTTGCGTAAGCACATATCTGCCCTCCGCGCCCGCCCCTTCGGGAGCGTCTCAACCTCATTGGGTGTTGCTGGAGCCAGTCATCTTCTCTCTGAGTTTTGATTGGTTATTCATGATGATATCTCTGGTATTCTGATATCTGCACAACCTCCAGGTCTCATTGTCACTGCTACTTCATGGGCTCGGTCTTCCAGCCTGGAGAGGTATCCTTCAGTGCCTCGGGTCCCTGGTGAGCCTTCACACTACATGTGGTGGCCAGTGTCACATCTGGCCTCTGTTATTATCAGATTGACAACTTGAGGACTGCGAGATTCACAGAATACACATGCAGTATATGAGGTTGTGTTTAACAGTATGCCTGTGTAGTCTGGTTTATCTTTGGTGTAGATGACTTTGCTGCTGTTCTGTGGCTCTTGTCAGATTGTCTCTCCTATGCCTTGCAGCCTCTGCAGGAATGGCCGCATGGAATGTGTACCAGAGGAGCGAGGTGTGATTTCCCTAAATTTCGTAGACAAGAATTAGTGTGTTCTGCAATCTGTGAACCTTAACTGATCTTCAGCACATCTATCAGCACATACAGTGCTATGGTAGCAGTATTTTGCCAAGTCTATGTTCTTTTGATTTTTTTTTTTTTCAGAAATGATACGTTTTGTAAAAACTGTTCTTCAAAACTTACTGAGATATTGTCAGAAATCACAGACTGATCATTCGTCAGCGGACTTTTGAACACAGACTTTTGTAGACAAGTCTTTGCTTTGTAGATGTCTTAATGAAAGATCTGTTTTGAACACATGTCTGTTCATTATGTAGCTGAGACAAGACTGGTCTGAAAATGCAATATGAACTGTTGAGTATCAACAGTGGTTTAAACCCATAGGGCTGTAGGGCCCTTTCTTGTTCTCAGTAAAATCATTAGCATAACCCGCCATGTAAGTCCCTGTTAAACTTATGTATGTGAAGACATGAATCTCTGGCAGTGGGCTGCAAATAAAGTGAATGTCAAGTTGTAACATTTAGTCACTTTGGCGTCCAGTGTATGATTTTTAGGTGTTTGCTAAGTGGCCATGTGTGTTTGACAGAACCCGAGTCGAGAGACTGTCCCCCAGGGAAGGTTTACTACAGCTGTCGGGAGTCACAGACAGGCCCGTCCCGCCTGGGCTTGGCTTGTGAGGTTACCTGCCGGAACCTGATGATCAATCTCACCTGCTCACCCATGACGCCCTGCGTCCCCGGCTGCGGCTGCCCTGCAGGGTAAGGAGACGACCACTTAGAATGCAGGTCTATTTTACCGGAGAATAGTAGTCATACACTTTTCACAAGAACTCAGAATCCCACAGTTTCCTTGGCCACCTGTAGAGGGAGTTCTTAAATGTTTTATTTGAAGTAAAGGGAAAGGAAACAAGGGAATGATCAAAGAATGTTACAGCTGTCCACTTGCTTTATAAGGACAGTGTCTGCAGAGCGTCGGGGAAAGTGTTATGAATCTTGATATGAGAGGTTGTTTTTAGGACTTAACCTATCTGTTTTTTGGCAGATTTAGCAGGTGTCCAGCTGTGTTTATCATAAATGTTATCGCTAGATGAAAACAGGACTGGAGTTTCTTAAAACTTCTGAAGTCATATGAATCTTTTGAATAGGGAAGGACCCAAGGGTCATACACAGCAAGACCTTTCCCTGTCAACAGGAACCCTTGCATTTTTTTTTACATAGAAAACCTTGTTCCAAATCAACGCTTTCATGACTAGCAAACTTCAAAGTACCAATCTACTAAGAAAGGGCCTGCTCACTGGAGTCAGAGACAATGTACAACACTCCCACATTTTGAGTTTTGCATGAGAACAACAGAAAAGCGTGATGGAAGGAAAATACCAAAAAACCATTTGAATGAAGCTGCAGTAAACGTCCTACAAGAATGCATCACATATATTAACTTCTGTTGAAAAGATAGAAACAGGATTACACTTTTAGAAGTGTTATTGAGAGACAGTATGTATTTGAGAATTAAATCGTTTAAGAGTCAAGCTTAGAGAGTAAGATTCTCATCCCCAATAGTGACCCAGGCTAATCATTGCATCTTGTCCCAAACATTCTCTCAATATTTTCAAAGGCTAGTGAGACATAATGGAGAATGCTACTACCCCGAGAACTGCCCCTGTGCCTGGCTGGGCCTGGAGTATCTACCTGGAGAAGTAGTGTCCACACCTTGTTCCAAATGGTATGCATAATCCTGCCAGTGTTGGTAGGTGTGTCAATTCTCTTTTATTTCTATTTGTAATATACAATGTTGTTGGGTGGCTCCCAAAATTCTGCACTGGAAAGGTGACAGAAAGACAATAAAAATGATGTTACTTAATGCAATGTGCATTGGAAACCGGCCAAAAAAGCAACCAAGGGACCCCAGCCATTGAATGGTTATAATTTATCAAAGGAAGGTATCATCAGGACAGTCCAGTAGAAGTCAGCATTTTCAGGTTAGCTGTTCGATCCGTTCTTTTTTGCTCTGCTTTTCTTCCACATGAGTAACTCAGATGGTGACCCTGATGATCAACTTGAAAGATGTAGCGAGATCTTCTCCTGTACCATCTCTGGTCCTGACGCCCTGCCCCTCATGAGATACATCTGTTCTCTTCCTTCTCTTCAGTGTCTGCCATCGTGGCTTTTTTAACTGCACATATTATCCCTGCCCGGGGGTCTGCACCGTGTACAGCGACCGCCATTACCACACCTTCGATGGGCTGGAGTATGATTACGTCAGCAACTGCCAGGTGTATTTAGTAAAGGTAGGGACTCCTTGCCTGTGTATTAAATTATAGCAATTTCGATTATCAGCTCAGTTTGGTTAATGTAAATGGTAATGTAAATTGTCTCATGTCCATTGTCTTTTTATGGGTGGGGGGGTTAGTTATTAAGGTGGTCCAGAGATCAGAGCTTGACTAAACTTCTACCATCTGAGAGGGCAGTAAGGGGAACAAAGGCAGAGCGTGTATTAATTCAGGGCATTTGTACTGATGGGGGTCGGGGGGGGGCACCAAACCTGCCTTCCTTGAGGCGAGCCCCCACTGGGCTGCCCCAGGCAGGGCCGGATCGAATCTCTGGAAAGCAGATCTGTGCCCACTCTCAAAGCCCCTAATCTTGGGAAAATCAGGCGTTTTTTTTAATTAGAACGGGATTGCTGTAATGCAACCCAAGCAAATGTCAGATCCACTGGACAAACAGGGCAGAGGCGACAGGCCAAACAAAGGCCAACTTGTTCCAGTTGGCCTCTAGGTTGCCTTTCTTCCCAGACCTTCGCCTCAGCCCCCCTAGACCCCCTTTTCAAGCCGGCCGATCTTGGGAAGGATGGCACGTCGTCCTCATGTTGTCACGGACAAAACGTGGAGGCATGTTGGAATTGGCCTGGTAACCAGATAAACCTCACTAGACACTTCATTGGGAGTCTAGAGCTTGCCTGATGTTTTTAAAAATTTATTCTTTTCTTTAATTAAAGTAGCTTATTCAATCTGTGAAGAGGGCCTGTGGTGGACTCTGGTTACCTTTGAAAAGGGGGATTTAAAGGGCAGTGATTCTCTAAGGACCACACTGGAGCTGCAGGAATGCCTGCTCTTAGTGCTGTTGGCGCCATTGTGTTTGACCCAAGTATTGGACATTGTTCGTTTTTCACAAAAAAATAATAACTTTAAAGACTTTTTTTGATTATTGGTCCATGAACACTTCTTATACAATTTATGGAATGGTTTCTCCTGGCTTAAAATAATGCAAAGACAGGAGTTAAAGTTCAAGTTGCTGTTTCAGACAAGACCCTGGCTCAGCTATGAACAACCCCCCCCCCCCCCTCATTTTTTAGTGTTCTAAAGGTGGAGTGGAGGTTTGGCTACCAGGATCCCTTTAGGACCTCTGAGCCAAAGATCACCATGTCCGCAATCATGCTAATTGTCATACCCAATATGACATCAAATGTATCAAAATACTAAACACAGAAATACAGAATCACTGTATTAGGATTCTTCCCTACTTGAAGCTTGAAGTTATTGTGTACTTTTAATACATACGAAGGAATAACTTTGTGTGAGCAGGATTGTCGTATCATTTCAGAGCATCAACGACACAGAGGTTTCCATCACCACTCAGAATAAAGACTGCTACGATAGTGGCATCATCTGCATGAAGTATCTGGTGATCTATGTAGGGCTCACGAAGATCTACTTCAGTGACAGCTCAGGAAAGCCGGTGAGTGAGCCCCACCGTGACCCTGAAATCAAGTGTATAGGCTAAGAAAGCTGTAGATAGACCCTGAAGGCAGTCGTTGAGAGTGGCGGCCCAGCATAGGTGTTGGACTAGTGTCAGCCAGGGCAGGACCTTTCTTCAATTTTACCTGGATGTCATATCAGGTTCCCTTACATAACAAGGAGCCAAGACTGCTGCCAAAGGAGGTCATAAGAAAATAGTTTGGAAATGGCCTCTTTCAGCTTTCATTCCAGTAAAAAAAATACCACAGTGAAGATCACCTGGCTATATGGTTCAAGCATTTTACAGCATGAATAAAATCATTTTTTTAGTTTGCCCACTGAGTTCATTTTACACTGTACAAATTTAGTTTATATCTAAGCATTTTTAGGGCATTATACTTCAAATGTATGGGACATTTTTACTCGTAGCACCCTTTTGTGGTCAATTCTACAAGGGTCCTTTGTGTAAGCATTTGCCTCTCCTTGTCTCCTGCTGTTGCAGAGCTCCTCCACGGTGGTGGGAAAAGGCTATGAGTTTCAGCTGTGGAGAGCCGGTTACTACACGGTGGTCCACTTCCCCAAGCAAGAGATCACCATACTGTGGGACAAAAAAACAACCGTGCACATTCGTGCTGGACCTCAGTGGAAGGTAGATTAGCCTTGCCCCACAAACCCTAATTAAGACCAAATTTGGGCTTCCAGCATTTACCTTGAGTTCAACTTTAACCTCGATTGGTTCAAAACATACAGGGTATACAGCTGTGTGGCTACATGTATGCAATGTCTTTGTTAACCCAGGGTCAGCTGACAGGGATGTGTGGGAATTTTGACACAGTCACTGTGAATGACATGACCACCTCCAGTCACATGGAGGTCAGCAACCCCCAGGCCTTTGGAGACAGCTGGGCCCTCGGCCAGGTAGCCATTCCAACATTTACTAGCTCATGCAGCCAGAGTTTATTCCATGAACCAATTCACCTTGGCATTTGTCCTGCCAGGCATGTAAAGACCTGTTGTTTGGTGCGTGTCGTTTTTATTGCCTTTGGTTGTCTTTGTGCCACACTTGCATAAAATCATACGGGCACAAGACCAATCAATGTTGACTTTATGACCATAACAGAAGGATGCAGATGCTCAAGTCACCTCTGTAAACATCAGTCCTGTATTCATCTGTATGCATATCTTTGATGGAGACTCAGGATCTTAGTGCTATACGTGCTGTTTATTTCTGGTGTTACCAATCCATCAAGACCATGTCTTGTGTCTCAAACCGGTAACCCTCCAGGATTATCTGTCTGTCACCTGTGGTGTGTGGTGTTTTGTGGGAAATCAGATCTCACTTAAACGAAGTGATCTAACCCCCCATCTCTCACTCTCCTCTGTGCACTAAAGTGCGAAAGTGACTTCGTGGTGAAGAGGCCGTGCGAAGGAGACCTCAACCGGCAGCCCTATGCTAAGAGAGAATGCGCCGTTTTGTACAGTGATGTCTTTGCGCCCTGTCACAATGTGGTTGGTACAATGAACGTTTTATCACCCGTACAATGGCTACGAAAAGGTGGTTTGCTTTGAGCCAAGGTGCTGCCGCTTGACAGTTGTATCTTTTATGAATGTCATCGCTAGCATCTTTTAAAACGGGGCAGTGGGGCAGTGAAATCGGGTCAGCCAGTAACCATTCATAAATTGGGAGAAAAGGAAGAAACGATACTTGATGTGATGATATAAGTGTAAGAGCTGTGCAGGTGGATTCGTAACTAAGCATCTTTGGAATGATACACATATAGATATAGCTCCCACAGAACAATACACTATGTATACATAGGTTTAACCACTAGGTGGTGCTGTTGCTTCACATTAGAGAACTCAAATCAGCAATAGAGAAGTGATTTCAAAATTTATGGCAAATGGGATTATTGCACACTGACAGGTTTATTCCAGTTCTTATTGGATTTTTTTAACGTTCCTTTTTGGTTAACTCAAGTGGTTTCTGACCTTTTAAAGTTATTCAACACACCATGGTGTTCAGACCCTCTCCAATCTTTAAGGAAATGTATATAAAGCTTGTTCAGCTTCTTGTTACAGCCCAGCTATTTTTAATACAACTTACAGTGAAAGATACAAAGGCATTCATTAGCTTTCTGATATTTAAAGGGCAAATACATTGGCTTCGCAGATCGTATATGATGCTATTTTGCTGTGCATAGCAATGTATTATTGTATCACTCTATGACATCAACAATTGAAGAACATTGTCACAGTCACATGGTGTGACAAACATTTGTGACAGTGATGTCTGCTTACTGTGATCAATAATTCATCACGTACTGACAAAGGCTGCTCCTCCACATAACAAACCCCCTCCCCCATAACCCCCCCTCCACAGGTGGATGTGACATGGTTCTACAAGAACTGCTTAACGGACACGTGCAACTGCAACCGCGGTGGTGACTGCGAGTGCCTCTGCACCAGCATCGCCGCCTACGCCCACAAATGCTGCCAGCAGGGTGTGACTGTACACTGGAGGTCACCCGCTGTCTGCTGTGAGTATGGACTCTCCTGAAGGGGTCATGGAGGCAGGAGAACATCCCTCAATTTTCTGAACGGGGTCATGGAGGCAGGACAATATCCCACCATTTTCTGAACGGGGTCATGGAGGCAGGACAATATCCCACCATTTTCTGAACAGGGTCATGGAGGCAGGACAACATGCCTCTATTTTCTGTGGCCTGCATTCATTAATGAAGCTCATCAGCAGTGTCTAGAAGTACACAAAGTGTTGAATTCTGGGTATATTGGTTGACATTGATATTAGATATATTGGTGTTGATCATATTATGAAAACAAATGCACATATAATTTATACTTACTAACCACTAGAAGCAAATCAGTAAATCTGCCTTATCTATTTCAGCATATGACTGTGAATACTACAATCAAGGTATGTAAATTCACTCTATTGGGCATTAAAATAAGTTAATTCATCATGGTTTGGAATCAAAGGGAACATGTTGGTGGGAAGATGATGATGATGAAGATGAAGATGTTGTCCAGTATGTTGTGGTCCTTTGTTGTGATTACCCATCCAATCTTTATGCCCTCTGTTTCAGAGCTGGGAGAGGGACCGTATGTTCTGCTGAATGCAGCATTCAATGACACGGTGGTAGGTGCCAACCTGACCAGTGGGGAGGTATTCCCACTTCCCAAAATGGCTGCCTGGAGTGGCGTCCTCTTCAACTTCATGGTCACAGCAGGCCTCTACAAGGACAAGTTATCACGTGAGTGCATGGTCACCACCATCTTGATGGTGATGGGGTATGTTCACAGCTGTTCATTATGTGCACAGTTGGTAAGTCCAGTAAAGGCAGTGCTGTGGCCCTCTATGAATTGGCACACCTAGCTGGAAACATTGGTGAAAATCAGTGAGGCCTACTATGCTGATATTTAGAGCCACTTTCTAGAAAATCAAATGTCAGGAATATTTCTCGTGTTTCTATTTCAGATGATTTAGTTAGTTTTGCTGTGGACCTTTTAAATAGTAACGCACTTCACTAAATGTTCAGTCCATCAGGTGTTTTATGTTGATGGACAATGCCTTTTATTGCATTCCTTGTTGCATTGTTTTATGCCGTTTTTTTTCTCAGTCGTACATAGCAAGATCTCAAGTGCTCGACATTTCCCTTGCCTGCTTTAACTTTGGGCACACCATCGCCTTCCATTCTACTTACTCAGGCTTCGCTGTATGCCATTGTTCAAAGTTGTTCACGATATCAGTGGCCATTTAAAGACAATGGGGCAGGATGCTGAATTTATGAGGAACTCGCTCACCCGTCGTCAGACTTTCAAAAGATATGCTGGGTCAGTCACCTCTCAGTTTGTGCACAGTATTTATCTAGAGAGATCCACCGGTAAACGTAAGCAGTCTAAATCCATATGCCCCGACACCGGTATTGGCTTGCACCCCCGGTGACCCTGAAAGACCGGGGTCAGATATTCGGTCACGTTTCAAGTTTCTGTTTTCGACAGTAGGCTTGGGGGAGGGGATTCTAGAGCTGAAGGCCCATAATCATTCCCTTGTGCTTATTAATTGATACAACAACTAACCTTCCCCCCTCTAGTGCGACTCACAATGCGTTGCATTAAGTGCAACAATCCCTGCTAGTAACCTTATGCTTCGGAGGGCAGATTAACTCAGCTGAGGTCCTCCTCCTGTTACCGGCATTTTATTGTGGAGAGGTGGGCCTTGTCATTTTGCCACACAATTGCCATATTCAAACAGAATAATGATAAAATGCAGCATAGTAAAAAGGGGCAATCATTCAGTCACTATTGTGAGGTTAGTCCTTGATCCAATTGGGTGATGCCTGACAAGTGATTGCTCACTGTGCAGCAGTCGCTTGTAGGGCACCAACATCTCATTAAATCAGCTTACGGGAAAAGGAGCCCGCTCTTCGGCAGCAATCCAAAACCAAAACCGTACCAGCAATATTAGCGCTCTGACATTCGTGTCCTGGGTTAACCAAAGGGCCCCTGCCTCTGCAAGTGGGATTATGATTAGGGTTCCGGTACAGAGGGCATGTTGTGTCTAGAGCCAAGACAGGGATTGGCAGCTAAGGAAGACTGCAGAAGTTGTGGTACTTCATTACATCCTGGCACTTGGAATATTAATCAAAGCCTTTGAGTATAAGGTAAACTCACTAACCTTGCGAGACAATAATAGGCTGTTGACTCCTGTACCAGTGATCCGCTGGTTATACATACCTACCAAAGCCAGCTTAGGGTGTCTTCTTACTCCGATGACAAAAAGACAAGACTTTGTGTGGAGTTGAAGCAGCATGCACATGTCTGGTCCCCAATTTTCCTGGTCCTGTTCCCACAGGTGTGCCCATGGTGTCCCTGGAGTCTGCCGAGAGGCCTAATTACTTTCTGTGTGTGACGGGGAGGCTCTCTCTGAGGCTGGAGCGCTGGAGTGGAATGGAGGACTTCCGCAAGAGGGCCACCTTCATCCATCATCAAGGCCTATGGCTGCCGGGCCTGTCCTCTTTTGAGCTGCATGGCCAACAGGGCATCTTTCTTACACTCAGCCCAACCGGTATGCGTGCCAAGGCCTACGATCACTCAGAGGGCTTCAGGGGCATCAGCAGCTTCGTGCTCGAAGGTAGGCAAGTCCACGATTGGAAAAGTGCCAAGATCCAATGCAGCGAAGACCCTATAGTGGATTGTCGTGATCACTGCTAACTTGTGCTGTTCGATTGACTGCCTCTTTTCACGGACGTTTCATCCAGAGAGCAGTTTCGTGATCCCGTACCGAATCATGTGCGAGTGGAAGTACCAGGCGTGTGCTAGCCCATGTCTGAAGACCTGCAGCGATCCCACTGCCTCACAGTGCCGCTTCCTCCCTCCGTAAGTCACCTGACTGTAAGGTGGCAGAGTGGCACTTGGGTACTAATACAGCTTAACGGAGCAAACCTTTGGTTCTAATGCAGCAGTTTCTAGAAAACATAGAATTGTGAGGATATGCATGAATAGATTGGAAAAACTAATCTGAGTACAAATAAGGTGAAACCATCGTGAAGTAATGACAGTAGTACACTGGTAGAGTATAAAAGCACACTAGCAGTGAAGACTTGACTCCTGTAGACTCCTCTTACCACTGGAGCTCTCACGCTTTTCCATGCAGGGTGGAAGGATGCTTTCCACGGTGTCCAAGAAATATGATCCTCGATGAGGTTACGAGGAGGTGTGTTTACAGAGAGGACTGTGAGTATTACTTTCCTTAATGTGCATAGGATTGAAATGGTTTCATTCATGGTTTGGTTAACGTTGCCTCAACGGCTTTCCACATTAAAGTCCTGTACTGCCGTAGGCACTTCCACAGTAAGCATTCAAAAATAAGTCAATGCATTCATTTCAATGTAGCTTAGTGACGGCAGGAAAAGACGGCAAAAGAGTTGAAATGAGTGGGCTGCCATCTTGGAAGTTTTGTACGTTTTCAAACTTTTCTTTTTAGAAAAGGACCAAAAGTGCGTTTGGATTGTGTTTCACATGAAAGTCCCTTTATGGATCCAGTGCATCGTGTTGCAGTTATGTAGAGTGTATTTCTTTGTATTGAAGATGTATCATGACATACAAATGGCAGATGAGATTGTTTCTTGGAGACTACGGAAAAATTTGTGGATTTTAATACACTTATCCCTTAATCAAAACACTGCCCGTTTGTTTGATTGGTCATGTGGTACATTATCATGGAAGTTTAAAATATGATGAAACAGTGACTGAATGTAAATTTTATTGACTCAGGCATTATCCTGCCACCAACACCAACCCCTTACATGTTTGTGACGAGATCCAACAGAACCACAACAGTGCCCACGACTACGATTACGACAGAACTCAGCACAACAACTGAACCCTGGAGCACCAGCTCTTTGAAAACTATGAGCACCACCATCGTGGTGAGAACTGCTGCCTCCACCCCTCTCAGCACCTTCATCTCCCTGATGACTCCATCATTACCTCCTGGGCCTGTCACCTCTGCTGTGACAGAGAGGGTGACTGTTCCACCGCTGGTCACTGTAAGCACGCCTCCAGCACCCATAACGAGTGAAGCTATCACCACGGCCCCATCCAGTACCACCCCACAGCCCTCAACCCGTTCCACCACCACCTCTTCCAGCACACAGGCTTTGACCACCAGGTCCACTGAAGAGCCCACCAGTTCAGTTCTGTTGGCAAGCACCAAACAAGTGACGGCTGAAGTGTCAATGACCCCGTCATCAACAGCAGCCTTGAGGAGTACTCCCACTGCATCTCCATCCCCCACCACAATGAAGGCCATAACCCCTTCACCTAGCCTTTCTCTTAACACGACCATACCGACAACACCAGAAACCACCAAAACTAGCTCAGCAACGTTCACCATGACCTCCAAGACCTTGGAGGCCACCACTGTTCATCCTCCGTCACCAAGCACCCAGCCAACGACAAGCACAGTACCCATGGCCACATCTCCTGTCACTACACCAGAATCGGTCAAGTTGACCACTGGGCCCCCTCCGCTTCTGCTACCAACCGCCCCCTGCACAGTAAGTACATTCTCTACATAGATAGAATTGATTCATACAGCTTTCTCCATGCTTTATGGTTTAGCCCTCACACATTCAAAAACCTAGGGGATGGCAGTAAAATCTAGTAGAATCATGCTGATACTGAATTATTCTTTCTTTTAATATGAATCAGTCCTACAAAATATTCAGCTGCCCACATAATTTAAAGATGTAAGAGAAGTATTAAAACAAAACTGATCATGTTATTCAGCTAGTGGATTTCCTCCTTGGTTATGAACTTGGAACATTTCAGGTACTTGGCTGTTCCTCTGTCACTTGGCCATCTGGAGAAATACAGCAACATGCCATTGGATAAGACTTATAAGTTAAATTCTCAAAGTAAATTATAATACGAGTGTGGTAGGTGCACAACATAATTCCCACAATGTGGACAGGTTTCAATGTCTACTGAAAGAATTGCTGAACTTGCTGTGGCTTTGGAAACATTTAGGCATGTCTGGATTTGATTGTAAATCTTAAGAATGGTCTTTGTGTTGAAGGGTCCTGGCTGGTGCCCCTCTAATAAATCTCTTTTGGAATGAAACAGCCCTTTAGATATGCCAGAGAAGATAAGGCAGGAATGTGGTAGTTGGGTATTGAAGCACTGTTCAAAAAACACCATCAGAGCTGCTCTTTATAAATTATGGGCAGTCGGGTTACAGACAAACATCATTAAAGACAGACATTATTCTGAGTTGGCATGAAGATGGCAGATTTTGATGCAAGCTGCCAGTTTGCCAGGTTGTAAATTTAGCTGGAGTATCATATAAGCACAGACTTGGAGATCCTTCGGTGTAAACAGCCGCCAGTATGAGTTTCAACTCTGCATTTTCTTAACGGTTTTTAATAAAACCGGCTGGGAGGGCTCAGATTTTTGATGGAAATCCATTTCAGATGTTTCCTTCTATTGTGGAATGCAGTAGAAGCCAAACAATTTTGGAAAAAAAACCCAGTATCAGTAAGAAACTGTATGAAATGGTACAGAATGTTTGGTATTTCATAAATAATTTTTCCTTCTCAGCCACCGTATTCATATCGTGTGGACGAGTGCAGCGAGTACATCTGCTTCAATGGGCAGCTGATGTTCCACAATGCCTCACTCCATTGCCGCTTCAATGTGTCTCAGCCGAACTGTGGGCTTTTGGGCATGGCTGTGCAGACCAATCGTGACAACTGCTGTCCACAGTGGGAGTGTCCCTGTAAGAACCTGCCTACATGAAATTAGAATTGCTTGAGTCGTTATAATATTTCAAAGTGACATGCAATAATCAAATATATGGATGTATTTTCATTGGTTCAAAACCTCTGGAACTATCATGAAAGAGGCGATGAAATATCTTTAATAGAAGTGATGTTTCATACAATAGATTCACCACTGTGGCCTTCATATTTTCAACAACAGGTCGATGCTCAGTCATTTCGGACCTGAGAGTGATCACCTTCGATGGCAACAATGTGGCCCTGTACGACAATGGATCCTACATTTTGGTCCGCCTTCCTAGAGAAAATATTGTAGGCCACATTGAGAAGTGTCCAACCAGTGTGGTAAGAGTGGACACAAGATGTTGTTTTCAATACTAAATTCCTTGTGGTCAATGTTGAAGTTGTCCACCCATGTGTCTTTATCCAAAATTCTTCTGTGTATTGCACGTTATGAGTGTCACCTGTACCTCATCAAGACAGGATGTGTATCTTAATGATTAACAAAAGATTTATCATTTTATTTGCCTTTCAGAGTGTCAACTCCATTCGACGTCCTGTAAGTGCCTGCGTCACTGTTTCTTTGTAGCTTTTTGATTACGAAGATTGTTGTTGTTGTTGTTATCTCCATGCCTGTTGTCCATTGGCTTCCTGTCCACAGACCTCCACTGGTGGCACCTTTGGACTGTGCTTTAAGAAGCTCAACATCACCACTCACTCCTACAGGATCATGATCAATCGGCTAGAGAGAAAGGTGATTGACTTATTATGTCAAACAAAGGCAAGACCAGGCAGTGAAAATATTTATTGAAAAACTGAACATCATGCTAGGTTTTGTTGTAATTTCTTCACACTTAATTTAAGGTTTTTTCTTTCCTGGCTTGGCGTCAAGGTGTCTGTCAACTTCATCAACGCGCGGCTCCCATTCACGAGGCAGAACCTGCACATTGATGACACTGGAACTATGTATGTTATCCATACCCCTGGTGGGGTCAGCATCCAGTGGTACCATAGCACAGGGATCATGGTCCTGCAGTACAGCGCCCGACCAAACGCCACTACTGTAACCCGAGGACTTTGTGGTAAGAGGCCTTGGGTTAATAGGATTTCACACTTCTGCTCTCTTATACCAATAATCTATTGTAGATGCAAATGTACAGTTTGGAATCAATTGATGTAGCATCAATAAACAACATCGTTTTGACTGTTGGTATTTGGTTATGTTTCTGAGAGTTGAAAAATCTTGGATTACAAAACATTCTATCAGTATTTTTAAATTATTTTATAATAGTTGCTTAGCAGTCTCCTCTTATTCTGGTTCACTGTCACATGTTTGTGTTGCTGCCCTCTAGTGTTGTGGATGTATAAGTGATGATGGGTCCACAGGCTGCTGTGATGGGAACCCAGCAGATGACCTGAAGCTTCCAAACGGCACAGTGGTGAGAGACGTGGAGGATATTCCAGTGTTCCTGCACAGCTGGATGGTGGATACCTCTGAAGAGACAGGCTACTTCCGCAGAATTGGAGACAACTGCACCACGGGCAACTGCACCAAGTGTTTCCAAATGCTGAACCGGAGCCCCTTCTCTGAGTGTCACAGGAAGGTAGGTCCTCCGTGGAATTCTCTTCACCGAACCACTGACTAAATGCCTTCAGGGAATCTTACATGTCTCAAATGGTCTTATGTTTCTCGTTCCTCACAAAGGTTTCCCCAGAACAATTCTGCGACAAGATTTGGGCTGGGGACCTGCATTATAAGGACCATGAGTGTGACTTCCTGGCCGCGTATGTGGCCATCTGTTACACCCACAACATCTGTATCAACTGGAGGATGCATGATTTCTGCCGTGAGTAACATTGATCATTTTGGCCAACTGTACCCATGAACCTTCCATATCTAGAGGTCTACCAACAAATAACAGTCCAATGAGCGTAAAGCCAGATAGGAGATGTGTGGGAGTTGTTTGATTACTGGTATCTGTTAAGGAGTTTGTTTTCTCTGTCAAAAAAAGCCCTGAAGTGCCCTCCTGGTAAAGAGTACCATCCATGTGTGAACACCTGCAAAACAAAAACCTGCCAGAACCGGGACTTCTATGAGGAAACTACCTGCTCCTCCATCCGGGAGGAGTGTGTGTGCAAGAGTGGCACCATCCTACACAGAGCCGACTCTGCATTCTGCGTCACGGAGGACAGATGCGGTGAGGGTTCCTGACACCTGTTCTGATGGTTTGCATCTGTCGCCACTGTAGCAACGTGCCAGTGTTGGTGTTTTCAATTGTGAAATTTTTGGTCAGTAACATAGCACAGGGGTTCTGTCTGTATACTTCTGAGCTAAACCCTCTGCTCTGTGGATTTCACCTTTTCTTTTTCCATGTATGATTGGTTTCACGCCTCAGGACAACATTAAGAGGAAATATGTTTCCTGGGGGGGAGGAGTCAAGATTACAAAGTAAAATGGTGGACACATTATGCTCATTCGTGACCTCGCTGAGGATAATTACAGTCAGGCCCTGTACTTCACTGATCTGCGGTTTGTTCTCCACCCTTTAGTGTGCACGGACAATGAGGGGGTCCCCCGTGCGGTAGGGGAGGTGTGGAATGGCTCGAACAAAGGCTGCTGTCTGTATCGTTGCATGGAGAACGGCAGCATCATGGCTGTGGAGCCTGACTGCAGTGACGTCCCAGCCCCGCTCTGCGAGAGGGAAGGGGAGTTTGTCATCAATGTGGTCGAGGAAGGGGCATGCTGCCCGAAGAAGATCTGTGGTGAGTGCAGGGTCACGTATCATCTCACCTCTGTGTTTTTATAGCGCCTTAATAATAATGTAACTTCCAAAGCTTATTAAGTGGCAAACCAAAGTTTCAAGATGGGACAGATAAGTGTATAAACCCTTTCATTTATCATGCTTACTACCATGGGCAGCTATTTAAATCGCATTATCTAATACATGTATCATTTTCAAGTTAAAAGTTGCGTGGAATCCTCTTTAGGGGATGTTGCCCCAAAAGGAGCAGAGGTTTCATTTGTGGTTCGCTGTCAGACTTCTTCGTAATTTGATCTGTGTTACCTGTGATAAAAGTACTCAAACATAAGCATCTTTTTACAAAGTACAAGTGGAGTAAAATCACTTAAGATTTTTTTTAATCCCAAAAGAAAAATAGAAAAAAATAAAAAAGAAATGACTCAGCCTATTATGATTCAAGCATGAAGGGTTAACGCAGGAGTAAGATGAGCTGGTCTTGGGTGTTTTTCTTCATCGTGGAGACTGGACTCCAGCTTTTTTAGTAGCGGAGTTTTGCATGCTGTCTTTCAAAATTTCCTGTGCATCTCCTTGAACGTGTTGCCCTGTCTCTTTTACAGAATGCAACCTGACCACCTGTGAGAGTGAGGTGCCCACCTGTGAGAATGGGAACAAGCTGATGATTGGCTACAGCACCCTTTCCTGCTGCCCCGAGTACAGATGTGGTACGCTCAGTGTCACATGGGCTCCTGACCTCCTCCAGTCTTGCGCCTTAAATGCCATGATCATGTGTCTCCATGCACCAAACTCGACTTCTCCTTCCCCAGAGTGTGACCCTCAGTCTTGTCCCTCGATTCTCATGCCGGAGTGCAGGGAGGACCAGTTCCTGGTGGAAGTCAGAGCTGAAAAATCCTGCTGCTTCTCCTTTCTGTGTGGTAACAGGAAGCACGTCTGATCATTAATGTCATTATTGATCGATACTCAGTTTGACCACTTGATCCACTTGGTGCTCAATCCTGACCTGATCATTTTATTCCAGAGAACGTAGATTTTGAATTATAATTAGATATCCAGAAATATTCACATATAAATGTCAACCATGTGGCTTGCTGCTTGAAAAATTGACATGCACGGTATATGGTACGGCTTGCTGTGTCCTTCAGTGTGCGAGTCCTGCATCGATCCCCTCCCTGTGTGTAAGGACGGGGAGATCCTGGCTGTGGATCTCAACACCACGGACCAGTGCTGCCCCCAGTATCACTGCGGTAAGCTGTTCTTACTTTGACCACTGAGTCCACAAGTTCATGGTGAACCACCAATGCATCGGTGATATTTTCTTAGTTCTGCCTGAAAGCTCATTACTTGAGGACATTAAATGTATTAAGATATTAAATAGTCTTTATTCCAGGAAGTGTTCATTGCGCTTAATAGTTGGAGGACAGGGTATCAGAGTTAGACCAAGAGGGTGGAGAGGCAAAGGGAAGCAAGGATAACTGGTCGGCTGAGTTGCCTTGCCGGAACTAGAAGTTGATGAGCTGACAGCTGAGGTTCTTCTGCAGTGTGCGACGAGAGCCTGTGCCCTTCCTCCACGGTGGAGTGTGGTCTTGGGACAGCCATGGTGAAAAGAAGCGTGCCGGGCAGGTGCTGCCCTGACTGGCAATGTGGTACCTCATCGTAGCTCTGTTTTAACCAGGACTTGGGGGGGGGGGGGGGGGGACCGTATACACATTGAAAGACATAGAAGGGTTTCAACAGTGCTGTATGAAACAGCATCACAGAAACAGGGAACATCAAAATGGAGAGTGCTTCTCATGTGTTACAGAATTCTTTATTATTCTTTATTCACTCTAATTTACAATGAGGGAAAAATGACAGGAAATGTCACTTTGCATGCAGATAGGTATTTGAGAGCTTAGGCTACATTTTCTGTATCCTTTCCAGAGTGCCAGTGTGTGAACAACTCCTCCCCGCTCTGCCACGTGGTAAGTTTCAGTCAGCCTAATCTTCTCCGCCTGGTCCTCATATCGTTCAGCAACAGCTCCCATTTTGGGCTGAAGTGACGGCTGTGAGCTCTTTCACAGCGCGAACTTGACAGGAAAAAACGGAGTGTATTAAAGCTGCTTCAGTGTGACCGAACGCTCCTTTGTCAGTACGTTAAAGCGGCTTCAGTGTGATCCAGCAATGCTCTCTGCCTACACTCAGGGTGAAATTCAGACACTTGATCCAGACTTTGACAGCACCTGTGGCTGCACTCAGTACATCTGCAGTAAGTTTGTTGCAGAGGTTGTCAGTATATACCCTATCTATATGAGTACCCTGCCTCTCCCTGTATACCCTCTCTATATCAGTACCCTGCCTCGCCCTGTATACCCTATCTATATGAGTACCCTGCCTCTCCCTGTATACCCTATCTATATGAGTACCCTGCCTCTCCCTGTATACCCTATCTATATGAGTACCCTGCCTCCCCCTGTATACCCTATCTATATGAGTACCCTGCCTCTCCCTGTATACCCTATCTATATGAGTACCCTGCCTCCCCCTG
>JAACJT020000001.1:9177654-9213745 GCA_009936485.2 Gymnarchus niloticus | reverse complement strand
GTACCCTGCCTCTCCCTGTATACCCTCTCTATATCAGTACCCTGCCTCTCCCTGTATACCCTCTCTATATCAGTACCATGCCTCTCCCTGTATACCCTCTCTATATCAGTACCCTGCCTCTCCCTGTATAGCCTCTCTATATCAGTACCCTGCCTCTCCCTGTATACCCTCTTTATATCAGTACCCTGCCTCTCCTGTGCGTACCCTATCTATATCAGTACCCTGCCTCTCCCTGTATATTCTCTCTATATCAACACCCTGCCTCTCCCTTTATACCCTCTCTATATCAGTACCCTGCCTCTCCCTGTATAGCCTCTCTATATCAGTACCCTGCCTCTCCCTGTATATTCTCTCTATATCAACACCCTGCCTCTCCCTGTATACCCTATCTATATCAGTACCCTGCCTCTCCCTGTATACCCTCTCTATATCAGTACCCTGCCTCTCATGTATGTACCCTCAGTACCCTGCCTCTCCTGTGTGTACCCTATCTATATGAGTACCCTGCCTCCCCCTGTATATCCTCTCTATATGAGTACCCTGCCTCCCCCTGTATATCCTCTCTATATCAGTACCCTGCCTCCCCCTGTATATCCTCTCTATATCAGTACCATGCCTCTCCTGTGTGTACCCTCTCTATATCAGTACGCTGCCTCCCCCTGTATATCCTCTCTATATCAGTACCATGCCTCTCCTGTGTGTACCCTCTCTATATCAGTACCCTGCCTCCCCCTGTATATCCTCTCTATATCAGTACCCTGCTTCTCCTGTGTGTACCCTATCTATGTCAGTATCCTGCCTCTTCTGTCGTTAGTGTGGATTGTTTATGCTCATTGAATATTCTTATAGGCACATATTATTTTCCAAAAAAGCACTTGCAGCAGTAACCAGTATGTCTGTATAAGTTTTCCGAATATCAGTGACCTCCGGCTGGGTCAGTAAGCTGTCTGTGTCTCCTGCAGAGAAGGCAGAGGTGTGCCTATTTCAGGGGGTGACAGTGCTAAGTCCAGGCCAGTCCATGGTGCAGTACTTCACTGGGGACCTTTGCTACACTGTGCACTGCCTACAGGAGAAGGACCCTGAAACAGGCTTTTATGCAATGGATGTATCAACTGTCAACTGCTCAGAAAAATGTGGATCTGTAGGTGTTATTAAAAATGGTTTTT
Organism: Gymnarchus niloticus; assembly: GCA_009936485.2. Taxonomy (NCBI): domain Eukaryota; kingdom Metazoa; phylum Chordata; class Actinopteri; order Osteoglossiformes; family Gymnarchidae; genus Gymnarchus; species Gymnarchus niloticus. Next base: position 9,212,579 of record JAACJT020000001.1, on the reverse strand, counting down.
CATTAGATATTCATAAACAATGTATTATTGTACTACATTTTTAGCCGTAATCTCTTTGTTCCTTCAAATACTTAGCTTTTTAAAAATGCAGTGTTACTAATGCTTTATGAATAACTTACTCTCTTTATGAATAAGACATCGTTTAAGCTCTTTCTGACATTACTTCTGGTTGCAGCATCAAGTATATATCCCATCGTCAGATCCACATGTTTGCTGTGGTTCTTGCAAAAATGTATCATGCATCCACACCAGTGAGAATGGCACCACTGAAGTGTACATGGTAAGAATATTGTCTTCTGACCTCTTCCACATCTCCTTTTATCCCTGTAAAATTATTTGTCATTTTGTGACTGTCGTGTTGTTCCTAACCAAAAAAAAAATTTAAATGAACTGAATTTTATAAAGAGCATAGAAAAGGTGTAAGGCTGATCATGTTTACCAATTAGCAGAGAAATTGCTGGCCACAATGTAGCATGTGACCATGTGACTCACAGGCTGGAAGTTCGTGGGTGACAAACTGTACTCGGTATGACTGCGTGGAGACGGCTGTCGGGGCTGTGACACTGGGCTCTGTGGTGGTTTGTCCACCCTTCAACGACACTGAATGTGTTCAGGTCTGTATCCCAAACCCCTGCAACCAGGGCAAAAGTTCACTATACCATTACCACTTTGGTTTTAGGCTAAGCCTGCTTAAACAGCATTCACGTGGTACATGGGAAATGGGCACATATGTGGAGTTCTCACGGTGAAGACTGTTACAGTTCTGTGAATCAATATCACGATCAATCTTCTGAATGTATATGACAGTTTTTTTGTGGCTTTTAACAACTTTTATTAGCGATACTATTCAGTATGACATGTCTGAACTTTAAAATGACCAAAAATCCAATTGCCACTGAAGGGCATTCACTGCTATCATTCAGCCACAGATTTAGTCAAAGCAATTTGTATACTGTGAGGTGCGTTCTTCCAGTGACTGCATTAGTAAAATATCCATGTTAAACACCTTCTCGGGTAAACAAAGAAAGCACCTTGTGGGAGTGGAAGCTGTGAGCCCTGTGGGCACCTCTCTTTATGTTATCGTCTGCTCTCTCACTGCAGAATGGTGGTACGGTACAGCACTACATCGATGGCTGCTGCAAGACCTGTAAGTGCCTTGGGGGGGAGGCAGAGCTCTCGCTTGTCTGGCTTTTCTGGTACTTGAGCGTGGTGGGCTGCAGTTGCAGACAGAGCATGTGGTGCCCCCAATCAAAGGAGGCATGCGGCCTGGCAGCAATATGGCTTACTGGTGGCAGCTGATAAATGCCTGTGATTAGACTGCCCCCTGGTGTTGTGGAGTGTAACTATCACAGTTTCCATCCTACTACTACACAAGCCTCTGGCTTCAGTTGTACCTGGTTATCAACGTGTATATTTGGAAATATAGGATTGGAGTCAGACAGGGAATTGGTGTAAAATTCTTGGTTATTCATCTGTTAAAATATTATACAAGATATTAACAATGTCTAAATTATTGTAATCAACTGAACAAAAAAGTGAAAGTCACTTTAGACCTCATTTTAAATTCTGCAGCCAAGAATTTTATATCAGTTCAGGTAAACCAGCTTTCCTCAAAAGAACTAGTCACTCTTAGTTTACAATATTATTAAATTATTAAAGTTGACAATCATTCCATGTAACTATATGTAGAAAACAGTGCCTAAATTAATTATGAAATATTTTACTTTATTTAAAGTGTACCATCGATGCAAAAATGGTGGAAAAATAAATAATTATCACATATAATTTGTTAAAAAGAGGACCTGAGCATTTCTCTCCTGAAATGATTTACTAAGCACTACATAATGAAAGAATAGATTACACTTAATTATTCCCCCAGTTTCTGGGTGATATTTCATTTGGACGAAAAAATGAACATTAAAACAAAATCTACTGTGGTGCAGCCATGTGATTGCTAATTTAACTGTGAGCAAAACTTTGTGAAATAAAAATCAACTCGGCTGACCCATTACGTTCTCCAAACATTCCCGTAACGTTGTAGTAGTGCCGTCATGTCGTGACAAACTCACAGCACTGCTTTTAGAGTGTTATGTGTCAGCTTGCTTAGGCACGCCCTTGTCGTTCATAGCTGGTGTCATGTCAACGATGAGCGCTTCGGCACGGGTGCTGGCTGCTTATGCTAGCGACGTGTTCTCCGTCAGCCCTTGACTTCTGCTTGCTGGGTTCTGTGTGCAATGTTCTGAGAACCGTCTGGCCAGCCTGTAGCATGTGCTTTATAATAAACAAGGGGGGGCTTTAATGAGTCCAAGGCCTGAGACCCGCTTCTGCACTTTTCATTAATCCCATCTGATGCATGCAGGGATGAGGTGATTTTTGTAAACTGTACCTTAACGAAACATTCCCTTGTTTTTCTAAAACACTGCTGTTCCTGACGATTCTACCAGGTTCTGGACTGGGTATATTACCATTTACCATTAGCCCAATAACTCCAACTGGTAGTACTAATTGTGACACAGGTACTTACCTTCCTTTTGTTTTTCATTTCTATGTCTTCCACGCTCTTGCTTCCATTAAACTCCCGGGGGACAGTAGTTTCTCTGTTGTTCACTGCTGTACTGCCGTATTGCTGGTGAACATTCAGGCTTAGTGCTGAGAGCCAGTATATGTTCACATACTTACACTGTCTGACAAACTTTGGCACGCACCAGCCATGGAGAAAATAGCATAACTGAGAATGACTGGTGTATGGCACATGATATTCGGGCTGAAATTAGCTGGTACGCTCTGTATCAGACAGCATGTATTAGCTATGCTCTGTCGATTATTGTGCAAAAGTAACCATAGGTGGGGGTTGGGATGGCTTAGGCCATGTGTAACACCGATAAATTCATGTCTGTCAGTGGAAATGGTTATATGTATCCTTTACTATTCAGCTACATGTTGTTATATTTCTCCTTTTTCAAGTCTCAGACTTCTTCTCTCACTGTCATGTTGTCCTGCCTTTTTTTTTTTTGGGAAAAGCTTTGGTCAGAAAAATCTGTCTTTTTGTACCTGGCTCATTCAGAGCCAGGCCTGTTTCCTGATAAATAGCGATGCCCTAGTAGATGTTAGGTAAGTCCTTCATCTAATTACCGTGACTTTGATCCACGAGCTTCGTGAGATGCATTTTCAACCCATTACTGTAAGAATGACTAAAACTTAGGTTCAGATTACATTTGTGGGTTTAAAATAACATTTTGATAAGGCTAAAAATGTGTGTCCCATAGTTTTCTGAGTTATGGGTATTTTGACAGTGACCATATACTGTACCTTCACATATTAAACCTGAATTACTGTCATTTTTAAATAGAATATTTAACTTTGCTAAAGAACTAATAAAAAGCGTAAAATAAATGGCCAAAATCAAAGGCTTTTTCCTTAATTTATTTATGAACTATTTTCTGTCTATTGAAGATAACCAGCTCACATTTTGATGTACATAACCTGAAATGTTAAAAAATTGCTATTGAAATATTAAATATTTAAAATGATATAAGTGCCTGAGCATATACTCGTACCAGAGTACGAAGGACATGGTGTGAAAGGTAAAGTATGTGCTTTGTCTCCATATTACCAGGTAAGGAGGATGGCAAGACCTGCAAAAGGGTGGCCATCAGAACAACCATCAGGAAGGATGACTGTCGGAGTAGTGCACCTGTGAGTGATTTAGGCTTCTTTTTTGGGTCAAGATTGACGAAGATGTCCTGGTATAGCCTTGACACCTCAACATATCCCATCCATCTAATCGCTAATCATGAGGAGGTGCCTGGAGCCTATCCCAGGCAGCAAATAGCACAAGGTTGGGGTGCACCCTGGATGGGATGCCAGTCCATTCCAGGGCACATACACACACGCACTCACACATACATACACGACAACAGTTTAGAGATGCCAGTTAGTCAAATGGTCTTTGGAGTGTGGGAGAAAATCAGAGCACCTGAATGAAATCTGCATGCCATACAGAGAACACGCAAACTCCACACGTCCAGAATGGCAGTAGGATTCAAACCCCCAACCCTGGAGATGTGATGGAACAGCGCTACCAGCGAGTCTCCGTGCCACCACAACATATCCCATCCGGGTTCTATTCACACACACAATGGAGCCACGTCGAGCTGTACAGAACGCCACCAAGATGGCAGTGTCCACCCGCTGAAAGCATCCTTCTCTGTCTTTCTCACAGATAACGGTCTACTCCTGTGATGGCAAGTGCCCCTCAGCCACCATCTTCAACTTCAACATCAACAGTCACGCGCGCTTCTGTAAGTGCTGCCGGGAGAACACGCTCCAGAACCGCACGGTGCAGCTCTACTGCGCTCGCAACAGCACCCTGGTCAGCTACACCTTCCAGGAACCTCTGGAGTGCTCCTGCCAGTGGAACTAGATTTCAGAAAGGGGGCTTGCAAAGGAACACCAGAGTGTGCCATTGGATCACTTGAACGTCAATAACAATGAAGTTTTGTCTTAGATTAAGTGCTATGACCCAGTTATGATAATTTCAAATTTAGGCTCACAAATATTTTATTTAGCCATCAAACCATATTGATTGCTTTATGTTGCAAATTGTCTTGTGATTTCACTTTCTATTTAATTGTCATATTAGATAGTGGTTTTAATGCCTTTATTCATATTGCAGTAATATTTTTAAAGCAATTTTTTGAGTTTTTAGAAACTTTTTAAAATTACTTGTAAAATAGCATGTTATTTTAAATACACTGTTTTGTATCTAAATTGTCAAATCTATCAAAATATCTTTACTATGACACATTTTTTCAGCCTCTTTCAGTGAAACTCCTCAATGATTCTGAAAATGTTCACGTTATATTTGTTGATTGGATTAAAGTAAATTTAATAACCCTTTGGCAATATTTACCTCATTTTGTTTGTTCAACAAGATGCATGTGAAAAGAAATGCCACTATTAAAAGCAAGAAAATAAAACATTTAATCGTGATTTGTGTTTTTTTTTTTTTTTTTTAGTCAAGTCCTCAAGTCTTAAAATATCATTCTGCTCTTCTGAAGAGTTTGATTAAAGCTGTCCGGAAATCAATTTCAAGTACATATTTTACAAAAACATTTTTCACAAATGCAGAAAAATTATGTAAAAAAATCTTTAAAATCCCCTTTAAGATGTTTTTATGAGCAGTGTTCATACCTTTTCGAAGATGACCTGGAGCAATTCATCAGCCCCTTCTCTTTAAAGTTAAATATCATCATGCTGTACTCCAGATGGTGGAGCTATTGGATCCAAACACAGTGTTCACTTCACAGTGACAGTGAAGTAATATTAATTTGGACTGTTCTGAAAACTCTTAAGGCTACAGCCATAGCAATGATGTGTTCTTTAAACTCCGAGACCACAAACTCACACACAACCCCCTGCTTCTCGGAGACTTAGTCAGTGTTCCTGGTCTCGAGAGGCTGGTGCTCATGTGTCTCCCAAGCACGTATGTTTCACTAAACCTTCGAATAGTTGTTACTGTTTACAGCATTTTCTCATGTTAAATGTTATAATCTGTAAAATGCCCTCTGGCTTTCTGTACCTGGTGAGGTCCGTACATGCAACCGTGTGTCGCATTTCTACTCCCCTGAGGATATGAAGTGTTTGGTTTTGGTCGTACTTAAAAAGTACAGCAGTTTATACACAGGTGACAGCTGGAATCCTCCTGAAAATAAAATATAAGCCTCATCTCAGTTTTGCTTGTTAGCCTTTAACATGATTCCTCCTTTCCGTGTCTGCGTGATCACAGTGCTGTCTGCGGTGAAATGGACACGGATTCCTGCTCCGAACGCAATGTGCCGGGACGATTTCAGATAAGCCTAGTAGTAAGTATTTGTGTAGGACCTTCATAACAACAAGACCTTCAGATGCCTTTCCAGATACCCACTGCACTCCACCCAAAGTGCTTCCACAGAGTATCTGCAGACCATGCATGTGTATCTCCTCCAACCAGAAATGGTCGTCTTTCCCCTACCAAGCTCTGTCGCCGTGCCACAGCGCCGAACCTCTACATATAACCTCTATATATCTTTATATGCCACCACGTTGCGGCTTTTAAGGTCCTTCTTGCTTCCTGCCGGTAGCCAGTATGGGTGACGGTGACCGGCCGATTTATGCAGACCTCCGAATTGGCTACAGTTACATGCATCCTCATCGTTTTCCAGAATTGCTCGCACATCATTTCACGTTCTAGCTGTATTTAGGTGCGTCGAGAGACACTATAATATACGGCCAAAAGTATGTCATCTGAAAACCAAGGATATAAATATGATGTTGGTCTTTCGTTTGCTCCTGTGATAGTCTTTTCTGGGAAGGCTTCCCATTACATGCTGGACCGTTTTTGGTGGGACTTGCTGCCATTCAGCCATAACAGCATTGAGGTTGGGTATTGATGTGGGGCAGTCAGGTCCTTTCTCTTTGTGTGACCTACCACATCATAACTGAACTCCTGTTGCTTCTAGGTGTTTCCACTTAACAATCATTCACTTGCAGTTGACCAGGACAGTAATTTGACTATTGTTGGAAAGGTGGCACCCTATAATGGTGCCACATTAAAAATCACTAACCTCTTCCGTATGAACCCTTCCTCTGCCAGTGTTTGTTGCTGGAGACTATGTGGCCGTATGTTTAATTATACATCTGACTGTGTCAACAATGGGTATGGCCTAATTAGCCAGTTCCTCTAATTAATAGAGGTATCCACATACTTCTGGCTATACTGTGTTTTAAACTGCTATATCAGTGCAGTTAATAACACACAATCTGATCTTGATCTATGATACTAATGAACGATCTTCATCATTTTGTCGAACGTGAACCCCGCAATGCCACCCACGCTGGCAGGCAAGGTGACAGGCGGTCTCCGTGGATGCGTCTCACCTTACCCATCTTCACGTGCCTCTGAAGTGGTCCTTTTATGGTGACAGCTGGGCCACTTATTTAAAGTTTCATGGCCAGTGAAGAGGACCGGCTCGAGTCGGGTCGTGTTGCGGGCTGTTTAAATAATTCACGATGAAACCTTGAGCAGAACGCGGCAGTGGTCCACGGCGAATGACTGAGCAGGACTCCTGTAGAGAAAATGTCTTGAAAAAGTGAAAATGCACCTGTCTACACATTAGCAACCCTAAAGTTTCACTCAGTGTCTGTTAAATAATGTACCATTCATCTTTTAATGTTCGCTGTGAAATTTTAAATATTAACTCTTTTCATACTAGGGGCTGCTCACCTAGTTATTGAATAACTCGAACTCCTCTGACCTTCACTCACAATGTCATGTTTGATCACCTCAGCTCTGACTGAGCTGACATGCTGGGTGCCAGAACAACACTTCTTATTACACCACAGTTCAGCCGAGTCAGTTTGTCGAGTCACATCGACACTAAAGTTGCACTTGATTTTACTTGATTAGCTCATAAGGAAACTCATTAAATGCTACACTTCTAAAGCTTCTAAGAAATTGCGTTCTCTGATTTAATATCAAATTCACTGATGTTCGGAAAAATAGTGCATCTTGAGTTGTGATAAATGGAAATGTGATTTGTGTCTTGTCTTTTGGTTTGCTTTGGTGCAGTTGACAATGTCATTGTGAAGACCTTAGAAAGCCTTTGGTATCTTCTCTCAGTCTGTTGTCCTGCATTGGTCTGTGCTCCTTTGAGCTGCCTTTATTTATCTAGCGGATGCTTCTGTCTAAAGGGACGTACTAGTGAGGCAGATATTACATCACAGGGCTGGTTCCTTTTCCAGGAAAGGCCAGAATACTGTCTCCTATCTAGATGCTGTAGACATATGGGTGTGGATACCTTTCTCTGACAACATCATATTTCCTCCAGCTCCTAGCAACACCTTCTCTATAGCATGTGTCATTCTGGAAAGCTACAGTTAGCTTCTCCTCCAAACAGAGTTCTCCAGATTCTTCCATTCAGATTTTTGTTACAAGGTTTTATTAGGTTGTACTGCAAGCGAGGATCCTCTTGATAAACACTGCAAGTGTCACTCGTGGGACCTTCTCTGAGAAGTTCATGTGGAGCACTGAACTTTCACCTGTTCATCCACCTGTGTGCTGTAGTTTCGCACCAGACTGTTACAAAATTTATGGCACTATTGTAGGACCGACAAGTAGGAACAGTGCACCCATGCCAGCTGCAGCCATGTCTCTATGGTGAGTCACCACCTCCACCTAAATCCCCTTTAAAAACCTCCCCCTTCCGCTGTCTGTGGCCGATAGGTGTCGGGTGCCCTGGTGAGCGATGGTGGAAGGAAGGAAGGAAGGACCACTGGGATTGAGTTATGGAGCTCATGATTTATTACAGAGTCCTCCAGTAGAGGCACCCTTAAATCTTTAATGTGGTCCACCTCTCCTGAGTTCGCCTGGCGCTGGACGAGCTGCGCTGCCCAGTCAATTCTCCTCATGAGACTCGCAGCCCATCAGCGATGCTTCCTGTCCTCACCTTGGCTGTCGCTCTGTGCCTGGATGGCGTCCACGCACAGGTACGTTACCTTGGGCTAAGCCGTTCAGAAAGACTAAAGAGCACACATTTCAGCATGTATGTTTAGGAGCTTTGGGGAGCGGGGGCAAAATGGGCCAAGTCCTACCGGCTGAATAAATCTCTGTATTTTTTGTACCAGAACACCAAGGCGGCCTTGGCAAGCGTCACACCAGGGACCCCCCACGTGTCAACGCTTACCCCTGTGGCCTTCAGCCGAATTTTCATGGTCAATGAGACATGTAAGTCCTGGGATTCATGGTCACACGCATGTACTTATGAACAATGCACTATCCTTCTTTTATAATGCGAAGTATTATTTGCCTCCCTGTATGTCACTTGGGAAAACGCACCTACTGAATAGACAAATGCAGATTGTATAATTATTTCAGTCTTGGTTTACCAGTGCAACTGATTTCTTAGAGAGCAACACTTAAAAATGTTTTAAATGTTTTATTCTACTACTTGTTGTACCAGTTAACCATCACAGGTGGCATTATGAAAAATTATTTTATGTATTGTTGCAGGTGTGGCTTTCAGGTTTATCTTGACAAGATTGACATAAGACAACATGAAAAAAATGAGTATAATTTGACATCAATTATAAAGGGCCAGTCTTGTAGGCCCTGCTGCTTTAACTCTGTTTTCAACACTACTTGTATTGTGTAAACATGTATGATATTCCCTTCCCTTATCAGATTCCTAAGGTGTCTATCTGCCTAGTTTGTTTTGTATCCAGAATGGTGACTGCAGGCTTGTTCTGCAGCTGACTGAAATGCGATTGTGTTTTGTCCTTGAGTTTTACTCCTCTGCTATGTCTCTGTGTTTCTGAAGTCCTGGGTCCTCCAGCCAATTTGGAAGGAGAGAGGGTAGGATCTACGGGCATCCTGCTCTCCTGGACGCCTTCATCCACTTCCAATGGACAGATCCTGTCCTATGCCATTAAATACAAAGAGGTTTGCCCTTATCCTGAATCCACATTCACTCAGACATTGACCGACTCAGAAATCCCAGAATTCCTCCTCAACACCCTCACCCCAGGATCTACCTATAACATCAAGGTAAGAATTTGCTGTAAATATGGTGTGCAAACAAATTTTTAAATTTTGAATTTACATTTGATACAACTCAGACTTCTACACTTGGATTCCTGCGGTTTTTCTATTGTTTTCCACACGCCATTCCATTTTGAACATAATTAAAAACAAGAATACTTCATTTTTCATCATCAAATTAAAAACGTGATAAATTTTATTATGCCAACAAAAATGTGAAGCTGACTGATAATCCGAGAAAGATGCCTCTTTAATCGCAGCTGACTAATTCCTCAGGTTGCATGTCACCGAAAGTTTCCTGCCTTCAGTCCACTATACAGGGAAAATTACGAGACAGTTTGTTCAAAGACATATGAACCTGTTTCCACTGAATGAAGGTTGGGCATAGTCCACTGGAGTGGCAGTAGGTTGTGTATTATTCAAAGTATGGACAGTAAACAAAGTTTCTGAAGTTCTGCCTTCCTTCCTTTAGGTGGCAGCAGAGGATAGAACGGGCATTGGGTTCTTCAGCAAGTCTCTGTACATGAAAACAGCAGAGGCCCGTGCGTAATCACTTCATTTCATACTTCATCCTTTCTGTTTCCTTTGTTTTGTAAGTGCTGTTCTGTCAATGTTTTGTCTGCATTTCCTTTGTCAATCTATAGCTCCTGGCCTGGTGACCAATCTAACTGCCTTCGCCCACAATCATTCCTTTGTCAAAGTGACATGGTTCCTGCCCAAACGCACTAATGGGCTGATCACCAAATTCTCTGTCAAAGCCAAGCATGCCCGAACAGGCCAGACTGTGAGAACCCTGGAGGTCAATGCTGAAGACATCATGACTGGAGCCATCCCACACTGCAATGTATGTGTCCATGAGTGTCGACTTCCTCTCTGAATAGTGTTTGTGTCACTATGCGTCCATCCACTTCCTCTCTGAATAGTGTTTGTGGGTTGCATCGCATGTCTGCTCCTTTACAGTTTTAGTGTCTGTTGACTTCTTCAGTATATCTTTATTTTAAACAATATGATAATTCCTTGTGTGAAAAGTGAAACTCACAGTATAATTTTAGCTCTCAGTCCATGTTGTTGTACTGAACGATTTTAAGAACAGTGATTGTTTATCAAATCAAAATAAACATTAAAAAATTTTATTCTGATTCTTTTAATTTCTGTTGTACCCAGAAATTTATGGCAAATGTAATAGTTGCATATATCACAGTAAATACAGTAATCTGCAATGCGCCACCACTAGTACAGTGGAAACAAGCAGACTGGCTATAGAGGAATAACATTTGGATGCTCTGTGGAAGGTAGCGGTCTCTTCATGAACGGCCAATGTGCACTGATGTGTCTGCCTGTGTGTATGTGCGTGACTGCCTGTTCATGCACGTGAGGCAGGATGCGGCAGAGATCTTGTCGCGTGGCACCCCCAGTCCCTTGGATTCCTCCATGCTGACTTCGGCCTCCTCGCCGCCCATCACGTTGTCAGCTGCCCCACCCGCTGCTTCCTGGATGGTGCCCATCAGCGTGGGAGTCGACCAGCTGAGGCCTTACACTGCCTATGTCTTCGAGGTGTCCGCCTTCACCAGCGATGGGGAGGGCCAGATCGCCAGCTACATGGTCCGGATGCCAGAGTCAGGTAGCACACCAGCCACATGCTTCCTGCCTAAATACCGACTGACATTTTCACAAACTGCTCCTAAAGGGACAGAGCCTACCTTTTTCAAAAGTCTCACTAAAGGAAGCTAAACCCTGAAGCCCTAAAACATTAATTTCCCCACAATTGTTCGGACCACGACAAAGCTTCCTGAGTACACAGCTTTGCTAAAACCAGCGCTAAAATCAGCTGATCTAAGTGTATTAGGGCACCGGTTAGGCATATCATTATGAACCCATAATTGTGACCTTTAATATGCTGGCTCAAGACCCACAAAATTTATGTATGGAATCTGGACTACTCAACTCAACATAAATTGTTTCACTAAAGACACGTATAGCTAGTATATAAATCTAAGTAGATCCTAAGCTTAATAAACCAAAGGATTGTCGATGTTATGGGCATTAGATTGGGGAATGTTCCTGCCTATTTGGCTGATGCCTGACAAGAAACGACACAGTTTGACCACAGAATTCGTGGATGTTTCCTGGAGCTCTTCTGTTGCTGAAGAGGGTTATACGTCAGTCATGCTTTGTGACTTGTCTTTTGATACCATGCAATACATCCTTGACATGATAGCCTTTGATGTGACATAATATTTATGGCTCATTTTCCTGAATCTGGAGCCAAGGGTTTTGCAATGAAAGCACAATGGCGCCTCTACTTATCACCAGAACCAGTAAATTAATTGTATTTTCCATTTAAAAAGTGGCATGTTTGTGATGCAACTCATAGTCAATATCTGTTAAAATTAATTACACGTTGTGGCTTACTATAGCACAGAACGTTAATAGAACGTTATCTCTTGTAGCCTTCTGACTAATTTTCCCCAAGTAAATTGAAATAGTCTGAGTGTTATTGATGACACTGGAGGTCACCCAATTTTCGTCCCACCATTCATTGAGGTCAATCTATTAAGGCTGACACTCACTGAGTTTTAGAAGTCCTGGTATCCTCACACATTCTGTTTTCCCATTTTTACAATCCAGAATTCAGAAAAAAAAATGTCTAGTTGAACCAACCTGATGCATGATGTGCGTTAATTCAAATTTCCTTGGAATGACACATGTGGCCATGACAATGTTTAAACATTTTCACTCATTTGTCGTGAGTTGCGTTTTTCCATTTCTCCGTATTGATTACCTAGATGAAGTGATTAAAGTATATATTTTCCCTGAAAGAGTGAATAGAAGAGGAGCCCGAATTTGAAACCTACTAGAAGCAGACACTGTGATTAAGTTCTCTCTCTCTGTCTCTTTCTCTCTCTCTCGACTTTGACCTTTGCCCTTCTGTCCTACACTCCAAGCTGACTTGAAACTCTATCTTGAGTAAGCTTGGATAACACGAAGAGCTAAATGCATAGGGCATTGCTTTTATATAACACACAAACTTTTGAGTGGATCCTGTCCAAGAAACAAAGCCCTGTATCGCTTGAGCTTCTGGGAAATTCTTCCTACGCATCACCGCACTTGATGAGAAGCTATTGCTGAAAATGCAACTCTTCCTGAATCCCTGTCTGATCTCCAGGCAAACCCTGAAGGACCTATTCAGAAACTGTAATAATTTCTTTCAAATGAAAATGATAGATTTCCTCAATAAGACCATCTGAAAACGTCATGCTGATGTGGACATTTTAACATTTTATATATGTATATATATATTTCTTTTTTCAGGTCTGTCCACATCAAACATATTATAACTGGCCAAAAATTCTCCAGAGTGTTTTTGCTGAACTTGGCTCTCAGTAGTAATAACAAACTTTCAGATCAAATATTTTTCACTGGCACTAGCGCTTGTGTCCTTGGCCAGCCTGATAATTTCTTTGTTTTTATAAGATGGAAAATGTTTGGCATTCTGGAATTTTCCTCTTCTGACACTGAGCACCCTGTCCCAATGGGAAAAGACCAAGGAGTGTGACAGTTTGTTGTCTATGGTGTACCCAGGCACAGGAAGGTGTCCTTATATCGCATTGTTTTTCTTCTAGTTGTATATACATTTGCATGCTATTTTATTTTACAAACAGCTATGAAGAGCATAAGCAGTGTAACAAAAAGTATTTTGACTATATATATGAGTATATGGAACTGCCAGAATTAGTATTTTAGCAAAGTATTACGGTGGCATTCTGTTTTATAAACAGAATATGGAAGTTGTACCAAAGTATCGTCAATAAGAGGTGGTGGCTGAGCGCAGCTCTCCCCTAGTGGCTGTTTCCTGACCCAGCCTGCTGTAATGTTTCTCCTGATGATGGAGTGCTGGGCCCACATCCAGTTGGGTCTCGCCTCTGACAGCACCTGGCATCTGTAAGACCTGTTGCCCATAAACCCAAAACCAGACCAATCGGGCCAGGAACTCAAGCACTTAGCCGGGACAACGACATGCTTTGTATTTCGGCATGCTGTGTGACACACTGTCAGGGCTAAGCGTGCCTTGGGCATACAGTAATATAGTGCTACACTTACAGCATGTCTCCATCGTGTCAGACAAGGGTCAAGCCTCTTATTAGAATATGTTTTATTGGACTGGCTGTCGCACAGGATTTTACTTGTATAATAAAAATGCAGAAAATGATCACTGTGCATTTTGGTTAGATTACTACGGTGATTGGAAAATGGTGGTCAGTTGAGTTTAGGGAAATTAACTCAAGTGAAAGCATGGGATGCAGTTTTCATCTTCGGATCGGACACCATTGCTGTACCCTTAGTAAGTCTGACGTTCAAATGTCCTGCTAAATAAAATTAAATGTCCTTGACAAAAGTCTTCGATAAATCATACAGAATGTTTGGTTTCTGTTTTTTGTTCTCCTTCGAAAAGTCATTTTCAGGCAGTTGTTTAGTTTTTCGATATTCTGATATGACTGCATCAGTACAGTGCTCAATAGATAATAAATATTGTAGCTTTTAATATTAATTTATATGAAGAGAAATTTTTTGTGTGTAGGCACATTTTGTCCATTATGTTTCTTCTCAATGACCCTGCATTCTGTAAGTCAGAGGAAACATGTCTTGTGTAATAGTGGTGTTTTCTAGATTGCAAAGGACCTAAATCTAGATGATGTGGAAACACTGGGCACTACACAGCACTCTCCTGCTGCGTGTTCACGCATAACTAGCACAACATGCAAACCTGCGATAACTTGGCCGAAATCTTAGGAAGCGGTACAGGAGATAAGACCCCACTAAGATAAGGAAACATGCTCCAGTTCATAAGGACAGGCAGGGCAAATACGAGAGCTCTCTGTTTAAGATTTGAAGTCTTTGATGATTTTGTGGCATCACAGTATATCCTGCTCCAATAGTTATAGTAATGAGTTTTATAAAAGAAATGAATGGCCTAAACAATTTTGATATTCCTGATATAATTTAGGTCTTGTCTTTCATCTGGAGTCATCAAAGATGTTCAGCGATGCATGCCAACAGTCATCTGTCTGCATTATTCGTAACAAAAGAAACCTCTTCCAATGAAAATTGCCCAGCTGTGGGAGAGTGGGTGGGGCCGATGATGAGCCAACAGCCCCGCAAACCTCAACAATTCTAAGTTGACAGGAGTTGGGCATGTTCACTATGACCCTGCCCAGCCCTCTTCACTGGTGGAAAGGAGTAGGCAAAGGTGCCTGTCATATTGGCCAATCAGGGGTGTGTGACTGTGTGTGCATGAAGAGGAAAGAATGGATGGAATGTTCTACGTGGATGGCCTGTCCGGAAATGCAGCAGATCCTGGCCGCATTCGGGGTGCTCTTCGCTGTTATGGCTGCTTTTAGCTGTGTCACAGAGAGCCTGGGTGAGTCATGATGCTCATGTATGGGTGGCCATGCCCTCTTCTGTTCACGTATGCCGTGAGCTCAATGTCCTGGAACCAGTCCACAATGTGCTGGAATCCAGTTATTCTTCACTTTGATTTTTCACTGTGAACCTGGTGGGTGAGATTTCACCCAAACCATTAAAGAGTGCATTAATGCTTAATATAATTGTATTAAACTGTTAAGAAATTCAAAATAAATTGAATCCACAATTTCTTGCTTTGTAGGGATAATTTAAAGGAGAATAACTAGTTATTACTTATCTGTTTGCCATTAAATAAACACGTTTATCAAATGCATTTGTTTGAAATCTTTCTGTGGCTTTGAATGCATCTTTTTTAAACAAAGCACCCATTCAGAAACTGTATTGATTTGTTTCAAATGAAAATGATAGGCTTCCTCAATGAGACCTTAGACAAGCACTGTAAAGCTTTACTAATAAACGGGAACAGTTAGCCCACAGTTTTTAGCTAGCTGGTTATTTTAATGAAATGTAAATGAGTACTGTGGTCTTCTAGCCCCCGAGGATCCCCCCCAGAACCTGTCCGTGTGGAACATCACTTCCAAGTCCTTCTCTGTCTCCTGGGACCCTCCCACCATCATCACTGGACGGTTTAGCTACCTTGTGGAACTCCACGGTCCAGCTGGTGAGGCTACTGTAAATCCAAGGGCATCCATTAGTCATTCCATCCCATGGTCTGGAACTAAGGGGCTGAAGTAGCACATGTGTAATTTATAGCTTATTGTAATCTACTGCATGATGTGGGAATATGTTCTTTGGTAAAATGGAAGATTTTTTGTGCAGTCTCAGTTGTGCAGTCTAACTCTCAGTGTCATAACTCATGAACTTTGGCAAACATGGGAATTCTGCACGTATTTCTGGCATTTATGCTTTAACCTTAACTCTACATAGTTTTCCCCCAGCTAGACTGCATAGCTTGATGCCTTTATCAGTGCAATCCTATCTTCGGAGTGCCCAGTAACTTTAAGCAATAGTAAACAGTGCGTTAGGGTTTTGTTTGCCTCTCTGTTCATTCTTCTGTGTTTCACTATAGGTTACATGTTTGAAAACAGTACTATTGACATGAAGCTGGGATATTCTGGTCTGACCCCTTACACGAACTACAGGCTGGTTATTCGAGCTAAATCCGCTAGTGCCCTTGGGCCAGAGGCAGAAACCACTGTGCTAACTCCAGCAGAGGGTTAGTGTTACATTTAAAGATTTTTCAGAGAAATCCAATCTGCTGTCTGAGCAGAAAACCGTTCCCTGCCTGCTTTATCGCCGGCGTTTGACCACTGTCGCCCCCTGCCGATCAGAAAAGCAATAGACCTTCTCTACCAGCAGATGGCGCTGATTGATAATCGTCACGTTTGCTTTCTAAATATTGTTTGCCTTCTGAATGTTGTTTTCAAAGTTGCTTCAGCTTTCAGCCACATTTTTAATGTGGCTGTCCTTTGCATCTTTGTGTTGTTACAAAGCTCCCAGTGCAGTCAATGACCTCAGAGCAACTGCCATTGACTCCACATCAGTGAAATTGTCCTGGAGGAGCCCCAGCCATCCCAATGGGCTTATTACCCAGTACAAGATTATGGTTCTTACCCAGGACACAGTTGTGCAGGATATCACTCTCATTGGACAAGAACAGATGGAGGTACTCACTGATGAAATGATACATTTGTTGATCCATAAAATTAACTTTTTGGTATGCATGCACAAAATTGTTTAACAGCGAGCTGATGATCTTCAAACTCTGTTATAATAATGTCAGTTTGAGATACTTATACTGCTTAGTAATAAAATGACTCTTGCTGGTATTCTGGAATATATAAATTCTGTCATTAATATCATTTATTTGAAATTTTCTTCTAATATTTTGTCTTGCTATAGACTCACAGGGAGATTGATTTTCTCCATAATAGTGGGTTACTAAGAGCCAGAAGAGATGCCATCGATCTTCCATCACAGTCTTATGGAGGACCAGCCAGCTTCAACCCAACAACCTCGCTGCCTTTTTCTCTAGGCACACCATTTTTTTTGTCGACCGCCAGCCTCGCAGACAAAGCCACTGCTGACACTGTCTCTACCCCCATACGGACCCCCATGAGCCCCACCCTCTCTGTCACCTCCACTCCTTCGACTTTACCTCCAGCCTGGCTAACAGCCACCATTTCCTCCTGGGCATTTGGTGACCAGGAGCAGGAAGTACCCACCAATGAGGAACCTGCAAGCAGTGGACCCACGGTCTCCTCAACTAACACCACCCCTACAGGAATGGCACAGATTTCAGCCCAATCAACTTCTCCCATCAGCTCCGGTCCAACTGAGCCCCGCCTCTCCACACGTTCTGCCACTACGGGCAATGTCACAAAAGATAAATCAAGTGATCAACATGGTGGGCGGAATGCATGGCTACTTGTAGATCTTGTCTGCTTGCCTCGTGTGTCTTCTCACTATTCAATAGAAAAAGTCCTTGTGGGTGTCCCCAAAACAAAAATCCTGCATCAAAAAAAATGTATAATTACAAAGTATTTTTTCCCAGCATTTATGTATTTTTGATGGTTGGTGACCCACTCCATGACTGAATGAACGTAATGAATTTTTTTTCTATGTCATTTACAGTAATAGCTTCCATTCTAGATGCGATCAACATCTCCACCGATCCAATGTCTTATGTGGTCCAAAACCTCAGTCCCTTTACAGAATACATGTTCACAGTTTCTGCATTCACTGTCATTGGGGAAGGACCCGTGATGGCAATCTGGGAGAAGACCAGAGAGCAGGGTAACGTTTCAGCAGCTGCTCACATTTGAAGAGCTGTTACACCTCAGGCTGTAAGGTTCAGTCCATAATACTTCTCACACCTCTCGCTGTCTTACCTAGTGCCCAGCTCCGTTCAGAGTGTCTCTTGCCAGAATATAAGTACAACCTCCATCCTGGTGTCATGGGAACCTCCTCAGTACCCCAATGGCAAGATAACCCATTACACCATCTACGGGCTAGATCTGAGCACCCAGGAAGCCTTCAGATGGGTCACCAATGAGACAAGCATCGTCCTCACTGGTAATACCACACAGTCTTTATTCGCCTGCTTTTGAAAGACTGAAAATGATTGGCTCTCTGCAAAGTAAAGTAGCCCTGTCAAACATAAATACACAGCTGCCAAGGGTATTTTCAGAAGCTGGTGTATGATCACAGTTCATCTCCAGCCCGCAAATCCTCAAAAAAATACGGAATTATTCCCGAACACAGGACTGAAGAAATACACCCATTATAAGCTGAGAGTAGCACCCTCTACAGCCGTGGGAGAGAGCTCCCTCTCTGAGGAGGATGACATCTTTGCTGTCACGATGGAAGACGGTATTGGCACTCTTGTTGCCCACATGCTCATTACACAGGAGAATGCACTGTTTGTGAGATCTATCTGTGTGTATTCATCGCCAGATTCCAGTCAGACGCAGACACACTTGATAGCCTACATGCTGTTCCTGTGAAGCATCAGAGGCGGCCTTCAAATGGTTGCAGCATTTTGTATAAACGAAAGTTTGAAACCACATGCTTTTAAAGCGAGATGTTTGCATCCTGAAGTGACAGATCAGACAGGGTGATGCCTGTTTTTAAAAGAAAACTCTCTCTGCTTTTTAGAGCCTGAGTCGCCCCCTGTGAACTTAGCCGTTTACAACACCACCTCCTCCACGGCTGTCATTATGTGGTGGCCTCCTGAGATACCCAATGGGATAATCACGTTCTACGAGATCTCCTACAGGAATTCCACGTTTGGCACAGTGGTCAACAGCACAGCCGCGAGTGTCATGCTTCATGGTTTGAAACCCTTCTCTTTCTACAACGTGTCCATCAGAGCGTACACCAAGTATGGACATGGAAATCAAACATCTGCTGTTTTAGAAATCTTGACTGGTGAAGATGGTAAGTATCATGGATGTAAGGTTTTTCTACGTCCCCATTCCTTCTCAACGTGCTCAGATATTATTTGCTTTTTCTAACATTATCTTGCCAAGTATTTCTAATCCTTCTGTACACCCTTTCATCACACAGTCCCTGGGAGCCCACCCTTCAATCTTACCTATGAAAGCATAAGCTCCAGTGAGGTGCTGGTCTATTGGCAAGCCCCCCTGCTTGCCAATGGCATCATCTTGTCCTACACCGTGGAATATTGGAACGCCACCCACTATCTGAACCTCAGCACCCCCGTACCATCGGTCCACCTCTCAAATCTGCGCAAGTTTGCTCGCTACCGTGTAGCAGTGCAGGCCCACACCCGGCTGGGCAACGGGAACCAGACCAGTGAGATCCTCAACGTCACCACACCAGAGGATGGTGAGTCGGCGACCAACCGGGTGGAGGCCCTTGTCATTCTTTAACTGGAGAACCAAGCTAATAGAATCTGTTCTCCGTGCTATCAGTAACGTAGGTAACTGATTCCAGTGGGGGCCATATGAGCGATGCTGTTGGCTTAACGTAAAAGTGGAATGTGTCAGTGAGAGAGTGAATGCAGCTAACTTTTCCTTCCTATAGCCTGTTTTGTAATTTGTCTTTTTCATTACTTTCAGGATTCCCACAAGCTCTGGATTCTGCAATGTTTATTATGCTAACTTAATTCTTTCCTGCAGCCTCTTATCAATGGCTTGTCCATCTTCAGCCATGTAACCATTGCTTCATTCTGTTGTCACACGATTTTGTCTTTTTTCACAGAGTTTGATAAGACGTCTGTTGCTCAGAATGGAAAGTATTTGGATCCTTGCTAAGTCAATTGTAACGTCTAAGCAGCATCCTGCCAACCATGCATCATGCCTTATCATGCTCGAAGAACGCAGAGATATCCACAACACAAAAGATTAACAGGGGAATATACATGCATCGCCTAGCTGTATATGTCTTACTTCTCAGTATAATATTGATATTACACTTTACTCTTTATGAAGTGTTGACACACAACCCATTCTCCTACGGTATGTAGTGAGGACTGACCGATTTAGCTGCGAGGAATCTAATGAGCAGTAGGTTCTGCCTCCTAAACAGCACAGGTTCACTGATGACATGTTTCACGAAGCGTTTTTTCCCTCCTATGATATCCAGACTATACATGTGATAACATCTGTTTTGCAGTGCAGTCTCTCAGTTACTGCTATAACCAGTGATTAAGGGAAAATAATCAAGTCTGAACTGACTAACAACCAACGTGTTTTTCATAAAACAGTACCGAGTTCTCCCCCTCGGTTCCTGTTTGCCAGAAGGCTGTCTGATCACCAAGTAGAGTTGTCCTGGACACCACCATTAGAGGCAAATTCGTTAATACTGTATTATATCGTGCATGTTTGGTAAGTTTCATTTTTCACATTTTCGCATCTGTAGTCAGATGTGCCAGCAGGATTTCAGTGTATTTTTAAATAATACAGCTTTGTAAATTTGACTTGTGTTTAACATGCCTTTGCCTGTTCTTCCACCGCAGGAACTTGACCTTTGAATATGTAGAGAATGTGACTGCCACATCCCTAGTGGTGACGGTGGAAGATGGAGGTCAGTACAACGCGTCTGTCTCTACCTGGACCAGGTTGGGCAATGGGGGCATCCTGATCTTCATCACCTTCACAGCCGCAGATTCAGGTCGGTAACGCCCACAGGCTTCAACATCCACCACCTTTTCCGTCTTTTCATGTAACTCATTCTAGTTCTTTTTATTTAAAAGTCACCGATGCATACTCAATATGTGTTCCGGCATGGAGAAGGTGGGTATTTTATTAAATGGTACTTTGACACTATGTGTGAAACTATTAATGATTTCCTATTAAAAATATTTAGATTCCAAAACATTAGAGGTTAGCAGTGTATTTTTTCCCCCCTTAAACTTATGAAATCCCACAATGAATGACTATACCGTTATATATGGTATATTTTATATTCTGTACGCGTATAAGTGAGCTGAAGAGGCTTTTCTGGCTTTAACTACATGTACGCACGTTTTGTTTCCTCTAAGGCCCAGTTGAGCCTCCAAAGAACATTTCCTCCAGCAGCTTATCATCCAGCTCAATACGAGTAACGTGGCTCCCCCCCTCTCAGCCCAATGGATTCATCCTGTTTTACACTGTCTACTACAGTAACAGCTCCGGTGTTTACACCCAGGTGAAAATATCCACATTATTTCACAGATCTGATCACTGAAAACAAGCCGAGCAAACTCATGACATTTTAAAAGGCCCCAGAGTGTGTGTGTTCTTCAGCTACGGTGTCTGATTATTTGAAATAAAGGGGTGCGGGCTTAGGTTAGCCCTGCCAAACGGACATGAACAGCTGGCGTGTGGAGTGAAAAAAGCATGCTTTTCGCTGCTGGGGATTGCCGAAAGATCTTGCGAATGCGATGGGAATGTGCTGGGATCAGTTTAATGGGAAGCCACTCCGCAGTTGGTCTAGACTCAGGGGATTGAGGAAGACTAATAGTGCCTTCAGCAGTAGGAGCTTAGCTTCAGGCCAAGGATATCAGAACCTGAGCAACTAAGATACACACTTGAATATGTCCCCACACACACATAAAACAATACCTAGGGGCACCAAGACACGCAAAAATGTTAGCGTTGCTACATGTTTACACAGAGGGGTACAGGAACAACTTCCATTCCTGTCTCTGGGCCTCACCTTACCCTGCACTGCCTACTTTGCAGACAGCGGAGGTGTCGGTCAGAGCCTTCCCTGTGCCATAGCACCTCCTCCCACCAGCGAGACTTGCTTTGAAGGGCCCATCTTCTCATTAACATTTCTCACCCTAGTTCTCCTCTCATGTCCTCTTTGCCCAGCCAAGGCGATTAAAGAACCTGTCAGGATGTCAGAGATCAGAGGATGGTAGCACACACAAACAGAGGCTGTGTGTCCAGCAGAAAGGAAATGCAGATTAAGAAGGACGACGTGGATCTGTTTGCACTGGAGAGGGGGAGGGGAGGGGAGGGGCGGCTTAGTGAGGGTCACTGCTCGGATCAGGTCTTGATGCTAAAGTTTTCATCTGACTGGGAACAAGTACAGATAATATAGCTCTCACGCTAATAGTTAGAGCTGATGGCTGTGTTGCTGTCTTGCATAGAAAATATGACTATTTTGCTGTCCCCAATGGCCTGCACTAAATAAGCGGGAGGAAGATGGGTAGATGGATGAATGGATGGATGGATGGATGGATGGATGGATGGATGGATGGATGGATGGGGATAAATGGGTGGATGTTTTCTGTGAGGTTGTTTTGAGACAGTTAAGCACTCAAAATTCATCATATTTCATTTCTATTAGCTGTCAAACTGCTAAGCTGTACTGTTCTAAACTATGCATGTGCATAATTTAGAATGATGCATACATATGGTTATCTTGAACTGCCAATCATGGCCTGTTTTCTCTTATTTGGAATCGATTAATGATCCAATGGGAAGTGGCTCATGCTACTTTTTGTTTGACAGCTCACCAAAAAAAATCCCTCTGACTGTGGATTTTGAAACTTCATTTTTCTAATCAGTGGTCCTGGCTCATGGCTGACTGTAAGCTCTTTATCTCCTTTAGCGGGTCCCTGTGTCAGACTCGAACCCCTGGCCAGCAGGAACACCCCTGTCCATCATTATAGAAAACCTAGTCAAAGGAAGCAACTACAGCCTGTGGCTGAGTTCCAGCACCGCACAGGGGGACAGTGGCATTCTAAGTGACATCATCCACGTGTACACCCCAGAGGATGGTGGGTAATCAGTCCTGTAATGACATTAGCTGGTGGCGTCTGTGACCTTTTTACCCGGCCTGTTTTAAAAAAAAAACCACGTAAAAATCCTGAGGTTGGTGTATAAGAATGTTAATTTTCAGCATTTTGTGAAAGGAGAAAAGCCTGTCACTATTGCAAACTGGGTCTTTAAGTCTCAACATTCACTTCAGTTTCATTATGGGCTGTCCTGAGATGACCAGTTTGTTTCTCCTCTTACAAAACGTGGTGAAAATTAGTAAACATAACGAATCGTTCTGCAGAGCATGGTTAGAAAAAACAGTACACAGAGGGTTTGACAAATGTTTTCAGAAGCTCTTGGGTTTTGATATATTGTATGTATATGTTAATTTAGGTGTTGTAGCTACATAATGTCACCTTTCATGAGAAATGTTGCTTTATTCTGTTTATTGAATCAGTTTGGTGGTCTACAGGACCCAGAATTTCAAACTAATTGGTTAGACTATATGTTAATCTCACTTTTTACGTGGTTTTGAGGGGAAAAAAGTGCAGATGGCATTTTTATGAAGAAGCCCTTTTTATTCTGAGGCAATATTGTTGACCATGCTGGTTAATATCATTACCTGACAACAATGTACTGTTCCTTGTGCTTTTCCTGACATCACTCTCTCTGGTTAAAACCTGTTGTTGTTTTCCAGCTGCTGGGGAATCAACACTGCCTGTCCTGTTCAGACCAGGCCGTGGCTCTCCCTTTCCTGGCTCCACCTCTCACATGGCCCTGTAGCCAGTTGCCACCAGGCTTTACATGTCTCCCCCTTCCCACCCCCCAATGAGGTTTCCCCCTTATCCTACTGGGGTCATGTAGCCCCGCCTTCCTACGGTCATGTAGCCCCGCCTTCCTACAGTCATGTAGCCCTGCCTTCCTACGGTCATGTAGTCCCGCCTTCCTACAGTCATGTAGCCCTGCCTTCCTACGGTCATGTAGCCCTGCCTTCCTACGGTCATGTAGCCCCGCCTTCCTACGGTCATGTAGCCCCGCCTTCCTACGGTCATGTAGCCCTGCCTTCAGACACCTGAGGCTTGATTCCGTGTGTCTGAAATGTTCCATTACAACCTACCTGAGTATTGCACAATGTTGTTTTGCCTGTGTGGTGATGGTTTAACAGAAAGAGGTGATTGTGAAAGGAGAGGAGTGTTGGGGGATGGGATATCACAGCAGAAGCAAAGACAGGAAGCTATCATGTCAGGTCAACATTGAGGGTTGTGATGTGTGAATGTTTCATTGCGCATTGAGTGGCCTTAAAAATACAGATTTTCAAAGACATGTTCCACTTTTATGTTAAGCCCTACCTTTTCTCACTAATCTTTCTCTGCTTGCGATCACGAAAGTGTTTTTCTGAATTTATGTGTTATTGAAGTTCTTTAATTTGGTTCTTTGCTGACCTGTTAAGTCAGTCTTTGTTGTCACAAATGATGCCCAACCGATGCACACACACACACACACACACACACTTATATGTATGTCTGTGTGTGTGTAGTATGCATGTGTATAAAAAAATAAGCTTTCATGGGCATTGCTTTGTTCCTATTCAACGTCAAGTGACAACATAGACTGATTTATATATATATATATAAATCATATATATTATTTATTGCATTATGGGTAATGATAATATTAATATAACTTGACTGAATGATTCAAAGAGAATAATAAATTTATTTTTTTGTATAGCGGATCTAACCTCTTTTGTCAAGCCCATTTTCAGTGATATTTGATGTAACTGGCATAATTCTCCTCTGGCTTCCAGTTCCGGATGGGCCAATCCATAACCTCACAGCCCTCAACTTCTCCTCTACTGCCATCATCGTGAGCTGGGACCCCCCTGTCTCCCCCAATGGGCGGGTTTTCTACTACCTGACCCTCAAGGAGACACACGACACCTCTGGCAACCGGACGGACAAGACAACCAGTGACACGGTGTTCCTATTCACAAAGCTGAAGAAGTACAGTGATTACATGCTGAGCGTCACGCCAGCCACCTCCGCTGGTCACTCCGAGAATAGCACCACCATCCTCTACTTGAGGACCGATGATGACAGTAAGTGGTCAGCATCCTCATTCAATGGACTCCTCTCTAGTTGAATATTTGCACACAGAAAATCACATGGACTTCCTTATCTGACCATGTCCTCTCCTGCCTTTCTCATTCTCAGTTCCCTCTTCTCCACCCGTGATGGCCTCCAGCAGGAATGTCACCTCTTCATCCATCCATCTGTCTTGGTTGCCCCCGGTAGAGCCCAATGGTGTGATCACCGACTACCTTGTGGTTGTGCATGGGCAAGAGGGGTCCATCTCCAGCACCACCCCCAACACCAGCATGACCCTCACTGGCCTGACCCCCTTCTCGCCATACAATGTGTCCCTTGCTGCAGCCACTCGCAGAGGGACGGGGCCTTTCCTTACTCTGGTTCTCCACACCGATGAGGCTGGTAAGCGGCACCGACGAGGCAGCCCGTCTCTGCCCTTTGATCCGACCACCCTGTAGTCCTCCTCTGACAAGAACGATTAGCAGCAAGGTCTTGTTTGGCAGGTCCGTGTAGGTAACTTTCCAGGGGGATTTAGAAAATAACTACTTCAGGAAAATACATGAAATGATTCCCTGAGCTTTCAAAGTTCAGATTCCTGTGTTCAACTGGCACTAAAGGATTCACAGCTGTCCTCGAACGGAGAGCCTACCATCATGCAGAAACAGCTCAATCTGCTGCTGCTCTGGTAGCGGACGTGATGTCAGCCGAACAGGATCACAGTGTCCACGTTTTCCCACAGGACCTGCCTCCCCCCCCAGGAACCTGAGAATCCTGAACCACACAGCAGAGTCTGTGTGGTTAACCTGGGATCCCAGTCTGGAACCCAACGGGATAATCCAGTTCTACGGCTTTAAAATCCTGGAGCTTGACAGAGATATTTTAACTTACTGGGTAAATTATCTGGCAAAAATGATCCTCTCTGTATAGTATTGAATAGAATGTCCTTGTCATTATTGTGGTTTGTGGATGGGTGAGAGTATAGGTATGGGACGGAAATGTATCATGTTAATAGGGTCATTTAAGTAACTGCAGGTAATTCATGATTTAGTAATTCATTATTTAATTATCCCTGTGATCATGACCAGGATAAGTGGATTAATTAATTATAAATCAATACTTTGTGAGTTTTTATGTAATTTTTATGAATGGTATTGAGACTTTTCAGCAGAAGGTATCTACCTTGCTTCCCAGAATTCATCTGGGCCCACCACTCAAGCCCACTTAACCGAACTGAGACCTCACAGCACGTACCAAATCAGCATTAGCACGTTCACCAAAGTCGGCAACGGCGATCAACACAGCGACGCGGTCACATTTACGACCAGCGAGTCAGGTACGCAATGGCCTAGGAGTCTGCCAAAAAAGGGCTGCAGCTGTCTCGTGGTCCCCCATTGATGTGTGCAACAGAGGGGGGCTTCTCTCACATCAGCAGGAGAGTATACACGTCTGACAGAGTTTCTCTGTGCCCACTTGCACAGTTTCAGGGGCTGTCAGGAATCTGTCCTGTCTCAGCTCGAGGTGGGACTCTGCGCTTCTGCAGTGGGAGCCCCCTTTCCTTCCTAATGGAGAGATCACTCACTACCTGATCCGCTTCTGGGACCAGGAGAGGAAACTGAGGCCTACCACACTCCAGCACACCATCAGCGGGCTGCAGGCTCACACTTTGTACACTTTTCATGTGATGGCAGTCAACTCGGCCGGACCTGGAGAAGAGCTGAACTGTACGGCCAGCACTCCTCCAGAGAAAGGTACAGCCACCGTGTTCGTCCTTAAGTGCCAGCTGCACCTACACCTTCAGTAACATCTTAACTGTAGCATCCGCTGTGTGCTGATTTGGGGAAAAGCATTTGCCAGCTAAATAAACATTACATGTAAATATATTTCCATTTTGAATAACAGACTACCTACAGTGACTGGGTTTTGAATACACATATGGAAAAGCTTTTCACCCTTCTTTATTTTGTCATTTCTAATTATTAAATTTCTACTCTATAAAGAAGATAAAAACACCTGACACCATGCCATTGATGACTCCAACCTGATAACATTCTCTGGTCAAAATTTCAGGCAGTTTCAGCCAAGTGAAATAATCAGTGTCTGTTTATGTACCTGTAGTATACAGACCACTCTAAGTCGTCACTCAAAAATGAAATTTGCATATAAATTTGCATATATTTTTTATGTCATTTGTATCATACACATCTACGCTGTTCAAAAAATAACTAATCCGATATTGTTTTTGCAATAACTTTCATGATCTTGATTTGATTTTGTTCATTTTTGGCAGAAATACACCTCAAGAAATTGTGTTGTTGCCTTGTGCCTCTTGGACTGGGGCTTCAGATACTGTCTTCATTCTATATGCATGTTTAGTTAGTATGTTTTCCTCGTGTCATGCGAATTTCCTTCTGCAGTCCAATAGCATGTGGCTAGGCTAATTGGTGCCTTTTAAATTAGCCTATAGTGTGTGTGTGTGTGTGTGTGTGTGTGCCTGTGTGTATGTGTGCCTTGCAGTGGACTGGCATCCCTTCCAGGGTGTTGCCTTTTGTATCTTTGAAGAGGCACCAGCCTGTATATTCTCTATATAGTCAGAGTATTTCATAATATTTAAGCCTGATAGCATATGAAGTACACATAGATATGATTTATATTTAAAATAGTTTTTTCACTCTGCCTCTGTGGTCCTAATGTGGGGGTTAATTTGATATCAACTTCCTGTTTGACTTTCGTAATGACATTCGCAAAGCGACTCGTGGCAAACTGGAATGAGCTAGCGGTGAGAATGGAAGGGGGGAAATGGAGCTGGACCTGGAAGCCGTGCTCTGACACACAGATGGCACCTCCCAGTGTCTCTGTCAGTGTGACTTCACCTTCCCAGATCGCCCTTATGACTCAGGGAGTGCCGAATGGGAAGGACATGGTGGAGCTGATTGGTTCAGCTCTAGTGTTTGTTCCTCATTCGTCATTGCCCTCTTGTCCTCTTGATAGTAGGCTACTGTGCATCGGCTGGAAACCTGGAGGAAAGCAGTCAGACTTAATGACCCTGCACAGTTAGTCACACTTCTGGAGCCAGCATTGACTCATTCCTAATGTATTTATCCAAGACTTAAACTAAAAATGAATTAGTTTCACTCGTCAGAGCACTCGGCATACGTTTTCCATAAAATCATTCTTTTTGAGGAAAAAAAAAACATCGGAACTGCCATAGTTCTTGGATCAAGGGCTGAGATTATGTGAAATGAAATAGGTTGGGGTGTTTTTACAAGAGGGTAAGCATCTGACACCTGAGTCGACCCTGGGGTCACGTGATCCCCCTCCACACACGGTCAGGGCTCCCCACATGGAGGGACAACAAGGCCAGGACCTCTTAGGCCCTTCGATGCTCAGGGGCATGGGGTCCTGGACTCCCATCCAGAGGGTTAAAATGTGATGCTGAACCATGTCCAGACATGAGAGTCACCCAAAGATATGTGGGAAAGAAAAGTGCAGCCCCACCATTGTCCAGAGCACCCTTTCTAAATCATTCCAGTTGCGAATGACAAATGTTCAACGCCTGTCGCTATGAATGCAGATTAAATGTTCTAAAAGGAAAGGTCATTCCTTTTAAATAACTATAGCCTTGACTAGGATGTCAAGTGTGTAATTAAATGTTTCTCCATTTGGCAATATGATTATTTTCAGGGAAATAAACAAAAGAATAAACAATGGCTAAAGACTTGAAAGCTAAAAATGGCCAAGATATGGTGTCGAACAGTAAGCAGAATTAGTTTCTAAGATGACTAAGACCAGACGCTACTTATTGCACTGGTTAAAAAAGGTGACACAATTAACAGCTGTGCGATGAGAATTGTCTAGTTCTTGATTTTGCATTCTGACGTTAAATAGTTTTGCTTGAATGTAAACTTCTTTATAATGTTTTATGAGTGCTCCTACATAAAAATTATATGAATTCCAAAATGCTTTAGTTCAGCAACTCCAAGATGTATACCATGGGTTCATGCTGCTGTGGACTGAGCTTCTCAGAACTTCTTATCTGAGCTCTTATCTGAGACACATTCTTCCAGATTTTGTTCACCCCTCCAGCTTGGCGGCGCTGTTGTGCAAGGTGCTCCCGGTGGGTTTGGCCGCTACTGTGCAATAAAGTTTAGCCCCAGATTGCAAACAGGTTCCGGCATTTTTCAGAAATGTATCTCTGCGTTTTCAGAAACCTCTTTGCACGCTGTCACCTTGGTAATTCAAGGGGAGGCGTCAGGTGCGCTCATGAAAAAAATCCATAGAGATGACATCTATTAGGAACTCATAGACATCTATTAGCCACACAAAGAGTTCAATGTCATGGGACCTTCAACGTGATCCTGAGGGTTTAGCTAGGTGGTCAGGTCATAAACAGGCATAGAGAAAAATGTCTGACAATTTTTCTGCCAGTCTTTTAGGTTCCCTAATACCCTACAAATATTAATTTTTGGCATGATACCAATACTTGAATGGATTAATTTAATTTAGGTATCATATTCCAGTTTGCAAATAATTTTCATGTTTGCTGCTGTTGTTAAAGTTGTTTCAAGTAGCTGTGCCTTTATTGGGCAGTTCAGTGGGCTGTACCTCTGGCTCACATCTCTACTGTTGTGGGTTCAAATCCCTGGCTGGCTTTGTGTGTGTGTGGAGCTCGTATGTTCTCTCTCTGTTACATGGGCCACCTCCAGGTACTTCTGTTTCCTCATACAGTCCAGAATTAGGTTAATTAGCATCAAAAATAGCCAAGTGTGTTTGTGAGTACCCTGTGATGCATGGACATCCCCTACAGGGTGTACCCCAGCCTTAACCCTGTGGTGTATGGGCATCCCATACTGGTTGTACTCCAGCCTTGACCCTGTGATGGCCAGGCATCCCCTACAGGGTGTATCCCAGCATTGTGCTCCATGCTGTTTGAGATAGACTGTAAGCCTCAACCCTATCCTGCCCAGGATAAGTGGTTAGAAGATGGATGTTCATTCTTTTTGGTTGAACTGTTCTAAATAATTTCCCTGCCTTTTCCTTTAGTCCCAGGACCTCCCAGACTCCTGAATGTGACCCAAGTCCAGGCAACCAGTGTGTCACTAAGCTGGTTCCCGCCGGAGGAGGTGCTGGGGGACCTGAGGGAGTACTTCATCGTGGTCCAGCTGCTGTCCCTGAGCTGTGATGACTGGATCAATCCCATCTGCGTGGAGAGCCAGGAGCAGGTGTACACTAGTGCATCTGGCAGCGTTCTACAATTCACACTGCATTCCCTCTCGAAGTACAGGCAGTACAGGTTCAGTGTATCAGCTGGCACCAGTGCAGGCTATGGGAACGCTTCTGACTGGGCCTACACCAGGACCTTATCGGGCTGTAAGTGGAGTTTGCGAGTTTTTGCCCTCTGGTTGACCCAGTAATGTCCTAGAGGTTGCTGTTCATTTAGAAGGCAGGTGTGCTTGTATTTTATGCCCCACCATAACTATTCCTTTTACATTGTCCTGAGAAAAATAAGCTTTTCAGTGCAGAGCATGAAAGGTCAGACTTTGTGGGTTGCTTCTGTAAAATTTTGCACTGTTATTCTGAGCAGAGAAGAAAAGATGGCCAGTATAAAATGTTTTTCATTTCTGTTGACCATTTTTGTAGGTCAGTTTTAAAAAAATGTATGTTGTGTTTTGAAATGCAAACAAAAAATTGACTTTTAAAAAGTAGCAATTGATGATGGATCTTTTAAAGATCATATTTACTGTAAAGGAGATATGGTTCCCCTTGGAGGACATAAGGTAATAAAATACTTTCAACAGGTTCACCAAAATCATAATATCGTAATGAATATTAAAAACATCATCAGTACTTTGCTCTAGGGAGGGTTGAACGGCCGGAAGCTTGATTCAGTTCTCTGGGTATCCATGAAAGACTGGAAGCTGGGCTGTCTTCTGTGTAATCGGTCTCCTGTGACCTTGTTGTTAGGTGTGTAGGCCATCTCACCTTTCTCCCAGGGCTTGGTCCAAGGGCAGTCAGGTCGTGGTGGATAATTAAAGGGAGGAAACGCCGGCAACAAGCGGTTGCGACACGGACGGCACGGGAGAACCTGACACCCGCACGGTCCCTTTTCACTGAGGTGGTTACTTACCAAAAGAAATGGCAGGCGTGACCAGCCTTGTTACAGCGGGTGGGGTTGGGGAGGGGAGCAGGTTGCCTCTGGAGACATGGTGCGATGGGGGTGGGTAGAGGGTGGTAGGGTTGGTGTGGTGAGGATGGCTAATGTCTTCTCCAGATTCTTGGCTACCTCCTGGCCTCTAGCGGCCCCCCTCATGAGCACCCGGGGCCCCTTTGTCCGGGGTCCGAGGCCAGGGAGGAAAGACGACCCCTGAGCCTGGGAGAAGCTGCATTCCTGAGGAAAGGGGACAGGAGCGTGACAATCGGGAAATGACGGTTATTAGTTACAGAAAATGCATTATTTTGGAGCGCCGGTGAGAGGAGCTACGGGGAGGAAGTCTTTGGATTATGTGCGGTTGGAGGAATGAGGACTGGCAGGTTTTCTCCCAGTAAATTGACCAGATTTATAAGGCCGCTGGGCATACTGATACCTCATCCCAGTACCGGAGCCTGACAGCTCCTGATTTAAAAATAATCCTAAATCAGTACCTGACAGGCGTCAATGGACCCCGCACAGTTCAGCTATAAAGTTCATTTGGCAAATGATACGTCAACGGTTTTAGCTGCAGGCATGCGGGCCGGTCTTGGCGTGTCCCTTTCTGTCATCATATATGTCCAGTTGTGCAACATTGCTCTTATACTGGAAAGGTCCTTCCTTTGGACAGGAAACCTTAAAACATTTCTGTTTTTGAGTATTTCTCCCAGTACCATGAGAAATAACAAAATACTCTATTTCAGGAAACTGTTCAATAAAATGACATTTGGGATGCAGACCAAAAGTACCTTGTGCTTGAAATGTGCTTGAAATGCTACTTTTGTATGTTTTAACTTTCTGCTTTTATGTGTTTGTTCCCAGATCCTGATGCTCCTCCTCGTGCCGTGTCTGTCTTGCCCTCCTCCAATAGCCTCAAGATCCAATGGAAGCCCCCCGACGTGCTCTCAGGCCCCACCTCTTATCTCGTCGACATTGTCCCAGTGAGTAGAACCGCAGCCCTCCCCAGGATAACTAGTTCAAGGGGCCTCAACTCCCTAAAAATGACCGGTTATTAAGCAGCTACTAAAATGACCTTCCGCCTCATGAAGACATTCACTGAGAGGAACCAAAGCTACAAAGGTACAACAACTACAGCATGTTGCATTACAACCAAATACTTGCTGCTGTCTTAATTATAACACCCAGCAGCAGAAGGGAGTGAGCCAATTTCAGTACTTTATTAAGCATGTTCACCTTAAGCAATTAACACCGTTTGTCTAAACAATCTACTTGCATATATTATTGCAACAATTCAGGATTTGTACTGTCAGAGAATTAGACCTGGACAATGCTGACCAGTGAACTACCAGCTCATGAAATAACCTCACGAATGTCATCACCTTAAGTTGACCTACTGCTTCGCTGGAAACACTGGTCCCTGCTAAAGGAAGGTGTGCCATAGCCTGGAACTATTCAGTCTCAGAAGAAATCCTTCTTGAAGAGTCTGCCTGTGGCCTTGAGCATGTGGCTTGGTTGCAGGACTTCTTGTGCCTCCGGCTGGGATCAGGGCCGGGGTGTCTTCATTCTCTACCAGCCGGTGTAACCTTTGACCTTGCCAGTCAAGTACAAGCTCTCGTTTCCTCTTGGCTGGCCTCAGACTTCCGCAGTCATTATCAACGCACAGAGCAGTTCCTTTAAACGGGTCGTAAGTCTTCCATCAAAGATGCCCTCGATCCAGCATTCACCACCCCAGTCACGCCCTTAGCGTCCAGGGACTGTCCGTGTAGACCTGGAAGGCCTCTGCTGGTAGCTGATAGACAGGAGAGGAAATTGCAGGCCCAGGGAGATGCACGTCTGTCAGGCAGTGGGCGTGTAACATCGTTACGCATTTGGACCTCTGCTTTCCCCAGCGCCACTGCAGCTGGGCCTGAAACAGCCCGGTCTCAACTGAGAAAACTACTGTTCTAGCTACCAGGAATCAGCCCAAGAAATGCTTGTCACTGTAGTGGGAGTCATACCTCAGGCCAGAAAAAAAAAATCCAGTGTGGAGAACATCTCTATGTGAAGAGGTAACTCCTGGCTCAGACCCGGAGTTACTTTATGGAGCTTTGGCTTATGTTTATGTTCACTGTAAAAATTAACTGGCAAGTGTGGAGTATAGTGACACAATAATAACAGCTGTTCACAACATCTGTCAGAATGAGATCTGTTTACTTATGACTCCGTTTCCAATGGTTACTCAGTCTGTGGGTGTGAAAATACCTGTTTGATGATCACAGTGTGCAATGCTGGGTTTGTCTGACACTGTGATGAACCTGCTGTTACTTCTCTCTGACCTCTTCCCCCGACACATCACTGGTGCTCTAGCTTGACGGACTGGGCCCAAACTTGACAGTGGTGCGAAGGCATGAGGAGATACGGATGGTGGTGGTGTCCAACCTCACAGCCTTCACCCACTACTCCATCACCGTGACGGCATTTACGGGGGATGTGACGGACGCCAGGCAGAATGGCAAAGCAAGCGAAACAGTGTACATTAGGACACTTGAGGAGGGTGAGCAGTCAGCAGTCTCTAAGGCAGGCATACCTACTCTGTAAAAAGAGCATGGTAACATCAACATTGTGAATCAAGTACCACGCATACATTCAAACTGCACGCCAAAGGTGCGGTTTTCAATTAAATGAAAGTGAGGTACACATGATGGCTGTAGGAACGTGGGATTGTTTCACGTTCTGTCACTGCTTTTCCAGAGCCAAAAGATCCTCCCAAAAATGTCACTCTTCACCTGATACCAGAGGAGGTGACCAGGGTCTGGGTGACGTTTTCTCCGCCTGACGTTCCCAATGGGGAAATCATTGCCTACAGTGCCATGGTGTACACAGGTGACGAACTGGCCTTACAGATCCAGGAGCTGCAAGTCCTTCAGTTTGAAAATGGGACCTTCTCTGCCATCATAGATGGTCTTAAGGGGGGATACAGCTACCGGATAGAGGTGTGTGTCTCCACAGTCATATATGATCGCACAGTCAGTAGCTAATGCTGTCAGCTACGCTATTTGTTTTGGAAGTAACAAAAAAAGCTTTAGAAGGTGAGGCAAAATGGCTAGTTTAGCAGGCATGATTATTCAGAAAATTCACTTAACGCATCCATGCTATTCTGTAGTGTTTTCAACACTACAGCTAAAATCAACAACCAGTGTACTTGCTGCTGATAAAACAAGTTTCTACATCTCTCTCGCTACCTTTACAACATTTCTCATAGTGATTCACTTCATTTGATTCATTCACGATTGCTGTATGTTTTTCTCCAGATTTCAGCCATCAATGGAGCGGGCGTAGGACCCGGCTCAGAGGTGCAAGTCACAACAGGAATGAAGCGTAAGTGCTTGCATGGTTTGGCGGCCCCTGCTGATCGCTGACTTTGCCCATACTATAAGATAAATAGCCAGTGATGGATGGAGTGAATGGAGAGAGAGCACGCCTAGCTGTAGTCAAAAACGACAGCATGTTGCTTGTGTTCCAGCACCGCCCAAGCCCAATATGAAGCCTCTCCCTGCTTTGAACCTGAACGGTGCTGTGATGGTGACTAGCAGGACTATCACCATTCAGATGCCTGTTTGCTTCTTCACTGATAACCATGGGCCCATCCAGAAAGTGCAAGTCATCGTTGCAGAAAATGGAGGTATCGTATTAGCATATCCATGATTAGACCGTTTTATTGACATCTAAATACCCGCTTTTACGTAATTAATACAACCCGAAATCAGAAAAAGTTGGGACAATATGGAAAATGCAAAGAAAAAAAGCGCTGTGATTCTT
The DNA here is from genome assembly GCA_009936485.2 of Gymnarchus niloticus. Taxonomy (NCBI): domain Eukaryota; kingdom Metazoa; phylum Chordata; class Actinopteri; order Osteoglossiformes; family Gymnarchidae; genus Gymnarchus; species Gymnarchus niloticus. The sequence goes on along the minus strand of JAACJT020000001.1, from coordinate 9,177,833 downwards.
AAATTTACTTTGACTTTTATTTCATTGCAGACATTTCATTTGTTAGTATACAACCATTCCTGCATTTCAGGCCTGCAACACATTCCAAAAAAAGTTGGGATGGTAAAGCATCTACCACTTTGTAATGTTGCCATTCCTTCTCACAGCACTTAAAAGACATTTTGGCACTGAGGATACCA
>JAACJT020000001.1:9166803-9177554 GCA_009936485.2 Gymnarchus niloticus | reverse complement strand
CATGACAGACCCTGGCTTTTGGACTTGTTGCTGATAACAGTCTGGATGGTCCTTTTCGTCTTTGGTCTGGAGCACACAGCATCCATTTCTTCCAAAAATCTGCAATACTGATTCGTCTGACCATAAGACACATTTCCATTGTGTGGTGGTCCATCCCAGATGCCTCCGAGCGCAGAGAAGTCGACGCCACTTCAGGGCATGGTTAACATAAGGCTTCTTTTTTGCACAGTAAAGTTTTAAGTGGCATTCGTGAATATACAGCAGCTCCGTATTGTAGTGCTTGACAAAAGTTTGCCAAAGTAATCCCTTGCCCATGTGGTTATATCAGCTGTTGATGAATGACAGCTCTTGATGCAGTGCCGGCTGAGGGATCAGAGATCACTGGTGTTCAGCTTAGGTGCCCTTGCCCTTTACACACTGAAATTCCTCCAGATTCCTTGAATTGTTTAATGATATTATGCACTGTAGAGGGAGAAATATGCAAATCCTGTCCAGTCTTTCTTTGAGGAGCATTGTTTTTAAACATTTCAATAATTTTCTCACGCATTTGTGGACAAACTGGAGATCCTCTGCCCATCTTTGCTCCTCAGAGACTCAGCCTTTCATAGATACTGCATTTGTGTGTGTGTGTGTGTGTGTGTGTGTGTGTGTGTGTGTGTGTATGATTACAATCACCTGTTGACATCACCTGTTTAAAATCACATCATTATTTAATTTTTTTACCCCATTACTAGCCCTAAATTGCCCCCGTCCCAGTTTTTTCTTGGACTGCATTGCAGGCTTGCAATGCAGGAATGGATGTACAGTATATTAACATGAAATATCTTGGGTTCATACTGTCTGCAATGAAATAAAAGTCAAAGTAAATTTTAGAATCATTATTTGCATTTTCCATACCCTCCCAACATTTTCCAATTTGGGGTTGTACTTTCATAAGTAACTTTGCATTGTATATGCAAAAATGTTTTGATAGATGTTGCTACTACAGCTAAAACCATTTCATGGTCCAGGTTTACCTTCAGTATCAATCAATGCATGATCATTCGGAGTGGCTCATCCCAAAATGCTGACTTGAGATCAGAATGCAGAATGCAGGTTGTTGCTAGGTTTCAGTCCTCCTTTGCCTTCCAGTGATGAATGATAACAATGTGACAAACTGGAAGAATGCTTTCTACTACAAACCTGCGCCGTATGTCACCGACGAAGGCTTCTTGAACCCTCACTGCTTTGACGTCACGGCCAGAAGACCTCCTCAAGGAGAAACGTATGTCATCGGGAATGATGATGACTGCACGTCTCCTGAGAAGGACAATGCCTTCTGCAATGGGCCTCTAAAACCAAGGACACACTACGTGTAAGATCAGATATTCCTCCGCATGTGTAATCAATGGCTCTGGAAAGAAAAATGGACTTACACCAATTTTACGGTCTGCTTCTTCAATTCTAGGTTTAAATTCAGAGCAACAAACACGAAAGGACAATTTTCTGATTCTGAATACTCTGATCGTGTAAAAACAGCAGGTAAAGTAACGTTTGTCTTGATTGTGAAATAAGTCCATTAAAATGAAAGGCCATCCTTATTCTGCATGATTCTTTTGGTTCGAAACAGTGCAGCTTCTCTAATGATATTCAAAGAGAGTCTGTGAGGTCCTAAAACCCCTATAGATCATCTGTATGGTCTTTGAATCCATTATACTGCAGCTTCAGGCTTCTTTCTATTTTATCAGAGCCCTTAATTCCCATTCAGACCTCATCTAAAAATCAAGGCCATCTGGTCATCCTCGGGTGTATTAATTAACAAGATCATTTTTTATCTAATCATGTAAAAAAAAAATGCATGTTGAGTGTTCTGCTGTAAAATGACTGCCATTCATCACCCGGGTTGCTTGCTGGAGGCTGGAACACTTTGTAGATGTTGAAGGCAGTCTGAAAGTCATGCAGATTTACGCATACATCTGTGTATCTGCTTCACAATCGCTTTCATTCAAACCAACCTGATTCAATTTCTATAAACTGGGAACCGCCTTTTCTGAAGGGTCCAACAGCATTTCCCTTCTGGAGATCTGAACTTACTGTCAACCCCCTTCCTCGCCCAAAAGTACCTGTAGCAGTACTGTGTGCCAGTGATAAATGAGCTTCTAGGCACATGAACATTCACGATATCTTATGTCAGTAAGAGCCATTGTTAATGAATAAGATTTGATCTGTTAGATTTCATTCAGGATCTCACCAGTTAGACTGATTCTTAAGGTAGCAGCCCATGTTCCCTTCAGATCAAGAGAAAGTCTTCATAAAATCAATATGAAGTCAGTACACTGTAGTGTGTCCCATGCCTTGAGCCCTAGAATTCCTGGGATAGACTCCAAGCTCACTGAGACCCTAAACTGGATAAGGTGTTGCAAGACTGATGGATTGACAAACAATGTGAAGTCAACTTTTTGGGCTTCTGCACATCTTTTACACTGCTAACAGAAGGTCTCCCCATAGTGAGAGCAGCAGGGTAGGGTAGCTCTAAAACCACAAACCACAAATTTCTTGTGGAGAACAATAAGAGGTACCAGACAAATAAGAGCTCCTTTCTTTTCAGATGACCGATTGCTCAGTCAGGAAGAGGAGATCATCCTGGGGGTTCTCCTGTCCGTCTTCCTCGTCTTCTTCCTCATATTGGTCATCTATGTATCTGTACGGTAAGGGGACCCCACACATGTTCCATTCATTTCATAACCCAGTCCTCCATACAAGGCAATTTCTGGGTGATGTACTGCAGTGTTCTCGTGGCAATCATCTTACTGATGATGGAACTGGACCTGCCTCCCCAGTGAGGCTTGGCCACTCCTGGATGCACGAGAATACATTACTCATAGAGTTTGATATTTCACTGAATGTTATCTTAATGCTCATCAGTCCTTGTTGGAAAATTTTCTGGCATTCTGAAATAACTTGTGTGTTTTTTCAGTTGATCTATGCATATAGTCAGAAGGTTCATACCTTATTGAAGGCTGTCATTGGCATTCCCTTGCTCTGATGTGATTCTCCAGCTTGTTGATGATAGATCCTTGTACCTTATTCATTTAAAATAAGTCTGGTTTATTTTTAAATACATATACACTCCCCAACCACTTAATTTGGCATCTCGCTAATACTGGGTTGAACTGCATGTGGCCTTTGGACCTGCCTTAATTCTTTGTGGGATAGATTCAACAAGGTGCTTGAAACGTTCCTCAGAGATTTTGGTTAATATTTACATGATGGCATCACACAGTTCCTGCAGATTTGTTGGCTGCACCTTCACGATGTGATTCTCCTGTTCCACCAAATCTCAACGGTGCTCCAATGGATTGAGATCTGGTGACTGTGGAGGCCATTTGAGTACAGTAAACTCGTTGTCATGTTCAAGAAACCAGTCTGAGATGATATGAGCTTTGTGATATGGCATGTTATCCTGCTGGAAGTAGCCATTAGAAGATGGGTACACCGTAGTCATAAAGGGATGGACAGAGTCAACGGTATATAGATAGGCTGTGGTGTTTAAACGATGCTCTGTTGGTACTAAGGGGCCCAAGGTGTGCCAAGAAAATTTCCCCCACACCATTACACCACCAGCAGCAGCCTGACCTGTTGATACAAGGCCGGAAGGATCCATGGTTTCATATTGTTTATGACAAATTTTGACCCTGCCATCTGAATTTCATAGCAGAAATCAAGGCTCATCAAAACAAGCAACGTTTTTCCAATCTTCCATTGTCAAGTTTTGGTGAACCCATGCCCAGTGTAGCCTCAGTTTCCTATTCTTAGCTGACATGAGTGGCACCCAGTATGGTCTTCTGCCACTGTAGCCCATCTGCTTTATGGTGTGACGTGTTTTGGGTTCAGAGATGCTCATCTGTATACCTTGGTTCTATCAAGTGGTTATTTGAGTTATTGTTGCATTTCTATCAGTTTGAACCAGTCTGGTCATTCTTCTCTGACCTCTGCCATCAACAAGGTATTCTCACCCAGAGAGCCACCACTCACTTGATGTTTTTTCTTTTTCAGACCATTCTCTGTAAACCCTAGAGATGGTCATGTGTGAAAATCCCAGTTGATCAGCAGTTCCTGAAATACTCAAACCAGCCCATCTGGCACCAACAACCATGCCACATTCAAAGTCACTTAAACCACCTTCCTTCCCCTTTCTGGTGCTTGGTTTGAACTTCAGGAGATCCTCTTCACTATGTCTACATGCCTAAATGCATTGAGTTTCTGCCACATGATTGGCTGATTAGATATTTGCCTGAACAAGCAGCTAAACAGGTGCACCAAATAAAGTGGCCAGTGAGTGTATGTATATTTATTTGCCTTTCTCTGTCTCCAATTTGAGCATCTGAACATCCCTCATTTCCCTGGCTTCTCTGATTCCAGAATCCACCAAAAGCAAAAGGAGGGTGGGACATACTCCCCCCGGGAGGCAGAGATCATCGACACCAAGCTCAAGCTGGACCAGCTGATAGCTGTAGCTGACCTGGAGCTAAAGGAGGAGAAGCTGAATCGGTGAGTGGGCCTGACCCTGCCGTGACCCTGTTTGTTGACACAGGTTGGTGTGCTCTCCTTTCAAAGGTGACCCCTCTGTCCTCCTGGATGCTCTTGACGCATGCTTCTGTTATGCTAAATTCGTGTTTTGTTCCAGGCCCTCGTTGTTATATTGCCTGTTGAAGTACATAAAAATGCAGCATCAGTTTTAAGTTTTAACGCTTTAGAAATCAGGTTTTCTTTAGATTTTAAATCTGTCCATCCATCTTGTCACTGCATATGCTGGTCAGGGTTATGGGTGGCCTGGAGCCTAGATTTTAAATGTAATTTTAGAAGACTTTACTTGCTGTAGCTTCTCATTTTTTTTTTGTGCAAACTGCTCATGCAGCAGCCATTTCTACAGGGCCAGAGGTGCGATTTCATATTTACGTGCTTAATCCATGTTGAAGCTTTCATTGGGGGCTGAACATGTTGACAGGATAAACCTGTATGTTTTGACAAAAAAAGGCAGAGCTGTGTTCAGCTACAGGGGGCACTGCTGACCACCCAGGGGGAGGTGATCGTCAAAGTTCCCCGGCACGTCATCCGCTCTCACACCTTGTAAACCTATTGTCCAGCTAGAATCACATCCATCACTTGTGAGTGATCACAGCGACACTTTAGCCTTCGCCTGTGTCGTGCCTGACAAAGGCTCATTTGAGAACAGGAAGATGAACAAAAGGAAAGCTGAGACCTTTCGGTGCGACTCGAGAAAGGTCTTCTTCTGACGCTGAGTCTTAATGAGCAACATTACAGCAGCTTGTGCCTCTGAACAGACGTGAACATTCCCAAATGTATTTACTGTAGTGCTGAAGACCTGAGGTACTGTGGCCATGGAGATGACCTTCCTCTTCAAGGAAAAGTGGAGCTCCTGTCAACAGGACAGGCAGCTACTTCAGAGCAGGATTTTCACCAGGATTCACAAATGTTTCTGTATTCATTTTAGGCTCTAATTTTCTTATGTGCACTTAATTTTAGGTTCTATAATATATAAATTATGTGAATTTTTTTTTTATTAATAAAATGAACTGTTAATTTTTTATTTTTTAATTAATATGTTATGCATCCATTTTCTAAACTGCTTATCCAATCTCAGGCAGCTAAGGGTGGAGGGCAGGGTACACCAACCCATCGTAGGGTGTAGTCGCACACGTAGGGCAATTTTTGACATGCGAATTTGCATGCATTGCACATTGCACAGTTTCTATGGTTAGCCGAGGTGTTAGCCTCTCTCTCACCTATCCTCATGCTACAGCCCAGTGTGATGTGTTTTCAGCACTGGGCATCAGGTTCCTCCATGGAGAATATGTGGAATCGAGGGTCCAAACAAGGATGTTATATGAGCCGTCTAGGGAACTGAAGCATGTCAATGGAGAGACCACAGTGCTGGGAACCTGGCTGAGTCTTCTCAAATGCCTGAATCTCTTGTGACTTCTCAAGGACCATGAAGCCATTGCTGGAAACGGCAGCCCGTTCCCTGAACAAGCCCCTTGGAGAGAAAGAATGAAGAACATCCCACAAATACTTAATTATGTGCCAGAAACCCGAAAACAATGGTGGAAAGTTAGCCGACGGTGCCAAGATGGTGCCAATATCACTGGCCAGCAAGCCCAGTAAGGAGAGGAGTCAGTCAAGTGTGAGGTTCATCGTCAGCCAGTCTGTATTTTTGTCAGTTTTACAAGAGGTTAGCTGAGGCCCGTGGCAGGACTTCCCACAGGTCTATGTGGGTCAGGTGAGGGACGGGCCTTGGACTGAATACCGTATGGCAAATCATCGGTACCGTTACTGTGAACTGTGGGTGGTGTCATGGTGTTTTCTCTGGAGCGCAGTTGGTCATGCTCAGGCTGGAGAGACTCCTGAGTCCTGTGCAGTGGAGACAGTAGGTGTTAGCATTTGTTCCTTGACAGTTAAGGGCAGCTCACAGTCAGGCTCGGCCATGGGGAGGAACAAACAGAGAATCGTCGACATGTCTATGACGTTGGAGGTCACTTTGATGCACAAAATGCACACTGTGGGGCGAAATGGCTTTGCATTATTTTGATAAGTCAAGGTCAGGATTTGGTTTGCCCCCTTAACCCCGGGGCGGGGGGATAGATGTCTGGTGTTGGCTTACAGTGACACCGCCCCAGACACACACCACACTACTTGTGTGGCACTTTCCTTGTCCACCTGTGGCTGGCAGGTCACTGTTTGGGCACGGTTTGAAAAGCAAAACTGACAATGATTCACCCAAACATCTTTCAAGCTCTGCCACTTTATGGAGCTTCAGAAACCCCTTTGTGTGGTCTTGAAGCAGGACAGGGACGTCACTCAATACCCCTGACTTGCTGGATGTCTCTCCATTGTCTCCTTACTTGCTAATATGTTCATTACCTGTCCATTTATCTTTGTTTTTCTCCACTGTGCTTAGCGTCATTGACCCCAACAAGAAGGCTGCAATTTCCTTGTTCATTCACCTCTCCCTGCCTTTTTGTCCTCAGGTACTCCTCATTTTTCTTCAGACGGAAAGAAATATTTGTCATCCAGTAAGTTGTCACTTTAGAGTGTGCGTTGTGGTGTGTGTGAGACCAGCAATTGGACTTTCGATTGCTGTCTGGCCCGATGTTTGTCTCGGGATGTGAGAAATTAATAACTGTCTTTGACTGCATTGCCTTTGTGCTCTGGGTCAGTAGCTAACTTATCTGCTGTATGTAGGTTTGTGCAAACCCTTCTGCCTGTGTTTCTGCTGTTGAAGAGCATTGTGACAATCATTCTGCATCTACACTATGAATAAATAGCATGTGGTTCAAGACTAAATCCCTGAAGAACACTGATCAATGACACAAAAAATTCCTGGGGATTAAATGCTTTAGCTGCATAAGGCTCCAGGGTTCATCCAGTTCATCAGGGTAAATCTGCATTCTGTTGGCTTTCTGGAGAATCCAGTTAGGTCCTGTTAACCCTCTGAGGTTCCTGGATATGGATAATGATGGAGAATACAAGAGAAAGTCATATATTAGGCTGGGGAACCAACAGGTGGTCCTGATGGTATAAGTACGATATGGCAGTGATTCAACATAGGCCTCTCGAAGCATGCATTATAATAGAATGATTCCACAGAGAAACTCATATACTGGTAAAGGCTTGACAGGACCAGAATTTGGGGGTGTTAGAGTGATTTGTTCTTTTCATCCCTTTCTAGTCAGATATAAAATGTGTGTGGGGAACTTTATTATCATCAAGTAAGTTAAGATGCGCCCCTCTCAGAAGCTGGGCATCATGAGGCACAGATAGTTGTTGCCATAGCGTAGTTCCTCAACTTTTCGTGCTAAAGGAGCCCTTCAAAGTTAAAAAATAGTGACAACCTAGCAAAAGCTGTGTGCGCAAACTGGCAACAGAAATGGCGGCCCTGCTATGAGTATGCGAAACAGCTACGTTTTCATGACCGTGAAAGTGATTTTAACAAGCTTAAGTTATCAAGCGACAAAACATTGAAGATGGGTGATGTCCTGATGGAATCCAGTAGGATTTTAAGTTGCATGGAATATGATTCCATCAGCCGTACACACAACAAACAGACATGTTCGCTCTAAACGTCTGATAAATAGGCTAGTTTTTTCATTCACCCTCCACGATAAACAACGACACAGTTGCGTGTGCGTTCTGTCTGTGACATAGGCCATGAACCCATCTACAGAGACAGCAGAGGTTAAGCGTGGCGGGAAAACGCAGCCACCTCAATGAAAACGGAAAATCTTCTGTGCCACGCAAAAGCAAGGCACTTTGAGCTATCGCGTTCCTAAGGCGGCTGCCAGTTGCCATCAGGAATGCAGCGAAGGACAACCGCGCTGGCTGCATCGCATGCCAATTGCATGTGAGCTGAATTCCATGGCTATTGTTACCATCATGCTTTGCAAACACGTCTTGATGGTTATAGCTCCACTGAAGGCAGAGGTTTCATTTTCTTGCAAAAAACATCGGTGCCAAACTTGAGGTGCGTGCCAAAACCTCTCCTACAGGAGGCCTGATACTCTGTATATTTGATGTTTCCGTTTCTCTCAGTTTCAATTAACAGATCTGGATCGTGTTAATCTGGAATCAACATAAGCTGAGCCTGCAACCAAGGGAGAAACATTAATATGATATGAAAATGCATCTTTCAAAATCAAGAACATTTAATAAATATTATCTATGCTTTGATCCCTACTTAAATCCTGCAATAGTATATTGCATTATTGCTATGGATAGCTAATCAAGTTAGGAACGAGTACATAATTGTATTTTAATAGCATGGCCCTTTGTTTCAGTCTGAAAATTCTTACTATAAAAATACCAGTATCTAATTTTATTTTGAGCACATATCGGTGGAAGAATAAGAGAGTATATTTTTAGCATTACTAATGTATTTTTGTTGACCGTTATGTTTCATTTCACAGTGTTTTTCTTTCAATTTTATTTCAGGCTTCTCAGTTACAGAAAGCCTCTCAAGTAAGTTACCTAGTTTGTGTGGGTTCACGTGTATCTGTGTGTCCTTGTTGCCAAGCGTGTGTGTGTGTGTATGTGTGTGTGTGTGTGAGTGCGCGCGCGTGCATGCTCCGGGCTGTGTGTGTGTCTGTGTCAGTTTTCCGCATGTGCTCTAGCCAACCCAACTCTGGGGCCTGCTACCCAGCATCCCATAAATCAACTGAGCGTGACTAACACCACGGTAACCGGAGTCATCACCCTGGCCTCCGCGAACTCTTGTGTGCGAGGCTGTGTTTCAGCTCGGGAAATAATAGGCGCCGTGTTAAAAAATCCTGCAGGCCCAGGAACACATCATAATTGAACAGTGAGGTCAGTGCTGCCCTTCCATTTTGCTGGGACCTTGGGCCAAGAGAAAGGAAATTACAGTGGGATGAAGTGATTAAGGACAGACATCACCTACAGCCACTGCACGGGGGGCTCTTGGGGGCAGCGTTATGGGAGAATGTTCAGCCCATTACTGAGCGGATGTGTTCGGTTTCATCAGTGTAAACAAAAGCCCCAGCAAGCCTATGTCTGAAAACGACATTAAATAAAAATAATAAAATCAGCTGTTAAAGGTGAGATGTCGCTCTTGTCTAACGTAGATTGTTGCCATTGCCAAGCACTTAAGGATATGCTTTCAGTTATGATGTGGTTCAGAGAATTGTTGTGACCAGTCAGTTACTTCACGCTGATAGTGGGTGCTAATTTACAATAATTGATTGATTGTGGCACAAAATCAATCTGAACATTATTATTCTCTGCCAAACAAAATGACTAGCTTCCAGCCAGTGTTCCATTTTTGTGTCAAAAACTTTAACTCAAATCTCCCAAAGATGGTGACGATGACATGTGGCTGCAGCCTCTGTCAGACACGACCCACAGTTTGTTCAACCACATATGTAGCAGGATAATTTAATGGCGCATTTTGGGTTAAACCGAGGGTACATCAGTGGGATCCACAGGGTATATGAACCAGAAACCAGTAGGCCTGCACACTTAACCGCTGAGATACCTGCTGATTTATAAGAACCACATCTATGGACTCACTGCAATGACCACTCGGGAACAATTCCACTCCTGTGGGAGTAAGATCCAGGCAGCTACATCTCACACATAACCCGTTCATTACAGTTTAATCCTTTCAGCATAATACTTAAAATATGGCCACTTGAACATCTGTTTTTGTCAATGAGGCTTTTTCCTTTTTTGTTTACAGTCTGAGTTTGTCTTGCCTTAGGTGTAACTCATCACTAATTTAAAATTGGTCCTTTTATATTTTATTTAAAATATCCTCGCAACCTCTGTGGACTGCAGCCATGTTAACGTCTGTAATCCAATACCCAGTAATATCGGCCTTAGTAACACAATAGATTTTAGAGTGTTAGAACAGACGAGGTTGACCTTCAGGAGGTTTGGATTGTGTAGGTGAGCTTTTGCTTGTGTGTGCGTGTATGTATGTGTGTGTGTTTATGTGTGACGTGTCTGTAAGGTACATTGGAAAACAGGCTAATTTCCACCCTTTATTTTTAGACCCATCAGTAAAAAGGCCTTTCTGCAGCACGTGGAAGACCTCTGTACCAATGACAACGCCAAGTTCCAGGAGGAATTCACGGTATGCCAGCCATGCTTCCCCTGAACAGGTCCCGCCCCCCCCCCCCCCCCCCCCCCCCCCCCCCCCCCCCCCCCCCCCCCCCCCCCCCCCCCCCCCCCCCCCCCCC
>JAACJT020000001.1:9147373-9166115 GCA_009936485.2 Gymnarchus niloticus | reverse complement strand
GGGAAACCCCCTTTACCAACAAACAAACCCAAGTCCCAGGCGGATTTCCCGTATCCCCACCATCCTCCCCCCCAACAGGCCCCCCCCCCCCCCCCCCCCACGTGACACAGACCACCGAGAAAGCCGTCCCCTGATCAATACCCATTTACCAGCCGCACTGTTTGGATAGTAAGGCTAGACATGGTTGTGTCCAGGCTGTAGAAATGCAACCTGTTGAGAATAATTCACAAGTGTGTCAGGATTGTAAGCCTGAAGATCTTCTTTCCACAAGAAGTTTGTGTTCCTGAATACCAAAAATCAGCATTCATCCTTATTAATGAATTAAGGTATTTATGTTAGCCCTGCCTGTACTTGGAAATTCTTATGGTACATTGTGAAAGTACCATCAAATTCACAGAAGGGACTAGTATAAGCAGAAGATTAGGTGCTATAATTATTATTAATTATTAAGGTTAGGCTATAGTTATCATTTTTTTCTTTAGTTGAAGTGTGAGGGTTGGGAAGCTGGCTGTCTGGCTTGTGAAAAAAATATATCAACTGAATTGTTAAGGACTGGAACTTGAAATTCTTATTAGGCTTCTCAAATTGTAGCATCTTATAGACAAAGCAAGACTTGTAATCAGTATTAGTGGTTATTGACTTATTGTCTTTTTCTACTTTGAAGAAAAATGAAAGGTCTTTATTTACGGTATTAACTGTATTATGAGATTGTTTTTTCCAGTTTTGGTTTTAGGACGATCACATTTGGCTCCAGTGTGTTAGCAGAATGAAGCTATAAGTCGTGATTACTGAAGAAAATACTTTTCATCTCTACAGTGTTCCCATCTGTCAATATCCCATTAGTTTCTCTTGGAAACCGTTACGTTCCTCTTCAAAGACCTGCTGTGTCTGAGCACATCAATGGATCATTTTGGCTGTAACAAGAACTGTTAGTAGAGTTACACTATTTAAGAAAATAACTTTGATGGAGTTCACAGGGGTTTCTGCTTCTGTTAAAATGCGCAGCAAGAATACTGAACTCGGGGGGGAGGATCATCAGACAGTCATTTGCGACGCGGGGGTGCTTCCAAGTAGGGATATGTATAAAGTCTCAGAAGTTTCCTGGATTAGGACATTAAGCCCTAAAGCATCTGCCTGTAAAAATGCCAAATCTTGGCATTTAAGGGGAATGGGGCATTGTTGTAATCATTCCAACATTGCTTTTGGAGGTTCACATCTCAGAGAAATAGCTGAACACTGGACTGACAACCTGCCTCAGGCACTTGGTTGGTCACCACCAGCTGGTTTCCCTGAAAGCCTGGGAAGAAGCAGGCATGGAAAGGGGATTACCCTCTCACCCCTGGGTCCAGAGAGGGCAATCCTGCCTGGGTCAAGGGTAGAGCCAGTATAGGGTGAGGCCTCAGACACTCCCCCTATCAGAAGGTACTAAAGACAGGGCATTGGTTAATGACATCACCAATCCATCAGTGGGCTTGTGTACAAGCCAAATCAATCATGTGGGAAGTGGGGTTAACCCAAATTGCATTAGCGATGCCGTCAGAGTGACATGTTCCCCTGCCTGTGGCTCACCACATAATGGGAAACATCAGCAGAGCCAAGAGACCCTTGGGTTCATGCTGACAATTGGATCACTTGTCTCCTCCTCAGGAACTTCCCAAAGTTCTGCCGGACCTCGCAACTTCGGATGCTGATCTGCCTTGGAACCGGTCCAAGAACCGCTTCACAAACATCAAGCCATGTAGGTGCCACAAGCTACCATGACGTCTGACACTAGCTGAGTACCGAGAGCCTTCCTATGAAATCTGTTTACTCTCTCTAATGACCACAATTTGCCAGCATCGGCTTTGAACTCAATACCTCCCAAAACCAGGAACATGCAGATTCATCTATTATTTTTCCTCCCAGCTTTGAAACTCAAAACCATAGTCTGACCCTGAGCCTTACGAGCTATGACAGATACTGGAGACCAAAAAAGAGTGTTTACTTTACATTAGAAACGTTACCCTCAAGCTCTTATCTAGCTTTTATTGTCTACAGTATTCTTGAACAATATCTGTCTGCAGGATTCTTGTGAGAGCTTACCCTTTGGTGGGCTTGAAAGAGCAGCGATGCTATCATGGGGGGCAGGAGCCCAGCACTCCCCCCGTGATGGTTTCTGACGGTTCGGTTAATAAGGGAAGAAAGGCCCATGTTTGCACAGGCTTTAGCGGCCTTGACTGCTATTTCCCTGGTAGCCTGGCTTCATCCTTCCTTATGATCTTCCCAGAGCAGCTGTTGGGCTATTGCTCACACAGAAACCACGAGCTCACCCCTTAATTGGCTGACATTCTCGTTATGGAGCCTCTCCCTCTCCAAACAAACGTTAAACCTGCTTTAAATTTCTTAACTCAGTATAATGACAGGGATTTGGGCAGTGTGATAATTGCCCCCTCACCATTCCACCATGATGCGTCATGTGATTTTGTGGCCGAGCACATCTGTACATGTTTGTCTGATGTGAGATGACTTGCAAATCATTAGTCAAATCATTCATATTTTGATTCTATTCATGTCCTGATAATATATTTCATTTAATTATAGAATTAAGCACACATTTAGAAAATAACCCCCGTGACCCTGACCAGGATAAGCAGTTGGAAGATAGATGGATGGATGGATGGATGGATAGATAGATAGATAAGCAAGCATAGGTGGGGGAATTTTGAGTTTGAACCCCTCCAAAATATTTTTGCAAAAGTCAGATTTCTGAGCATTTTTGCTGCCCATGAAATTCATTCCTGGCTACTCCCCTGGATGGATGGATGGATGGATGGATGGATGGATGGATGGATGGATGGACGGGTGGATATATGTATATACATTCAATATCAAGAATAACCAAATTTGTTACCCGTTCTTGGCACTCAGCTTCAGGATGCATGATGTACGACACACTAATGACTCTCTCTGTCTCCTAGACAACAACAACCGTGTGAAGTTGCTGTCAGAGCCTGGAATACCAGGTTCAGACTACATCAATGCCAGTTTTGTCTCGGTAAGTTTACCACCAGAATGGAGATCCCTGGCTAGTAGACAAAGCAATGATGGAAGCTGGCTGTGCCTCTGAGTAGCCGCTGGGGTGCTGTGCAGAGAGCTCGGGGCTTGTATTCCACTGGGGACCGTGAAGCAGACTGGAAGCGAAATGAAAACTGGGTTCAATCTGGGAAACACTGCTGTGCATTGCCATGGATGCGTTTGAATGCCATGCAGCATTCAGCTTCAAGCAGAGTAGTGGAACAACAGCTATATGTGAGGGAAATGCAGGTCCAGGGATCCAGTTTCATTTTTGGCCCTATTTCTAAATCCGCATCGGTGCTGGCATCAACATGCACTCCACGACAACCCATGAAAATGCGACTTTGGTACACTGACGTCAGGGACCAAGAGCGAGAGACTCAAACCTGGAACATTCTACCGCAGGTCTCCTTTTGTCATCGGTATTTTTATCCCTGGAAACACAACCTCCTGCTAGCACAGGAAAGATAAGCTTGGGTTCTACTGAGAAAGGTTTTGAGGGATCATATACAGTAACTCCCTCACAAACACACAAATGAAACCAAATAGTTGTGAGGTATGGTTTAAAATATTTTCCAACAAAGCACTTAAATAGCTGTCCAATATTCCCAGCCCTTTAAACATAAGCAGGGATTGAATGTGCCTCCATCTTTTTCTTACCAACTTGGCAGCAAGTCCTGTTTGTGGAAGACAGATTCAATGTGCAGCTCAGTCAGTCACGTAACGAAAGGAAACTTCAGTGTTTGCTATCAAGGGTGGTACCCATTAGCTCTCTACCCACTTTCACAGGGGTATTTGTGCCCCAACGAATTCATCGCCACCCAGGGCCCTCTGCCTGGCACAGTGGGTGATTTTTGGAGGATGGTGTGGGAGACGCGGGCACGTACCATCGCCATGCTGACCCAGTGCTTTGAGAAAGGCAGGGTAAGTGGGTCCAGTCAGGTTCATTGCTGTTTCTGGAGGGGGGGGGGCACTAGCGTCTTCACGATTACCCTTGGGTCTTCTACCTCTAGATCCGGTGTCACCAGTACTGGCCCGAAGACAACAAGCCTGTCACTGTGTTTGGTGATATTGTCATCACCAAGTTGGCGGAGGACGTGTTCCCAGACTGGACCGTGCGCGTCCTCAAAGTTGAGAGGGTAAAGCTTGGATCCCGTTAAGAGTGGCATCTGAAACATAAATTATGCCTCTTTATCACATGACACATTAATCCCAAATATTTCCATCCCTCGCAGCATGGGGACTACATGGTGGTCAACCACTTCAACTTCACATCCTGGCCAGAGCACGGAGTGCCAGAATCCAGCACTACGCTCATCCAGTTTGTGAAGTCCATCCGAGCCAACAGGGGGCGAGACAACTCCAACATTGTGGTGCACTGCAGGTGAGACGTCTGACTGTAAGCCTGGACCTCTGTCACATTGACCTGAGCCCTGAGGCAGAAACTCACAACTGTAGCGTGGAGCACAGTGACACTGAACTCAGTTTTGAGCCTATTCTGAGTTTCTGGGGTTTGGAGCGTTAAAAAGGTAATTAGCATTTGCAAATTAGGCCAGATGGAAGATAGAAGGATGGACCATGACGCTTACTGCATAAGAAGATGGAAGATAGATGGATGGATATATTAATTTGCATACATCAGTCCTTATTCCTTTGGGCATTATTTGGCTCTGTTTCAAGACTCACAGAAAAATTTAAAGTATATACTGGCTTACATTCAGCTATTCATTTTCATAGCTATTGTTTATTTTTGTGTATCAAAAAGCATATTTTCAAACATATTATCATTTTAAGTCTATTTCTATATTTAAAAATACAGCTGTTTTATGACTTAGTATTCAGTGTACTGATCTGTGGGAGAAGTATTGACTGTCTGTTCATGTTGGCTAGTGCCGGTGTGGGTCGGACTGGTGTCTTCATCGCCCTGGACCACCTGGTCCAGCACGTGAGGGACCATGACTTTGTGGACGTCTATGGTCTTGTGGCGGAGCTGCGGAGCGAGCGCATGTGCATGGTCCAGAACCTGGTGAGGGCCTGGTGTTTCCATGACGATTAGGCTTCATCATGGACATTCGGCAGTAAGGCTGACGAGGAGCTGAGAAAATGCATGGCAGCCCACAGGTCTATTCCAGTCACAGTGTGGAGGATACCGGAATGGAGGCCTCAAACCTGCAGTGTAGAGTTAGCATGGGTTTCCAAAAACATTCAGTTAGGTCGTGTCTAATTCATTACGCGTGTGCGTGTGCACATGTGTGTGTACCCTACAATGAACGAGGATCCATCAGGGTATCTCTGCACCCTGCATTTTCTTGACCAGCCACTGCTCTGTTCAGTCTTTTGATTTTCTTCAAAGATTTTGCGGTCATGAGATGTTTCAAATAAACTCTGTTTTCCATCCAGGCCCAGTATATGTTCCTACATCAGAGCACTCTGGACCTCCTTTCGAGCAAAGGGAACAGCCAGTCGATCTGGTTTGTCAACTATTCAGCCCTGGAAAAGATGGACTCTCTGGATGCGATGGAAGGTAAGCACATGCTGGTTCACCGCTGGATGGGACCCCTCCATCCATCATGAATCACACTGAATACCTCCCACCTCCTTCATTTCCTAACTCAGATCACCTTCCTGAGCACACTTGTCTTATAATGAGCATTTTGCTCATTTAGATGATGTGCAGCAGATATTTTTGTCTGGTTGTACTTTGAAACAATGTATGTTACTTTATTACAAACTGTGAATATAAACAGAATATATCCATCCACTTAGGGCTGTGGGGAAGCCTGGTACCAGTCTTAGGCAGCATAAGGTGCAAGGCTCTGGTATACCCTGGACAGGATGCCAGTCCATCACAGGGCACAAGGCTGGGTACACACTGGGTGGGATGCCAGTCCATCACAAGGCACACACACAATGGGCAATTTAGAGATTCCCAACCGCTTTGCATTTGGACTGTGGGAGGAAAGTGAAGTATTTTAAGGGAACCCCTGAGACACGGGCAGAATAAAAAAAACTCCACACACAATGAGCAGAGGCAGGATTCAAACCATCATTCCTGGAAATGCAAGGCGACAGTGCTACCCACTGAGCCACTGTCCCCCCACCTGCATGTATGCTCACTTTAAATGCATTACATACATTCCTTTTTGGGTGTATCCTGTTCTTACCCCCCTCTTAGGTGACGTTGAACTTGAATGGGAGGAAACCACAATGTGAAGAGCAGAAAGACAATGAATCGGCACGTTTCAGCATTTATCCTGTAGAGGAGAACCCAATGACGCTGTACATTTCGAATGCTAAAGCCAAATCGCTGTGAAAAAAGCTGTTTTTCAGTGCTGTGACCCTCATAAGTATTGGTAATGATGTCTGCTTAGTAAACGTATGAATAGAAAATGTATATAATTATGGTTTATGTATTTAAGTAACCAAAAATTGCACTGGTAAATTTTGCTTTATATATGACACTTCAGATCCTGTTGCTTCTGTATACAAATTTGTAAGATAAATGAAACCAAAGCCATATCTTGACCAGATGTTACTGGGTCTTATATACCTTTGAATGTATTTTGTGTGTATGTGTGGCGTGTATTTAAGATGGATGTCAAACATTGGAGTGTTAATGTAAAGTACAGACCTGTCCTCTATCTCTCCTGTTCCTGTCCTACTTATGTGATTGGGGTTCCGGAAAAGATTACGGGACTCGCTGTCACGTTGCAGTAAACCCAGCTGGAACAAACCACCCCCCCGGAGACTGCTGAACACGGCACTTTTTGTCATATGGCAGGGTACCCCATGATCCCCCTCAACAGCTGAAGCATCACCCCTTTGACACAGGGGGAGATTTATCTCACACGCGGTAGCTGTAGCAAGAGGACCCCCCCATACAGAGCTAGTGAGGGCCTGAAGGGGCTGGGGACCAGGAAGTGTAGTGTGCGTGTCACCTTCCTGCTTCCAAGCCGGGCTTAGTGTGAAATGTTTACACCAGCTGCCTCTACTGACAGCTTCCCTTATTGTTACGCTCAGGAGTGCAGAAGAGAATTCCTGAGCCTTATAACAAGGTGCTTTCATGGGGCTAATTACTGTATACCTTTACAGTCAAACATGAATGAAAACAAACAAAAAGCATTCTTAATATGCCACTTCAAATATTTTAATATTACATTTCCCACAATCTCTTGTTTCCAAATGTACAGTTGTTCAGAGTAGTACCATTGGCATTAAATACCGTGGTACTCATTTTTATTAGGTCTTCAGTATAAAATACCCAAAAATGACAAAATACATAGAGGTAAGGAGCATTTGCCTTATAGCAAGTGTCTGTCATCAGGCTGAATAAGTCCCGGCAGGACTGGCCAATATACAGCTAACACAGCTTCTATTACTCTCTAACACTTGGCTCCTGTCTTTGTTCATTTTGTTAACAACCATTAATTTTTGCAATCTTTTGCTACATATTGTGTTGGGTTATCACAGGAATGTCAAATCACACCTGAATCAGAACAGAATGTTTGTCCAGAGTACAGTCATTCTTACATAAGCAGACCCTCAGCCAGCCAGTAGCCGAAGCCTTCTTTAATGTCTACAGTGGTTTTAGAAGTGGCCCTGGCAAAGGCTCATTCGTCCTTGACTGGCCTTATTCTTCCCTGGCACAAAAGTGAAGAAAAACAGCAAAACAGTCCTGCAGAGGAGGCGTTATGTGGAGAATATGCTGGGCCTCCTGAGAGGGATGATGGAGAGCTGTACCAACAGGAAGAACTCGTACTCTTACAGGACAGCCTTCAGTCCCAAGGCACTTTAAGAGGACAGCCACAGAGATAGCTTCTCTGACAGATAATGAACTCCTGAAGTCTTCGAAAAGCCAGTGTAACACGGCCATTATCTTGCCACTTGGGTTGACATGCTGTCCAAGGATCTATATATGCCCAACTTCATTCCTGTGTAAATAATCAACTCTGATTGGTCAGTGTAATAAGTGTAATTCTGACATCAGTGTAACCCCATTACACCGTAGACAGTGTTCACAGCAAGACCTGCTGAAAAACAAGATAATTTATTTCAAAATGATACAAGTAAAACTGCCCTGGGAATCTGCAATTGACCAAGTTGAAAGATGGATGGATGGCTGGATGGATGATCATGTTTGCCAGTCAAAGGCTGCAATTGCATTTCCGAGGCCAGTCTTTCATCTATTTTTAAGACTTAACTGGGAATTTGCCTTTAATCTATTTTTACTTCTCATGTGTGAGTTTAACATCCTTTACTGTCTGCACATTCCAGGCTATTTTCAAATCAAGTTCCAACTGTGGGTTATAGACAAGTCCATCTATGAGAATAAGCATTAAACATGCTTTACTACAATAACTAAAAACCTGATCAAACCTATTCATGTTTATTTCTCTTAATCCATACATAGGATAAAGCAAGTAGCATGGTTAGCATGGTGGCTAAGGGCTAACGTCACCTCCTGACAGTGAGTCCCAGAGTGGCAGCTGCTGCAGTATATGCAGAAGTTGCAATGAAACGGTATATGTATATGCACACTGTTTCAAAAAAGCTAAACCCTTTTTATTTTTGCAATAACTTTGTTGATCCTGAGCTGACTTTGATCATTTTTGCCTGAATGGCTCCAGGCCTGCGTGAACGTTAACAGATGACACTTTCAACACTTTACTCTAACTGTATGACTTGTTTTGTAAGCATTTTGACTCGACTGTTACCTGATTTTGCTGTCTGATTCTGATCTTTATCATTGTGAACGTTAGTCAGTTTTGTTGCTTGTGTTACGAGGTACAGTAGGAGTACATAAAACAGGTGTGATGGGAAATAAAATTCACATTTTGTTACAATTTTATTAAGGCGTATTTCTCCCAAAAATGCTCAAAATCAGCTCAGGATCAACTAAGTTACTGGGTTTAGTTTTCTTTTGAAGCAGAGTGTATATACGGTACATTTATGAAACAAGTTCCAATCTGTAATATAGTAATATTTTTTTCAGCTGAATGTTAGTACTCTTTAAAGAACATACACCTGAAGACACCAGATAACACGCATGATGTTTCGCCTTCAAGAGGTGTTGACGTGAACATCTCTTTTGCATGAACACGCCATTGAAAACAGAAGCTTGATGTCCTGCGACAGCTAAATGTGGGGTACGATTTCACATGCTATATATATGCCCAGTGACTTCTGTCGCCATGCTATTTAAATGCCATCCGCAGATTTCTACTGTTGGATTGTCAGAACCGCAGGCCGCTGAAGGCTACAGCAACATGATGGACCTTTTTGAGACCAATGCATACTTCTTCAATGATCTGCGCTTCCTCAGTGGAGATAATGGACCACTGC
Organism: Gymnarchus niloticus; assembly: GCA_009936485.2. Classification (NCBI taxonomy): domain Eukaryota; kingdom Metazoa; phylum Chordata; class Actinopteri; order Osteoglossiformes; family Gymnarchidae; genus Gymnarchus; species Gymnarchus niloticus. Next base: position 9,156,719 of record JAACJT020000001.1, on the reverse strand, counting down.
AGCCCCTAGAAACGTCGGACGAGTCTCCTTCATACAGCACCAACGACAGCCTCCCTTCGCCTGGTAGGGATCGAGTTCCATCCGAGACCGGATGCGACAGCAGTGGAGAGGAACACGTTCTGGCACCCCCGGGTCTACCGCAGCACTGCTCCGGACAGTGTCTCATCTGGGCCTGCAAGACCTGCAAAAGAAAGTCTGGCCCGACGGACAGGCGCAAAGCGGCCACTCTCCGCGAGAGAAGGAGGCTAAAGAAGATCAACGAAGCATTTGAGGCTTTAAAGAAAAAGACCGTGCCCAATCCGACACAGCGGCTGCCCAAAGTGGAGATTTTACGCAGTGCTATCAGTTACATCGAGAAACTACAGGACCTGTTGCATTCACTGGAAGACCAGGAGAAAATACAGGAAAATGATCCAATATATTATAATATTAAAGACCAAAATGTAAGCATTTTATATATACTAAAACGACATTAACATGAGTTCTCCCATCACGTATATAATACAGTGGTATATTTCAGGACAAATATACTAGCAGCTTTACATAAAATGTTGTACTAATAGTACAGGAGACACTATTTCATGAAAATTTCTGCTTTTAGGTGCCGAATGCAGAGCACTTCGGCAGTAAAACGTATCGTAATTGGCGGAACATTACGGATCATTCCAGTGCGCCCATGGTGACTCAAAGGGAAGGTCTGTATGGCATAATTGGCATTGCTGAGTGACTCACTGTCACGCGTGTTGTACGTGAGATTTTGCATTTTCTCCGGAAAGTCCATCATAATTAACGCGGTGTGAAGCATTTGGTAACGAAGCAGGCTTGTGTTTAGCTTCCAACCCTAACGATAACTAATTTTTCCTCCTCACTTCGAAATAGGAGTTGCGGAGTCCTCGGCTTCGAGCAGTCTTCGTCGCCTCTCCTCAATCGTGGACAGCATTTCAAACGAAGAAGCCGCTACAGATTATAGCGAAGAAGCCTCTCTAAAGTAGACGCCATCGGCTATGCTGGACGGGCAACGAAAGACATTTACATTTCCGCTGTTTTATAAATTTGTACTTATTAATAATAACCTCCATAATGTTAGTATAAAATAGTATATTTATTTTTACTATTTAAACTGGCGTCTTTGCCCTGCGAAAATATTATTCCTGGGAGAGTTTTTGTAACAATTTTATAGATAGCATTTTTTATTACCCAAAAGACACGTTTTCAAACACAGATGTCATTTTAACAGCATGAAAAACGAAAATGCGTTTATATACAATGTAAACTGTATTGTACATATTTTATAAGTATCAGATTAAGTTATTTTGTATGTAATGAATCTAAATAAAAGAATGTGGTATCTTATGATGCAACTGGATGATTTACACTAGCAAGCAGCAGCTTCTCACAAATGAAACTTCAAGTGTCTGAATTTTTAAAATGTAGAAGAGTTTTAGAAATACACTTGGCACCTCAGATAAATTTTAAACAGTATTTCATTGAAATTAATATTTGTTGTGTCATCCTTTCTTATATCTGTAGTTATAATAGATGAAATACATTTATAAAGATGGATGCATCACCAACAACAAAGTCAACACTCAGCAACGGTGTAATTTTGTACATTTAGTTCCAGAGGTTTTTGGTTGAATGGGTCCTTTACTATGTTGACAATGAACAGATAAGTGTTTATTTTATGATGGAAATATATGCCAGCCATCGATTGGCTGACTAATCCTGGATTTAGAGTAAGAGACAGGCTGTTATTGAGGTTATCCAACACAGCTAACGGATGCCTGCTGTTAATATACATGGTCTATTTAAAGAAGTGTAAAATGACACTGGCATCAGAACAGCGTTGACTCTGTTTTTCAGCTGAAGTGAGAACTTCCTTCCACTGTGAAGAACGTAGTCATTCCTAAACTGCATAGGGCCCTTTGGTCACTCAGCCAGATAATGAAATAGGCCCCTCCCTCATAACACTGCCAAAGTCATTCATGGACCATGTTGCTGTTTTGGTCGAGTTGTAGCCGTGCGTGCCAAGCTGTGTTCACTGACACACAAAGTCACTCCAAAAAGGTGGCGCTATAACTGAAGTTTGGCATGAGCTAGACATAGGTCATTCTTAGAAATGTCACCTTATTGTCATCTGTTATAACTTCACTACCTTCAGGTTCCAGAAGCACTCTGCCCTGTCAACATTTCCCAGCATCTTGGTCGCCTCTGACATCCCTGGCTTAAATGTGGCCTGACAGACTAACCCCATTGTCCCCTATCTGCTCTACAAACAGTCTCCACCTACCTAACTTACCCAGACTTGCATTACATGTGGATAGCATTCAGGCTGGGGGGGCACCTGGCGAGTTGGGAAAAGATGTCTCTCTGTGCTCTTGGAGAAGGTTGGTGGGGAATGGGGGGCTTCCTCCAAACAAATGCACATCTATAAAGAAATGTGTCTAAGAGACGTTCCCCTACAGAAATGAATAAATAACAGATGCAAACACCAGTCTTGTAGATCATGGAAATTTGAAATCAGCATTTGCCTGACTGGAGCTATACTAACATTTTACCTTTGAAATACCACACCATCTACAATTACTGGACAGTTTCAAGAACAAAATTCCTGCGAAGCAAAATTCTTCGGTTGGCTGAAATATGAACATCGGCCCGGTATATTATTCAGCTGCTTGGAACTGCAGACAAAAGCCAGATCCTGCGAGTTTGAGTCAAACAACAAGGAAAAAAGCAGCCAGTGGTGCTCTGACTCACACACTATCGTCTTTCTGGTGGGATATGTCGAGATACTCCACATACGGTGATGATGCCTGATAAGTTATACGGTATTATAAAACGGCAAACTTCAAAGCAAAACCACTTTCCCTCTTAGCTCCAAGACTCTCTCAACACTCCTGACAGAATGGACTGAAACTGGATATTACATCCCATAATGTCCTTTTAATGAGTGGTCTCAGACGTGTGTTTGGGTACCCCTCCCCCATCCACCCCCTGAAGTGGTGGGATTTCCCACCACAACCAACATTCTGTCCAGCTTTTTTCTCCATGTTGTCTTAAATGGCTTCACAGATGCCATGTTTCTGTGTACTGTTATCCTGGATCATTTTAATTCGGAAACTGCCTACCAAAATGGAGATTTCCATGAGCAGTAGCACATGCATTTCAACGTGATCAGCCTCAGTGTTAAATATATGAAACTTTTTTTTAGGGAGTGGTGGGCGGCAGTGTTGGGTATAATGTTAATGCTATCATCTTTAACTTAACTGAAAGCCTTGGTAAAATGGATCTCTTGTATTTATGACCTTGGGGTCCTCGGGATCCTTTAATCACACATGCAAATGAGAAAGTCTTATATTTTATCTTGTGACTAAATGCATTTCTTTAACTCTTTTTGTCCAGATGGTGAAATTCTAGCTGTGCAAGTATTATATAGTACAATACAGAAACTTACAAGTCTGATTTGGTCTTAGAAGTTACTATTTTTACTTTAGTTACATATTTCATATTTTAATAGTATTCGTTGAGCAGACATATTTGTACTGAGATTATTGAAATTATAATATTAAAAAATATAACTAAAGTGTATGCGTCCATCTTCAAAAAAAGCACTTTTCGAAATCTGCCAGAAGCGATGAAGTCAGGTATAGTCAAGACGGTCAGAAACCGAATGGACGCCGTTTGGGTTCTTACAGACCCAGTAATATAACAATTTTCCACGTTTTGGCACGGTTTACTACCGTGCCAGACAAATGCTGTTGCCAATCATAAAATCCAAACATGTAATGGGATTTATGCTATGCCTTGCCAAGAACTGTTTAACAGCAGTTTGGCCATTTTCAAGAAAAATCAGAAATCGTCGTTACATTCCAAAAACGACAGCCTTATTACGGAATATGTTATACCGTTTAGACATCTACAAACTACAGCGTGGGTGCAAGTTCCAGTATCTCTGAGAATGGACAGTGAAGAGTCCCTTCGCACCACACTTAACCCACCCCATGACCCATGGTAACCTCTGAAAGGAGTTTCAAGCAACCCCGAGTTCCTAAGAGTTGAAACAATCTTTCCCGAGCACAGAAAGTGCGTTTTGAATTATGCTTTGCGCTTCGTGGAACATATTGCGCCAATGTTTTATTTCTAATAAAAAACGGTGAGTAAGTCGTGGATGGAGAGCGCCTGATGCCATATGCTGTCGTAATCTACGTAGACTCAATTATCGGCTGCGGCCAGGTTTTCTCATTCGAGTCGTTCGCAGTCTTCTGCCTTTGATCTCTCTGGCAATCCCACGGCTGCGATGTCTTCTTCAGCTGTCCGCTCCACAAACTCCGGCAGCAATTCAATGGCAGGCGCTACAATGTTTTCTTAGGTGTCCGCAGTTCCCAGAGCTGGTAGCCACCAAACGTTTTAACACGTTGCGAGAAATATCCGCAATGTATACTTGCGGGCTGTCAACACACTACGTTCAACACGCCAAACGGAACATGTTCACAGGACACGTTTTCAGATGAACCCATTAGAATATTTAATTTATTGTCCAGATTGCCTTACGATAATGAAAGCATTTGTCCACTTGTTAACGTTCGGTTCAAACATAAAGTCATTTGACTGCAATATCACCTGCGATTTAAATTTCCGCGCCACATAAAGTATTTTTTCATAATTTGATGCCTGACATTTTATGTGTGATATCTTTAATAATCTTTAATAAATTCTTAACTTGTTACCTGACCTTATTTGTGCCACTTGAGTGTCCTTTTACTATAGTTATGCAAAGAATTCTTTGCACTGCTTTGTTAATTGTTTTATAACTAATTTAATGAGCTCTAACTGGGAATAAGTAGGCTGTTACCGAAACAACTGGATCCAACACCTTCAATGATCAGGTAGGAAAGTCTGGAAAACTTGGAGATGAAGTGTGAATTTCCGAAGTTTGAAATTTTACACTTTCCATTGCAGCTGGGTTGCATCTGTAACGCTGCGATTGGTCTCGACCATAAAATTAGCACTCCGTGAAACACGGAAGAAAGCAGCTCTTTATTGTAGGGTTAGAGGGAAAATGGTAAAAACAGGTCGTTCTGGTGATATTTAAGTAGTACACTAAATATTTCACATCCGTGACAGAAATTTTACTATGCAAAAAATAATAGTCATTATATTACACTTTTCCAGGATCGCTCTTGTGTCATGGGAATGACAACAAAAACAAACGCATGCACAGCCAAGCTCCTGTAGTGCTGGACTTTTGTTAGACAAGGTGTAGATACACTTTAAAACCCAAAATTTTGTCCTCATTCCCATTTGAGATAAAAGTCTGTCTTATTATTTAGGAAAATTGTCATCTCAGTATACCTTGCATCAACCTGCAAAGGCCTTGAATGAGGTAACTGTAATAATGCATGTAGTCTAGAGAGATGCAGTTCAGCCTAATGAACTCTGAGTGGATAAACACCAGGGAATGCAGATGTACGTAGCCCAGTGGGGTGTCCTGGTTAGGTGGCTGGGCGGGGGCAACTGGGCTCACCCTTGGTGTGTCCAGGGGGATATGGTAATTAGATCTGGCCAATGTGGGCCTGTGTCTCCTCAGTGAGGTTTATAAGGGGTCCGGTGGCAGCTCCTCCATACCACTCATCCCCTTGGAGATCTCCATAACTTGTCGCCAGCTGACACCTTCTTGCTCTCGTCCTGACAGACATGGATGTCCCGGAGGGATGCCACTTTCCCCCCACCCAGGCTTTCTACGACACTGGCTGCATGTCTTCGCCGGAGGGCTCCGACTTCACAGAGGGCTTCGGTCTCGAGGAGCTGCAAGGTTCGGACGAGGACGAGCATGTGCGGGCGCCCCGCGGCCTCCACCAGGCCGGCCATTGCCTGGCCTGGGCCTGCAAGGCTTGCAAACGCAAGTCCAGCACGGTGGACCGCCGGAAAGCTGCCACCATGCGCGAGAGGCGACGGCTGAAGAAGGTCAACCACGCCTTTGAGACGCTGCGCCGCTGCACCTCCACCAACCCCAACCAGAGGCTGCCGAAGGTGGAGATCTTACGCAATGCTATCCAGTACATCGAGAGCCTGCAGGAGCTGCTCCGCGAGCAGGTGGAGTGCTTCTACAGCCTGCCGGAAGAGAGCAGCTCAGAGCCAGGAAGCCCCACGTCCAGCTGCTCAGATGGCCTGGTAAGTTCTCTGACGTCGCACCTTCAGTCTATGTCCCCTTTTCATGTCAGTATCTCCCCCAGTGTTCTCTCTATATTGCTTCAAACTTCCTGTTATGGCTGACTCGCATCCTGTAAGCATACCCGTGATTTATCTGCACTGATCTGCACACAGCCTACTTCTGTATATCTTTGTTCTTGAATTCAATCTCTCCATCCTCAGTCTCATCCTGTCTAGAGCTACAGCTCATCAACATTCTCTTTGTGGATCCTAATGTTCATTCTCCTTAGCTACCCAAGCATAATAGTACTTTGTTTTACCTCTGTATGGCTACCAGTTTTCATCTTTTACCCTGTACTAGTCTTGGCTGGTCGTATCGTTGTTTTAAAAAAAAATGCCTGTTTCATCTTAATTAGCGCCTGGCAATCACCCAGTTAATGATGCTCTTTCCCCAGGCTTTCTTTAAATTGGATGATTGATTCATACCTTTCTCTAATGAGGTGATGAGGCTGAGCTTTGCTATGTATTGATTATGTGGGTCACTTACGCTATGCATTTAAATCTCAGTGAATATGAAGATACTGACAGGGTTTTAATAAAAAAAGTTAATTGAATAGAGATTATGGGCGGTAGTTTTCAGACTACTATTAAAGATATAAAGAGATCCCAGCATTTATTTAACATGCTGTGCACATGCATCTGATGAAATGGATGGCTTTAAAGATGAATGTGGTGTAAAATTTCTCCCACATGATCATTTAAATCCAAGTAAACACGGGGAGATCTGGCAGTGAGTTTGGTAGAGCTGCATTCCTACTTCACTGTGATCCCTGCCCAGACCTTGGCAGGATTTTCTGCAGATTTTTCCTGGGAAAGTGTCATCTTGCGAAAGTTGGTGTAACTTCCACTGGCACAATCGATTTGCCGCACCTAATGCGATGCATATCACGGTCATTGCCTGCAACTTTCCCTGCAAAATCGGGTGGATTGCCTTGTTTTGGAACCCGTCACTGAAAAGAAGGCCAACTTTTAATTCAAAGTTAGTGACCTGATTTAATATGGGGATCTCTTTTCAGGTTTTTGTCAAGATTTTCCGTGTAATACTGGAGAAGAAATTATTCCTGAAAGCGTAACATAATATCTGTTTCATGCATGATTTGCTTCTACTCTGATGTGAAAGAAGTTAACAAATGATATTTTTTGTCCTAGGTTGGTTGTAACAGCCCTATTTGGTCTCACATTAATAAAAGCTATGGGAATATGTACAGCCATGAACTGTTCAATGGTAAGATCTTTGTCTTTGTATATCTCAATTGAAAAGCATATTGAAGGAAAAATGGAATTATTTCCGTATCCGAACTATTATCTACTATATACAGAAATGCATTGTCTGAATAATGCATCAGTAGTTTTTTTAGCTCTGGACTAATTACAACTTTATGAATAATAAATTATTTTAAATAAAGCTGTTACCACGAATTTACTGAAAAAGCACATTGTTAAATTAAGCTCACAAATACATGCTATTCACATATTTCACATTTCCTGTTTGTTTTAAACATGAACTAAGAACAAACTTTAATTTAAGATGCAAAAGCTATCTTGCAGTCCTCCAATCAGTGGCTTTAACCTTGGTGGCTTTTTACATTGAATTTTTCAAATCCAGGGAGTTCCAAGGAGAGAGGCCCTGCAGTGTCCAGTCTGGAGTGCCTGTCTAGCATTGTGGATCGCCTGAATTCAGTCGACACGTGTGGCCTAGCGATGACTAGTGACATGGTCCACTTCTCGCCATCCAACTCTGATTCCCAGCCTAGCACTCCCGAAGCTACATGCACCAGTCCTGTCTACCATGTGCTGTGAAGTACCCTCCCCACGCCAGAAAGCATATAGTTTATAATATATTCACCTTTATTTTCTTGGGGTTGTGGATAAAATCTGTTCTTTTCTAACCTGTGTCTGTTAAATGAAAATGGAGCACGGACTTGTACATAAGCATTGTAAATGTCACATTTATGTTCATTTTATACTTTGTAATGTTACATATTTAATTGAATGTCTGAAATAAAGAGTAAAATATAAATTGCATTTAGCTAAACACTTTAATTTTTTTCTTCAAACAACTTTTTTATAAAATTACATTTTGTTTTGAAGCAACATTTGCTCATGAGTATGATGAACTTTTATGTTATTAATAAGGAACTTGTTTTAAAATATGTCACCGTTAATATGGCATCTGCTTCTAGGTGTACTTGAGGATGGCGGCGTGTGCTGACGCATGAGGAGACGATACTTTGTGTACCTGTTTTGTTTTTCTGGACCAAATGCTACAAGTCATTAACACATTGAGACCACTGCCATGAGCAAATGGTCGAACCGTAACACTTCGGTGTGCTGAGACTGAGGAGCAAACACGAGCATTATGTCAGGAGAAGGCTAAGGTGACAGGCCCTTAATGGTATCACCGTTACAATTGTTTTCGTTATTTCGATAAGAAAACACTAATTAATAAATACAAAGTAATCAGAGGTATTTAATCGAAAGATGCTAGTAATTTACAATTTGCAGCTTTCTCTCAAATCTCCACCTCTTTGTGGCGCTTCATCCTTGTACTCGCGTTACTCTATCGGCTGAAGACGTTGGAAGCCGTTTTTATTGCAGACGTTTGTCTTCCTTTTCGTTGAGCTATTGGCGGTCTGTAAGCGACAAAACAAGTCAGCAACGAGCGGGAAAAATCTTCACGTTGACCGGTCACCGCCTTCCACCAAATGTTTGAGGCATAGAAGACATTTAAAATGCTAAACGCAGCCAGCAAACCACCTGCCGTGGCCCTAGTGGTATTTTAAGATGGAAATAGCTTAGATTTGGTATCGCACTATTGTTGTCAAGCTTACGTGACATATTCAGATACATGAATACGGTTCTTTATTTTGGGGGGGGGGCAACGCTTTATTAAGTTTATGGGATTCCTTCCGACTGTATGTGTGCAGTTTCACCATATGGCGATACGCATCAAAAGCACGTCGTTTGTATTAAGTGTTGTGTATGTATATGAAAAATATTTGCAGTATTAACGGGGGGGGGGGGGGTTCCTTAATCCTCAAGTTCAAATATCCCGCTGGTAAAATGGGGAAAAAATCTTTAGCCTCTTTTAATCCAGATTGTCATATTGTTACAATTTATTTCTGTTTGTTCGGTG
>JAACJT020000001.1:9123479-9140654 GCA_009936485.2 Gymnarchus niloticus | reverse complement strand
CATCCTAGTACATTAGCAGTACACCCATATACCTCACATAAAGTACAGCAGAATGTATCTCTCATTATATACCATCCTAGTACATTAGCAGTACACCCATATACCTCACATAAAGTACAGCAGAATGTATCTCTCATTATATACCATCCCTGTACATTAGCAGTACTTTTACACTTATGTACCACACATAAAGTACAGCAGAGTGTATCTTTCATTACTACATTATAGCGAAAATTGTATTTCTCATAAAACTTCTGATAAAAACCATCAAAAATAAATGCTAAAAAATACCAAAATATTAGAATGAATAAATATATACTACTTGTCTGTTTCATATCATGGGCACAACATAAAGCTTATATTTGTCATATTAAAAATTGTGACTACATATTTTATACTTGTTTTCCATTAGGATAAAACTACTTAGGTCATTATTATAAAATGCAAATTTTGGCATTTACTTTCCAGTAGTATTTAACTGTTAATGAAATTAATAATTGATTATCAGTGAAATTCCAGTTAGATCTTTCAAGCTAAACCGCTTTCAAAAGGAGAGACTTCTTTCTTTTTAAAAAAAAAATAAAATAAATAACTTCATTTCCCATCCATTTTTCCTTCAGGGTTGGTATGTCTGCTGTCTCTTTTCTTGGTAAAAGTTCATCCATCTGTTCTTCAACCTTCTTCCCCCACATAGTGTTATTGCTGAGCTCCTAGTGTGTCCATACTGAACAGTTTGTCGCTACGGTACATTAGGTTAAAAAAAAGTTCATCTATTCTTAACCGGACCAGATCTGACACATACATAAATACTCATTTACACAATGTAGGATACACACATCACACAGACACTGCTTAGTTTATCTTCAAGTGAACTATACAAGCAGAACTTTGAACCAGAACAGTGGAGGATTTCTTATTCTATAAAGGAGGTTTTGAAAAGGTGACTGGCAGTTAAACAGTTAAAACGACACTATGAGTAGTGCAGACCTGCCTTTGTACAGGACTATGCATGTCTTTTTTTGAGCACCAGTGTTTAGCATTTAGGGTCCACATCCTCAGGTGTTCACTACGTGGCTCTTTAAATGTTAGTGCGCGGCAGATTTGAGGAAGGTGGGCTGACCCACATGGGAAAAGTAAATGTTGTTCTCTTCAGCGGTCTTCTGGGAGAATGCAGTGCGGACGGGGGTGAGTTCTCCATGTGATCTGTCCACTGTCTTCTATTTTTTCTTCTTGTGGAAGAAGCTGTGGAAAGAAGAACAGACCAGAAGCTGAGGGCAAAGCTTACGAAGCTTCACTGAGAATGTTTTGTATAAAAACTTTAAATGCTTTGAAAGATTTGACAATTAAAAGAACTGAATACTACTAAAGAGTTTTTTCTGAAGACAGTAAATGTTCCTAATTGTACATAACTGACTTTACTCCACATTCTTCAGACTGTGCTAGTTCTTTAGAGAGAACACAATATTTTTACAGTGAATGATTTTGGCATTAAAATCACAATTACACAGGATGCACTTACCCATTAATAAAGATTTACCTACTGAAAAATTACCCAATTGTAAACTCACAAAATGTTGGTTATGAGGACAGCTCCTTGTTAATCGATGACAATCACTTCTTTTTAAATTAGATACATATTTATTCCTGGGTGGCAAAGAGGCTCAGAGGGTAGTCCTGTCACTTCACAGCTCCTTGTTTGGGGTTTTGACTTATACCCCTGCTCTGAGAGTGTGTGATGCTGAGTTTGCATATCCTCCCCATAGTGTACAGATTTCCTCCCAGAGTCCATACCATTCAGGGTGTAGCTCTGTTTTGGGCCCTGTTCTGTCTGGGAGGGCCTCCACCCTCCCCTGACCCATATTAGCATAACTAGTTGGAAGATAGATAAATGTTTTCCTTTAAATTACAACAAGCGCCATTTAAAAAAAATCCAAATGCTGCTTTAAACCAGCTGAAGCTATGAACAAATGGCTTATCAGGCTTCGTTTGCACATACCAGTGTGTACACTACGTATTTGCTGACTAATGCTGTGTCAACACATCCACGAAAGACGCCAGGTAATTCCGTCCATACAAGCAACTCACTCCATTTCCCCGTTTCGTGTTAAACTGACGTGCATTCTGGGAATTCGGCATAAAGCCTTTGGACCCTGCATAAATGATTTGGATCCCTGGACAAAGCAGTTTCTGTCCAAATAGCATATTACAGAACCAGAACTGGCTGACGTGAGGGTGCATCTGAATTGACCACCAGACGTGGATGTTTCTTGAGTCTGTGGTCTAACATTTATCATTACGTTGAATGTTTGCTTTTGGAATTGATTATATTCTGGCGGTTTCTAATGCTTGCAGGGTAGAGAAGACTGATCAGCCTTGAAAGTGTGTGCCAGTACAGCTTTGGGGTCATCTGGCATGCTGAAAAACACTTAAACTGAGCAATGAAGGAACCAGTTTCAATTCCCCTTTATACTCTCATACAAGCAGAATTGTTTAATGGGGTTTATATACAGAATTATTACCTAAAGGGATTTATGCATAGGGTTGGACTTCATGTAATAGCTACATGTCTAAAGTAGAGAATGTATCGAGTTGGAGTACTATGGATTTACCTGCAGTATTTAAATGTTAATTGACTGTTGCTCCTAGGCATGCATGCATTGCAAATCTTTCACAGATGTGATTTCCATGCAGTTGTAGTCAGAGCCTGTATTTGTTAAAGCATAAATCATTAAAAAGCCCTTCACACAACAGAGGTGCTGAAAAAAGATTATTGCTCCTGGAGTGTCAGTACCGATGATTGAAACCACAAATATTCCTCATGAAATACATTTAACGAGGCATTTTTTTTTCTGATGCCTTAATAAATTATGCCTGGCTCACTTTCCTCATGCATTAAATGCCACTGCACAAAGGAACTGTCAGCCCTCAAGGATAAACATTACTTACTGAGCCTCAGTAGAACAGAAATGTTTGATGCGATGGAGCCTTGCAGTAGTCTTGTGGATGTTCTCCAACCATCACTGCTATGTGGTGCTGGAATTGTTTGCTCCAGATTAGGCCATGCCCCTTACCCCTTACCAAGTCATTGGTGTTATTCGGCTGGGGAGGATTGCTATAATTTAGGCCCGAGGTCCTGCTCCCTCTGGGGGCCTGAAAGCAATGACAAGCCTCACCTACGACGTGTGGTTCTGCTGGGCGGACGCGTTCGGCTGCTGCTGCTGTTGTATGAGCATCTGTTGCTGTTGACGGCGCCGGGCCGAGCGCAGCTTCTCGAAGCGAGCCTCCATCTCCTCCAGGACCTTAGGTGTGTAGCGCACCACCAGCTTCACGCTGTCCTTGGCTGCCTTCAGGAGCTCCACGGCCTTCTCGTGGTGCTCGCCTTCCACGCTCTGGAATGGCACACGCAGCACGTCAGAGGAGAGCGGCCATCGGGGCGTCTCTTTAACGCTGTAAAGTGGGCGGCACGGTGGCCTCGCACCTCCAGGGTCTGGGGTTCGATTGCTGGTTCGACTGCTCTGTGTCTGTGGAGTTTGCATGTTCTGCATGTCCCCGTGTTTGGGCTGGTTTTCTTCCTCAGGCCCAAAAACGTGGTTTCTCTAAATTAAACACAGTGTGTAAAGAAGTATCCTGTGATAGACGGCCATCCTGTCCAGTGTGTTCCTTACCTTGTGCCCTGCACTTCCTGGAATAGGATTCAGGCTCACAATGACCCTGCACCCAACTTTGTGTTCAAGACCAAGCAGAGGGTGCAGGAACATTGGTCAGATTATGATGTAACTGATCTGTGATCTAAACTGATCTATGCTCCAGAAGCAACTTGAATTGGCTACTAGTAACAAATTAAATCATAATAGTCATGTTTCTAAAGTGATAAATGACTTATATTTCAAAACCATGTGACATATCCGCAGTTAACTCAATTAATATTTGAACTGAATTAATATTTTAAGAAATAATTGTTGCATTTCATTTATATAGCACTTCCACAGCGGGAATCTTTCAGAACTGTTACATTATATTAACATTAAATAAGGTTTTATTACATTGACTCTTCTAGCTATTTATATGTGTATATAATTGATAAATAAATCATTAATATTTCTCATTCTGTTGCACATGATTTAATCAGTTATACCAAATGAAATATTCATGAATTCACTGCAGACACTAACAACTGTTTGTGCTTAGTGCAACAGGAATAAAATGTGTGGCTTAATTAAAACCACCCATTAAACAAAGAAGAATGACAGTCTAATTTTCTGAATGGGAACAAAATATGATTAATGCCCTGAGAAGCTCATAGTGGACGCTGTAATTTTATTTGGAATGAAAACATTCTTCAGAGGGGGAAAAGCTTAAAATTGAAACAATCAATCGGTCTTCAGCTGGACTGTACTTATTGTGTATTCTCCAAATTCAGCATAAGATTCAGAAGCAAATTTGTAATCTTTTGGGTAGAACTGCATCAACTTCAAATGCAAGGTTATCCTGCAAATCTCACTGCTCAAGTTAGCTGAAAGACCTTAAAATGGAAAAACTTCAACATTTCCCAGATCAAACACATTTGGAAAGTGTGTTGAATTATGATCTGGCAGGAATAGCTCAGCTTAACTGAGCAGTGATATCCACATTATCATTCTAATTGACATGGATGTTGGGAAAAGGACATACTGTCTCAGCTGTGATACCAAGTTCAGAATGGTATAATCTGGAGGGCTGGGAGAGGTCATACTGTCTCAGCTGTGAGACCAAGTTCAGAATGGTATAATCTGGAGGGCTGGGAGAGGTCATACTGTCTGAGCTGTGAGGCCAGGTTCAGAATGGTATATTCTGGAGGGCTGGGAGAGGTCATATTGTCTGAGCTGTGAGACTAGTTTTAGAATGGTATATTCTGGAGGGCTGGGAGAGGTCATACTGTCTGAGCTGTGAGACCAAGTTCAGAATGGTATAATCTGGAGGGCTGGGAGAGGTCATACATCTAAGCTGTGATGGTATATTTCAGTTCATCCCTTTCCTTTGAGACCCTGGCCTGCTGTCCTTCCTTAGGTATCATAAGCAATGCTGCTGCTGTATGATTGAAAGGTCATAGACGACATATATAATATTTTTAGTTTTTTCCTTAATTTAAAAAAATATGATAAATCACAAACCCGTGCATTAAGGTACTGCCTGCTGATCTGCACTTGCCGATTAAAACAGCCGTTTAGCCAAGATCTCCATAGCGATTGCTTTGATGACATTGTGCATTAGCATGAGTGGGTAACAGGAGTGTGTGGTGGGCGGCATAATGAAAGCAGTGTGCTGGGCTCACCACGCCGTTGACGGACAGCAGCTGATCCCCCCTCTTCAGGCCCCCGTGCCTCTCGGCGACGCCCCCTGGGATGATACGCGAGATGTAGATAGGTGAGTTCTGCTCCTTGCCACCCATTACGTTGAAGCCGAGCCCCTCGTCGGTCTTAGGCAGCTCCACTACACGGGGGTGTGAGTGGCCCTCACTGGCGGCGAAGGCTGCCACCGTGGCCTGGAGGGGGGGGGACATGGGAGTGGGTGTCGTAGGAGGAAGCCGTAGACAGGGTGCAGCATAGCCAAGGATCATTCAGACACGACATGAAGAAAGTACTTCACATCTATGGTTCTGCATTGAGAAATATCTACTGTACATTATGGTGCAGAACGACTGTGTGGTGGCTCAGTGGGCAGCATTTTGGTTGTGACACCTCCAGGGTTGTGGGTCTCTCCATGTCTGCATGGCGTTTCATCCCATAGTAAAGACACGCAGTTTTGGTAAGTCAGTGTTTCCAAATTGCCCTGTATGTGTGTATGTGCTCCGTGATGGAGTGGCATCCCACGCCATGTCCCGTATACTGGCTGGTATAGGTTTCAGTTTCCCCCTGACCCTGTCCTGGGAAACGGGTTATAGAAGATAGCTGGTGCTGTAATCCCTACATGTTTATTCAGGTATTGTTACTATGCAAGGTACACCCACAGATTAGGTAGCATCTCCACTATCCAAGAGTAAAGAACCTGATGAAAATACGGCAGCATTTAACCATTCAACTTCCAGTGCAGCAAAACATATTCAACTCAAATGTAGATATTTTTATGGCTTTATGATAGAAAAAAGTGCCACAAACAAAATGGATCATTAAAGGCAGGCCACAGATTATAGGCACCATATGCCATTACTATATTAATTGCGGCACAGTGAGCACCGGATATGTTGACTGACATGCCACCCTGAATCTCGACTGCGACAGCAGAAAAACAAAATATGAAAAGCAACTTAGATAGATGTGGTCAAATCCCTAGCTTAAGAGCTCTCTGCACATTTCATTTTGTTGGTCATATCTTCTGGAAATCCCCAGATTCGTGTTTAAAAACCCTCTCGCACAAGGCCGTACTGAGTGTCACTTGAACGTTACAGCAGACAATTCCTAAGTGTACGGGCAACATTGCTGTGTCGCCTCATGTAGATGTTTCTCGATGATGCAGACATTCTGGATGAATGTTGCTGTCAGAGTATACAAGTTCCACTGAGACCTGCTCTCCTTTTTGTCAGAGACAGAAGGTCGTTCGACATTCCGGTGTCGGGAAACTTAATCATTTCTGCGCCGCCTCCGTCTCGACCTCAGTTCGCCTCATCCGGAGGTAAAGGTGTGAATCTGATTTACCATGCATGTCATGACCTCTCCTGACCTTCAGATGTTTATCTGATGCTGCGTGACCAGGAGGGGAGGATCCGTGTTGGATGCCCTTCCCACGGCAGGGTGCCCTGGGCAGATGGCGTACTGGAAATTCACTCGTCTCTATGCGCCACACATACCGGTGTACCTCCTTCGTTGGTGTTCTTACTTCCCGTTTCATACGTACTTACACCTGGTCGACTCATGCGGACGCTATGCTCTGCCTCTAAAACGCATCACTGCAGTGGTTCATACACCGTACTTAAATCAATACTTATGGGAATTACTTCGGCAATGATTATTAAAACATTTGCTGGTAAAAAAGTGAGACTGTTGTGAAAATACAGGGCTTGGTTACCAGGTCCTCCTTCAGCAAGTTTAAAATGCACTGGAAGATGGACTGTATGTCACATAACATTTGCCACCTCCTCTCAACGAAATCCAGATCGTTTTTTGAGGGGATTTAAAAGGAGTGTATTTGATCTCGTGACAATATATAGACAAGAACAGCTAGGTTTCTGACTCGTTTAGGTAGCTTTAATTGTTCTCACGGTGACAGCAGTGGTGTATTAAACGAAGGGCTGGAAAGGTTACAATCAGTTCAAAAGCCCCATAGAAAGTAAAAGACCTTGTGGCGATTCCAGCCACTTCAGCCGACTGATGACGGCTTCTAAAATGCCGATTCAGATTCAGGTGCTCCACCTTCAGGTAGTAAAATGAGCTTCCCGAAATATTTTAATAGTGCACTACTGCACTGTGCCTGGCTCACCAATGCCCTGTCATCTTGAGAACCTTCACAAGCATTGCAGCACGTCCTTTGAACAGCACCTCTCTTCAAAAGTGCTCTCATCCCAGGAATTGGTGGCTTTGACTGGCTACGGTTTAAGTGTTTGGGTAGCTGGACCATCCACAAAAACACACCGGGAGGGTTAAAAATGGCAAAATTATGTAGCGATCATTAAAATATGATTTACAAAATTATTACAAAGCAGGCCTGATTAAAATAAGGGGAACATACGAAAGTACTAGACATATATGATTACGTACTGTCAAATGTCCAGGTCATCTCAGGATCTAAGGTAAATGTAGGTATGTTTTGATCTCAGGGAGATGAATGTTGACCGTTGTTCTTTTTGTACAGAGTATTTGTTTACATATTCAGTATTGACTTACACAGATCGACTCCTTCCCCTGGTAAACCTGTGTAATAGACTCTCAATGTATTAGCAGTGTGTGACTCATGCCCGGTTCTTCTCCAAACAAATACCCCTGGCAAATAAATAAGAATCTCCTTTGTATACTTGTGTGATGGGGGAACTTTATCTGTAAGACTGCAGACTGTTTGCCGCCGTCTCCACCGGGCAGATAACGCCAGGAGCGGATTGGTTCTTCTGGGCCAAGATTAGCCTCTCACCTCTGCTGAAGAGGATCTTAATATTCACTCTCAGAGTTACCGCTCTGCAATCTCTGGCATCTACTCCGGCTTCTGCGCTTTAAATGGAATTTGAATCAGCTTTCAGAAGTGCAGGTTTTTCTTTTTGTGAACAAAGCACAGAACAGGTCGCTTTAAACTGGCAAAATGTAGCTTCTGTCGAGGAGATTCAAATAGCGTGCTGTAACGTGTTTGCGGGAATCATTTTCATTATTAAAAATATTGTAGTTTTAGAATGTTGATTATAGGACAAGAGAACATCAATTATCAAAATGTCAATCATATGACGCACTGCCCCCCCCCCCACTCTGAAAAAAATATTTAAATCCACATTATCTACTTTAAGTGTACTGGTTGTTATGCTGAAGTATTACTCCTGCCGCTTAATGCATTCATTTCCAATTATTTATTCAAAGACATATGCAGTATAGCATAACTAGTCTTAATTTGTCATTAAAGGACTTGAAAATCAAATGTTAGCTTTAGCTACTGTATGGACTCAGGACTGTGGGTCTGCTGTGAGCTCAGGAATGTGGTGCAGGTTGGCAGATGGCTTTCAAGTCAATTTACTTTGCATAAACTGGGTAGTCTAATGTATTTAGTATTTCAGTTTGATTATCTGAACTATTTGACTAACTGAACCAACCTTCGCAGTCCCAGTTAGTTTGGATATTTGACGTTCTACGATTTTTAATTATACCCAAACATGCTTTAGAAAAAAATACACCAGCTTGGCCCACCGGAAGACATCAGATATGCTGTAACGTGATGGGGGAACCATAGAGACCCCATATCATGACATCAGGGGGAGCATAGACCCCATATCATGACACCAGGGGGAGCATAGATCCCGTATCATGACTGCAGAGGAAGCATATAAACATGGTATCATCACATCAGCAGGGGGAGCATAGACCCCATATCATGACAACAGCTGGATTATAGACCCCATGTCATGACAACAGCTGGATTATAGAACCCATATCATGACCATAGAAAGCCCTCATCGTGACAACATAATGACAGTGGAGGGAGCATATACACTGTATTGTGATAGCAGAGGGACCACAGAAACACTGTGATAGCATGACTTACCTTAGCTGTGGCCCGGGCCTGGTACTCCAGACAGCCGTTCACTGTTATTGTCTCGTGCATGTACTGATACACCTGTACAGACAGACAGTGGGGGCGGGGGGGAGAGTTAACGCTGCCGGCTCCTGCATGACACCATTTCCCCATCCACAGTAATATATCCTCTGTAGAGGACTTTTGGAAAGGCACTTTTCTGTACTGTTAATCAAATAATATTTACAGCTGTTTAGATCAGGCTCCATTAAAGTACTATTCCAGCGATGTGGGCATTTTTTTTTCCACAGCCACTTTGAATATTTCTCTTTCGCTGAATAAACAAAACAGTGCAGAATAAACACACAGTAGCATGGTTTTGTGAACTGTACAGCCTTACACACATCAGTGAGATAAATTGGTTGCTTAGACACAGAGGTGTGTTTGTTACCACAATACAGTGGGACCTGTGGCCCTATTAGTGCCTCACTCTGATTGGCTACTACAGGCTGAGTGATAGTCGCATTGTGTTGTCACTGTGGACACGGCTCTCAGTGGGAGCAGTGAAAAGGTTACGCAAGCTGAAGTACAGGATCGGAACACCTGACCTTGGGACTTCCCAGCAAAAGTTGCAGGGGCATTTAAGTGCTGTAATGGCTTTTTAGATACATTATTAATGAACCCATAAACAGCATGAAAAGAAGAACGTCAACCTTAATTGTGTGAAGGCATGTTAACAATGATGCGGACTGACGCAATGACATTTACCGGCTTTTATGTATTAAACTGTGTTAGCAATGATTGGAAGTAGTCATTAGAGGCATCACGGTACGTAGTGATTGGTGATTTATCTTCATAAGTTTTACATATTTTGCAACCAAAACCAGAAGCAGTGGCTTGGTATGTCCAATGGGTAGATGTAAATTTGCGAGTTTCCACTGTTGTATGTGAGCAAGCCGCCAATTTACTTTTGTAGGCAGAGTCTGTGGTGCGCTGGGTCTTTGTTGTACGGTGTAGGTGGTAAATGGGTCAGTTTTGCTGTGTCACTGTCGCCCCTTGACAGACCGTGAAGACATGTGACCATACAGGCCAGCAGATGGCGTGTGCATCAACAACACACTCAGCGTTAGAAATTCCTAAAGCTGAAGGTCAAGGACTTCAGTTTTTCACTCACATTTGGTGCTGTCAGTGCACCTCAGTCGTGAATATCGACACTTTCATACATTTTCCTCAATGCTGGTGGCAGTGACAAACCTGAGTATCCACACTTTCATGCAGTGAAGGGACTTACGTTCATCCCCACACCTCCACAGTAATAGGATTTTAAATGAAACAAATCTGAATTCGATACATTAAGCCTATTAAATGACCTTGGTGAACATCTGATATCCAATAAATGCCAATGTTACAATCAACCCAACTAAATAAACAAAGTACTTATGACAAAATTAAGAGCAAATCATGAATAAATTTTGAATAATTCAGCAGGCTGTCAACTAGACTGTTTCCTTTTGATATAAAGCTGAAAACAACAATTTTTGAACAGTGTATATTTCTTATCTTGAAAATCTGAATCACTGACATTGGAATTTAACTTATTTATCAAAACTAAATTTTTTTCTGCTGATCTTAACAAATTTACAGTTGTTAAGAAGGAATTACAAAAATTTTTCCAATGTGCATTTTCGAGCATTTACATTTCAAAGGAAGCTCATGGCAGCTGTGTGGTTACATAAGGAACCCAACATCTATAAACCTGCAACAAAACTGTGACTGCATAATCTGACCTTTCTCCAGACTTTCAAACGATAACCTTGAGTCTCTCTGTTTTTGGCTTTTGAAATCCCTCGAGCAGAACAGTGTGAAGTACTATTCCTTTGCAATCCAAACAAAGCCTTCTGAAGTTTCTAAACAAGAAATGGGCCCTTGGCTTGGAGGAGACCACCCACAGAATAAGTCCTTGTATCTGCTAAGGCTCAGATACGGTCTGTAGAATGGAGCAGCAAGCGAGTAGCAGACAGAACTATTCTTGGAACTCACAGCACCCTTTTCTGGATATGTTCCTTTCCTCTGATTGCCAGAGCTCACAGCACCATGTCCTGGAACCATTCCTTTCCTCTGATTCCTGGAACTCACATCACCCTGTTCCAAACTCGTTCCTTGCCTCTGGTTCCTGGATCTGACAGCGGCATGTCCTGGATCCGTTCCTTTCTTCTTGTTCCTGGATCTGACAGCAGCGTGTCCTGGATCCGTTCCTTTCTTCTGGTTCCTGGAGCTCACAGCACCTTGTTCCGAACCCGTTCCTTGCCTCTGGTTCCCGGATCAGACAGCAGCATGTCCTGGATCCGTTCCTTTCTTCCGGTTCCTGGAGCTCACAGCACCTTGTTCCGAACCCGTTCCTTGCCTCTGGTTTCGGGAGCTGACAGCAGCGTGTCCTGGAACCATTCCTGGAACCATTCCATCTGGTTCCTGAAGGTCACAGCACCGTGTTCAGGAAACATTCCTTGCATTGGTTCTCAGAGCTCACACTACTCTGTATCCATCCCTCTCACCCCAGGATGCTTCTCTTGGGTTTCACAAACCAACCATTGTGAGATAGTTCAATTGTAAACTTCAGCTTGCTCCACATGGACGTGCCAGCAAGTAGTGGGATGCTATGGGGTTCCCAGCGAAAAGCCTGTGCCCTGGCTGCATGATGCCACGTCATCTACGAGTTCCTGTATTTGTATCTGCCTGTCCATGGCCTTGCAAGGGACAGCTGAGTGTCAGAACATAATGCTGGAATGTTTGTAAGGCAAGAGAGAAACAGTACAAAAACAACTGGACTGCATTTGTTACAGCAGGCAATTTAGTTGTCTTCTAAGTATGCTTCTCACGCTTCACCGTGTCTTCATAATGTCTGCCTGGCTGTATTACATATCTCATATTGGGCTGATAAACCTAAAACTCATAAAGTTTAACTTGATCAGATAAGACTGAATTTCTTAGTGGGGGAGATAATACTTCTGACATTACTGTTCAATAAGTACTACCTTTTTAATAGACTATAAAACATCAATCATAAAGCGACAGATCCTTCAGAAAGTTTATACTTCTGGAAAGACAGCTCTCTGACACTGGTTCAATAATGTTTTAATAAAACAGCTTAATCACAGACATTTACCAGAGTCTCCTAAGATAAATGGCTGAAGAAATGCGTTAATCTTCGTGTGGAGCCTTAAAAGCTATGCCACAAATTGACTGGTGGTGGAAGAAAGGGGGAATATCATTACGCAGCACTAAATGTGAGGGAAGAACTCAGCAGAAATTTCGGGAATGATGGGTACACAGTACTGAAACTTGGTTAAACTGTATAGCGGCAGTAAGAGAAGCTGATGCGGTGAGATGGAAGACCGTCACGGTCCCTCCTGTCTCAGTCCGGGTGCTAAAGGTCCATGGTAGTACTGGGAGAGCACGGCTGATGCACTGCTCCAGTAATGATCCCTACAACAGTAGCAGTGATTATCACCGTCTTCACAGCCCACATGCTGACATTGCGTGAGGCCTGCTGCAGAAACTGCTAAGACTGGAAAAAGCATCCACTTAGGGATTAAAGGTAGACTCACCAAAGGGTATAACTGACTGGTAAACATAGTTGATCGGCAACCGATTTCAGCTAACCCCTGCTTCTTCTGTTGCTTATAATCCTGTTCCTTTTCTGAAATATATAGAAATATTTTTTGCTTGTGTCCTACAGAAAGAATCTTTTACCTAATCACATCTCAGAAACGGATACCCTGCAGACATCAGTTTAGCTTGTTTGTCCCACTGCTATAAAGTTCCTTAGATCCTCCGAGTCGCAGGCGGATGTAAAATGCCAGCAGGCGAGTGTTCTGCTGTGTGTTCAGAACTTGGACTGCAGCTACAGTTTGTTGCTGCATTTCCGTGAAGTGAGGTTCTTCATGCTCAGCGTCGTGCTGCAGGCTCTTTGCCTTGCAGACTCTCCCGACGGCAACTGAAGTACACAGGACCCACCTCTCGTATGGCGGTGCAGAACTCGCTTTGCAGCACCTTCTTCAGAGACTGCAGTTTGTGTCCTGGGACGTCCCCAGACTCCTGTAGCTTCTCCAGCAGCTCGATGGCCCTGGCCACATCTGAGCAGATGGAGAGAGCAAAGTGAGAAAGGGAAGACAGAGGAAACTTCAGATTTCAAGAGATTTTACGAGGCGAGTCTGTCGAAAAAACCCAAGACGTTAGGGGGAATTGATACACAGAATAATGGGAATGGACTTGTTAGAGCCTGGGGCAGAGAATGTAATTATGCCACTTTTCCATTCAGTTGTGGTGCACATGAGAACAGGCGAGAGGACAAATTGGAGGACAGCGTAGTCCTCTGGGGCAGTCACCTGACGTGCGTTGTGCAAGACCGCAGGCTCTGAAATAGGGTAGACAAGCTGTGTTTACTCCGGCGACACCTGCTACCAAGTCTTAGAAGCCCCTGCAATCATGCACCGTTTGAAAAATGTGGAGACTGGTCAGAAATCTCTGGAAATTAAAGTCTGATGGAATTAGAAAGGAGCTGGCTTCCTGTCGTTTGAGGGGCCACTTAGTCAGAATCGGGCAGCTAATTGTTTCACTAGGCTGTGCCAGGGTTTGAAAGGAACCCCACTTAAATTCACAAGGAACAAAAAAAAAACCCTATTACATGAAAGTAACATTGATTTCCTGGAGGGTTGGTTTCTCTTGGTGCACTACCCTCTGCACTCTGACTGCGTACTTCCATAGTGAAATTGTAATACAATCAATGTAGTAAGGTCAGGTTATGGGAGGATGTGTCCAACATGGTCAAAATCAGAAAGAGAAAAGCGGAAAACAGTTGTGGTTCTTGTAAGCAGTATCTACAAAACGTGCTGAGTTTACTAACTATAAATGATGTGACAGATACAAACACAGCATACTGTACATCACAGAGCCAAGTACTGAACCTTGTTCCACTTCCAGCCCCTTTTAGATACCAAACAAGTCCATCAAGTGTTCTAGCATAATTGTATCAGTTCTGGTTTCCAATTACGTTTTTGATACGTGATGGTGGCTATTGTTTGGACGTGACACTTGGTAAGTGAGGGGCGTTACCATGGATACCTCTGGCATCTGTTACTTAGAATGTCTACATTACTGCTAGCAAATGCAGCCCAGTTGTCTAAATGAATCTGTTCAAAGATGATGAAAATAGCTCCATTTTGATGCTTCCTGATTGGTGGGTTTTGGGAAAGGGCACAAACTGACCTGGTATGTTAGTACCAAGGGTCATTAGGGCTGATAATCTGTACTCATGGGCATGGTCCTCACCCACCACCTGACAGAAGCACCTGAGCAAGGGTTCTTACGCCATCCAGAGACCGGAAATTAAGATTACTAAATGAGATGCTCTCGGCTTATAATGAGAAAACAGAAGTGGAGTACCTCAGACTTGATGGTGCCATCATAGACTGTAAGGACTCGTTTGTCATATCTGAAAGTGTTCTGTTATTTTCTTTTTTAAAATCTTGCTATGTGTTTGCTGTTGTGTCTTAAAAACATCCGTGTAGGGTTTCCACCTATGATACCTCCATATTATATGAGGCCTGGCACGTCCGCATCTGGCAGATCAAAGGCAGACAATGAGGACTCTGTTTAATGTAGTCATTCTTAACAAGGACTATAGGATTAGGGCCAGAACCATGTACAGTATTTAGATAGAAATATTACAAATTATGGCTGCCACTGTCATTAAATGTCTGGCCTGCAATCGTGTCAATTTCTGCACTTCTTCTGACAAACACTACATAGAGAGTCTTGAATTTAAAAACATTTTGTTTGTCCAGAGCGAACAGGAAGTGAGAAGCAATTTGAATGCATGGAAAATGTATACAGATTCGTATATTATTATACATGTATGTTCTTTTGGTGTTGCACCATTGAAAAAAGGTGTCAAAGTTGATTCTTTCTGACATACCATCCTGAAGTGTAATAAAAGTGAAACCTGATTGGTTCGGATAAAAGCATCTGTTTAAAAGAACAATAATAACTTTCCAAAAAACATGAACATGACTCTGCTGCCTGTATGAAATCTTGACTATTTTAGATGTTGAATAAAATAAATGCAAAGCTACCAGAGTTGACAACCTGAAGGTCAACTATTACTGTAACACAGAAGATTTCCTAAATAAGCAACTAGAGGACAAAGGGACATCCATGTCAACTTCAAATTGCACACAGTTCTCTAAGAAATGTTAAAATGTGAGCATGGAGGAAAAAATAGCATTACCTATACAGTATTACCAGAATAGGTGAGGGGAAAAGTCAAAGTTATACAAAGACAGGAATCGTCCCAGGAATCGTCAATGTGGTATGCGATACATTTGATTAACTCACAGTATACAAGCTGGAAATGTAATGGAATTAAGTAGTGATGGGAGGTAAAAGTCAGGTGCAGAGTGGCAATGGTTATTCTAGTAAACAAAACACAGCCTAAGCACTGAATTGCTCCTAAAAATGAACCAGATCAACCACCATGATCTGTTGTATGCCTTCATTATCTTAGATTTCACAGCTAGTCACTTTTAAGTGCTGTGCAGTTCAGTGATACAGCCAGACAGCCCAGCAGATCATTATTATGTTATACTTAGAGTGTGAAACATTTAAAGCTTATAAAAACACATATATGGCTAGCACTGTTTAATCACGCATCCATCACTGGAGTTCTGCATTCAGTCCCTGCTCTCTTTGTGAATAGTGTGCATGCTCTCCGCTGGTTGTGTTGTTTGGACTTCTTCTGGCTGTTCTGTTTTCCTCCAACAATTCAAAGACATGCAGTTAAGCGAATTAACCTAAGGTGTGTGCGACTTATGAGTGCACAGCAATAGACTGGTATCCCGTCCAGGGTATTCTGCTGGGTGTGCCTTGTGCTCGCTGGCATACATTCCACACTGCTCATGAAGTCTGTGATGGATGGATGATGGATGGATAGATGAACAGAGGGACGAATGGATGGATAGATGGACGGATGGGTAATAACACAGATTTATCTATGAATAAAGGCTCAATGACATCCCATAAACCCCAAAGGCAAAGTCCAAATCATTATTTTATAGTGCTAGCTAGTGCTTGTTCCTGTTGTATATAGACATGATTAGTCAATAAAACCAATTACAACATTAAGGAAATGTTTATGTGGGTATTCATCCCAATATAAATGATCAGTCTGCTCACTTATAGTTTTGCAAATCCACTTATTATTCCCTAATGCAATAACAACAATAACAGCATAACAATATTTGCGGGTTTTAGAATCACATGACTTTCCAAGCACTTGGGATTGGCAGGCATCTGGCCAATCACACAGTTAAAAGTCCTTTCAAGTCAGCTCACTTCAGCCCACGTGTCCTTCAAAGAGAGTCAATTACAGCTAATTGGATATACATTAACATTCCTCACAACAGAGACAAAATAAATCAAATTGCAGAATGATGATTCCTGGTGGGGTCAGATAGGGCGTCAACACTACATGGCAAATTTTGACATAACGTTCTAATGTCTACCTAATACATCCAGAATGTCTCCAGCTCTTCTTTGTTTAATAACAACTGTAACAGAAAATTTACCTAGTGTTATATAATGTTTTGCGTTTCGTTTACACAGCACAGTTCTTAATGAAATTTCAATCATTTTCATTAGTCGCCTCATATGGTTCATTTACATATTACCTTTTTCTTGGCGCTTACAATTTTTGCACATTCAGACACATGGATAACAAAACAAAAGTGGTAAATATTATACAGAAAGCAAACTGTATTATATAAATTATACACACTCACTGGCCACTTCATTAGGTACACCTTGATAGTACTGGATGGGACCCTCTTTGGCCTTCAGAACTGCCATAATTGTTCATGGCATGCTGTAGATTCAACAAGGTGCGTGAAACATTCGTCAGAGATTTTGGTCCGTATTAACCTGATATCATCTAGCAGTTGC
>JAACJT020000001.1:9089221-9123434 GCA_009936485.2 Gymnarchus niloticus | reverse complement strand
CAGTTGATCAGCAGTTCCTGAAATAGTTCCTCCTTGTGACGTATTACATTTCCTAAATCTTTACTGGGTGGTTCCTTGTGCTTATTAGCATTGCTAGTGTATGACCCTGATTGTTATTGACTTCTCCTTCTGCCTCCGGTTTTGGTTCTGTTTGCTGTGCTTGTTGCTCTAATCTGGATTTGATCTCTTGCCCATGACCACGACTACATTTTTGATGCTCCACAGGCTTTTGGAAATCCTACGTGTTCTGGTTTTGACCCTACCTGTTTTGACCTCGATTAAAGATTGGATCCTTCTGTGTTCTGAATCATTATGATATGCTGCACAAAGCAGATTTGAAATGATGCTTTTTTGGTGTGTTATTGGAATGAGTATATTAGCAAGTATTTTGTCCCCAATGAGAGCAATTTAATTATTGCACCTGACACTTTAATTCTGTTTTAGAGAAAGAAACTAAGTAATAGCACTGGGAACCTGTATTAGATAAGACCAAGAAACGGACCTTATAAAGCTATGTATTTGAACATTAATTTCTTCTACTAACGTTACTTGATTGTGCACATGCTTTTTGCTGGGGGAGAGATTCGTTCTTTCGACAGGGGAAAAGCGTTAACTGTTTGAGAATCTTATTTGTGTTCTGTTTGGTTTATTTGACCATTGAATACAGAAATAATCCCCAAACAACAGACCCAAACCTGTTGCGTCTTCTGTCGATTCAGAATTATTCCAATTATTATGCCTCTCAGGGCGCTTATGAGGCTGCCCAGACGGATTCTGTTCAGAAGTTTGGAGGGAATCTCAGAGGCTTCTTCTTGTAACTTAATTAGAGAAGATCTGCATTTAAAAGTAGTTCTGATGTATGTATCCTACATCAAGGGGCGTAGAAACCTGGGGGGGAGGCAGAGCGGACGTGTCCCACCCAGTATTTTATTATACTTTAATTAGGCTTCATTCGACCCTCCAATATTACAAACACAAACTGAAATGATACATAGTTGTGTCCGCCGATGTTGAATTTTCTCCTGCGCCCTTGTATACGTGAAAGAAAACCGGGCGAAGCGCGAATTAGCTCCGAAACTGACTTCGTTTATTAAAGGACAGCTGTTAATCTGTGTAAGGGCACGTTTACCTGTTTACGTGACACTAGACATACACGACGGTTTAATAACCGTTTAGAAACGGCTAAGCTATGCTATTTAATACCGCCTGCGTCTGTGTTACAACACGCGTTTCCACATTACAGCACTATATCTACGAACTGCACAGTCAGACACGATAAACACCGAATATCAGTACAGCATATTACACACTTATTCCTGAATATAGCTTTATGCCTTCATTTAACACCGCTATAAATACAAGCATCACACGATACGACCGGCAAATTTAAACATAAATGTAAAGTGTATATATACTTATCCTCAGAAAACACTCTGAGATATGCTATTTAAACACAGCCCACTTCCACGGTCTTCAGCTGGCTTTGGACTGAACTCTTAATGCGCTTCAAAAGTGTTACGTTCGGTTGCCCCCGTGGTCCGTGTCAAAAGGCATCTCTTGGCAGGCAGGAGTAGACTTCGACGCCGAAAATGAAGGGCATTACATCGACGGTCATGCTTTAATCATTTGGAGGACAACATACACGCGTGCTGTCAGGAGACGACGCGGGCAGTTTACTATATCGTAGGCTCTTCAAAAGAGAATATCCACTGCATGCTCGACACCTCTTCGCGACGTCCCCAAAAAGTTATCAGATTTACAACAAACGCATACTTTATGACGAATCGCACATCAATTCTACTCGGAGTCCTGCACCCGTAGTAGGTGGCAACTCTACGTCAAACCACGAAATATCAACAAATAAGGTTATATAAACAGATAACAAAAGCTGCGTGTAAGCCATGTAATGAAAATGAAATAATTTTAGTCTCATTTAATTAGAAGTGCACACATGTTAACGGAGCAGAGAAAATCGTCTCGTGCGCATCAAATGGCATCACGCGCTTAAGACATTTTATTCCAGTATAGGATAATAACATTATCTGTCGCCGATTAAAAAATCGCCTTTAATCCGAGTAAAAAACTAAATATATTTCCTGCTGCAGACTCTCATTGATCGGCCACAGCCGAACCAAGACTACGCGGTGTAAATCAGGTGGCGTTAAACGGAGAGCCTTGCACGTCCTACCTCGATCCAGAGTAAGCGGCTGGACCACTGTCGCCATGGCTGCTGCTACTGCTGCTGCTGCTGGAGATAAAGCAACAATCTGCAGCATCACAGGCAACTCCGAGAGAGCTAGCGAGTGAGAGGAGAGAGGAGCCTCTGTCAATGGGAGTGGCGAGCCGGGAGCGGGAATTACCTCCTTATTTTGACCTCTCCCATTCCACTGTTGAGAAAAATAGTGTGAATGTCCCATGGCATGTTACAAACATCACACAAAAACAATAAGTGCCTTAGGGTAACAGAAACGGCAATAGCCTTCCACGCAAGATGTTTCATGACTTGCTGTATTCCTATTATTGGAACTTGTTAAACAGGAACAGCATAATACGGAAGGCCTTATCTCTGGTATCAAATCGTTACTGATGAGCTGTATTTGCAGATAGTGAAAACCATTTCTAGATCTCAGCTTAGTTTTGTTTAGTGTAATAATTGCTGAATGAAGTTGCAAATTCAGTTCACACATGACTTTTCTGCATTCGACAACAGCTTTATGTAAAAGGTTATAATACCTCCATACTTCATGTTATTTTAATTATTGATTACTTTTCATCATTCATTTAAAAAACAACGCTACTCAGCCTCGAGTACTGCCTGTGAACATGTTTATAGCGTAGTGTCTGTAAAATGGCAGTTGAGGTAGGATTCAAGGAGTGCCAGGCAGTGAGGTCATCTTGTCACAGTCAGTTCCCTTTCGTCATGGATCTGTCATTCCAAGAGGGTGGTCGCTAGAGTCACTGTATATGAGAATAGATTACTCAAGGCATTTCACAATATATTGGGATATTAACACATCAGTCCTGTTCTTGCAATAGTCAGCCAACATTTTAAAAGGCATCCATTCTGTTTATTGAAAGTTTAATGAATCATTTCAAAGGAATGTAAGGAAGTTTTATCCAGACTTTCGTGTATGAACACAATGAAATATCATACATCCAAAGTCATCCAATTTCATTTAATCACACACACTGAAAGAATTTAATCCATAAATTGCTGAATCCAACTGTGAAGAGATGCAAAATGGCACCTGATGACAGGAAGTTAAAAACGGCTCAGAGCCAGGAAGAAAAAGGCTATAAAGAGATTATTGATTTGCAGCCATATGGGACGTTATAGCCTCTGAAAAGCATTTTTTAATACATTTTTCATGGCTTTGACATATAAGTCAAGAAAGCGAGACTCGAAAAAAAAAAGTGTTTACTTAGGCAGCAACAGCACCAGGCTATAAAAATGGGGGCAGTTTGTTCATTAGCCAAGACTCTTGGTGAAGTGCAAGCCTGAAACGCAAGGGATATGTTTAATCATTCTGGGTTTGCTTGTGTGGTCTTTGTCACAATCGGCCTGTTGATTTGTCCAGTTAGAGCAGTGGTCCCCAAATATTACAGGAAGTCGAGGAACTTTGCACAAGTTTGAATGTTACAGAGAAATTTTTCTCTAAATTCAAATGAGCCATGTGTTGATTCGTTACCATGTCCCATGTAGTTAGGAGACTCTTGGTTAGTTGAAAATATTACTGTCAGAATTAACATATTAAATGATATATATATCATAGGGTATATAATGCATGTATCAAGGTCACTTGTGTTGCTTTGAATAGAATAGAAAGCATAGACTAGAAAGCCTTTATTGTCATTGTAATTTATTACTATTGAAATTAGGAGCGCTGCTCCAGCTGGGTATTTTTTAAATACAGATGACACGCAACAGTATGGAAACAATAGTATCACAGCACACCATGAAAATAAATACGAAAAACAGATTGAATTGCACACACTCATATTATTGCACTAAAGATATTACAAAAGGGTTTACTAAAGTAATGATGCTCTTTTCTTCTTTGTGACAATGTATTTCCTTAAATTATGGAAAAGTGAAAGAACAAACACTAATAATGTATCTATTTTTTTAGCTTGGTGATCACAATTCTGAAATGAAAAGGACACTGTCTTCGCAGCCTTTGGCTTTGTATCCGAACGTTCTATTTCTCTATAGCGATCATATGCGAATAAAAAAATTCAATGTTTTTTTTTAAATAAGAACGTTTTTGTTCTTATTCGTATTAATGAACTTGTCCAGCCCGGTGCTGGCTAGAAGAGGATGGGCTTCCCCCTTGAGTCTGATTCCTCCCAAGGTTTCTTCTTTCTGAGGGAGTTTTTCCTTGCCACTGTCGTCATTTGCTTACTCTCTGGGGACCCTGGGTCCGGGACTATGTAAAGCGCTTTGTGACAGTGCTTCTTGTTAAAGGCGCTATATAAATAAAATTGCACTGAATTGAATTTCAGGCTAGTCCAGGAATGTGCTAGTTCACTACTTTGAACACAAGTAGTACTTCTAAATTCAGCTGATATTTGGCTACTTAGTATATGACATAGTGTGGGGGAAAATGACATATTTACCATACGTGAACATGACATAGAAGAGAAACAGCGATTAACGTAGTACGACTATCGAACATTTATAAGTTATCAGTATCCGGACTGCACACTACCTCACCGAATGGCTCCATTTTTAACCAGTTCCTCAGGAAAACAGGTAGTTCACACAGTTCATGACTGCCGTGGACAAAACACTACTACTTGGCTTTAAACATAAAACTAATTATATTTAAAAAGTTCATTAAAAGGTATACCAAGAATAGTACATATTCATGTAAATCATTCATAGTCAGAGTGCAAATCATTTGTATCTGAACCTATTTTTAGTCAACAGATAAAAGTTCATATGACTCCAAGTATTTTTACATTGGTAAAAAAACAGCTTTTAAAAACAGTATAGCTTAGAATTCAGTCTTGTCAATGTACTGGTCATACCCAAAAGACTGAAAGTGACACAGCTAACACAAAGTAAAGCTCTTGCTACATAAGTATTCTGATAAGTGTTTGAGTGGCAATTCATGAACAGCATGCATGCAATGTGAGGTGTGGGCAAATTAATTCAGGACACAGCAGCCAGCTCATGTGCATGCTAATTTGCAAAAACAGCTCACACACATGAAAAACAAGTTTCCTCCATCAATACTTTCTCCTTCGGTGGAAATAAAGGCACCCATTTATTCATGGGGGTGGAAGCCTTAAATTATACAGCATGTTAACTAGCACAAGCGATAGAAGTAATAACAGTCTGGTTTAAATGAGTTTCAGTGTGTTTTTAAAGGGAGGAAATAGAGTTGGGAACATATGGTCCTGACTGATTACCACTTGAACAGAATGCTTCAGAATTATATATGGAATACTTTGATAGAAAGGTGTGCAAATTCCTCTTGACTAAAATGGAAGTGAGTGGTTTAGTTAATTGCTGAAGGAACCAATCCCTTAGTGAAGATAATGTTGCTGCAGAGTTAATGGGACCATGGATAAGTTCCAAATGCACTTGCAAACACTGGTCTAACAGTTATAGTAAGCAGGGTTTGGAATTCATTTATGGAATTATGCATGAGAGAATTGTTCATGACATTTAATGACCGTTGTGGGTATTTTAATATAATACAACAGTTAAGGATATTTTGATTTATAATTGCTGATTGATAACAAATAGATGAGGTGACATAGACTCTTCACTATTCTGTGGATGCCATTTTCTTGAGTGTGATATGGAGAGCATCCAGTCATCATATTCCAAAAGTATCAGGTCATGAATCAATATTTCTGGAACACTTGGGCATAAACTCATTATTTTTCTGCCTGTATCTAGATTCAGACTTGTTTCACACAGACACCTTATTGTAAACTCCCACAATAACATAATTGTGGCGAGGTCCCTTATCCAGCAATCTACTGGTTAAAAATTTGGTTACTGTCATTAAATTACTACAAATTGTTGTACCTCTAAATCGGGAGAATCATGTTGTTTTTAGGTTATTAAAATATACACCACTATTTCGCCAGTCTGAACATATTCGATAAGTTAGGAAGTATCATTTTTCTCTGCACTCCAGTCAAAAAACATGCGTCTCTCACAAGCCGTTAAACATCCAGTTCATAGTTCGCTTGGCGGTTGCCAGACGTCTTTTGTGATTTAAAGCCGGCATTTAAAAAAAAATGTCTCAATAAAAAAGATACCTAAGTTTTTGACTTCATATAATTTGATGTCCGGGAGGCATATTGAAAATACAAACAAACATAGATGAAGTTAGCAAAAATAAATAAGTGATATTTATCATATTAGTTCAGAGATTAATTTAAAAGGTTAATATTTTGGATACATTGTCAACTTGGTGACTCCTTGTGGAAACTGTACTTTCATATACCTACTAACACCCTAAGGTGACATCTGGCAACCACCGTCACAGCCTGCGCTAATAATTTCGCGATTCTCAGAGAACAGTCCATGGTCTTCGTAATTGAAAACCACTTTTCATTTTAAAATTACGCATAAAAAGTTTAAAAGGTTGAACAACTTTTTATCACAAGTAGCGAAATGTGGGTTTTTCAGAGTGTTGCTTTAAGGAGGTTGTGTTTGTCTAGCAAGATCTGCCAGCCCAACTTGACAATGAAATTAACGAGTTTCTGGAAAGCAAGTTTAGCGAGGGGCTCGGCTGAAGACGGGCACTTTATACATTCCTCCTCTGGACACTCGAACAACGGCAGAGCAACCTACGACGACGTCTTCAGAGACGCTCAGCAAAACCCTGAACATTTCTGGAGCCGAGTTGCAGAGAACGTCACTTGGTTTACGCCCTGGAGTCAAACTTTGGATAATACTGATCCCATTTTTCCTAAGTGGTATGAAACACAAGCCATGCATTCAAATGATACTGAAATTACTGAAATTAGCAATAGTTTAATACAAATCGAAACTGGCTACTATAATATGTTAACATGTAACACGCGAGCCTTATTGTAATTGTAATTGTGGAATTGGAAAGCAGATAGGTTCTTCACAGGTCTACAGCTGAACCTCTCTTCCTCTTTTTAAGTGGTAATTAATGCCTACAATTAAAGTTAAGTAGCCCCATTTCCCATATATGTGGCAGGTTTGTCGGAGGGAAGCTGAATATTTGCTTTAATGCCGTGGACCGGCACGTTGAAGAAGGACGGGGAAGTCACACTGCTGTCATTCATGATAGTCCCGTCACCGGACGACAGGAGCTCGTTACTTACGACCAGCTTCAGGAGCAGGTGAAATAACAGAGCCTGTACCGCCCTGGAAAGCTGCAGGGTCATGCTCTTTACTTTGTGACCCACTATCTTTGAGTGGTTAAAGTTCATATCTCGTGTAAGCAGACGTGGCATTGCGGGACTGAAATGACTATAGTTCTGTGTATTTTTAAATTTTCTTATCATGCATGTTGTGTGTGTGTGTGTGTGTGTGTGTGTGTGTGTGTGTGTGGGTTTTTTTTTTTTTTTTTGTTTTTCTGAACGAAGTTTAAAGTGCACTGGTGAACCTTCAAGTTTTTCTTCTGTTTGATTGTGGATTATGAAAATCCAGGACTGAATAATTCAGTTATTTCAAATATCGCCGCATAAATTTAAAATAGGGTGGTAATTAATCACTTGTGTAATGTTTTCCTACTGATTCTAATGCAAGTTATGCCATCTTGCCCTTAGGTGTCAAAGCTAGCTGGTGTCCTGGTGAAACATGGGGTGAAGAAGGGGGACCTGGTTGTTATCTACATGCCCATGATTCCGCAGGCAATGTTCACCATGCTAGCCTGTGCTAGGATAGGGGCCCCTCACAGCCTTATCTTTGGCGGCTTCGCGTCAAAGGAGCTGTCAGTTCGCATCGATCATGCCAAGGTCAGCTCTAATGGCCTCCGGCTGGGTAATATCAGTGTCGTTTGTGTTGCATCAGCTTTCTGCAGATGATAGGCAATCTGACAGATACTGTAGCTGAGTTCTTGAGTATCTTTTTTTGTAGTATGAGCACAAATCATGTATCGTAAAACATTTTGAAATGTTTACATGAAATGGCTCTAGTAATCTACAATGCAGTTTTACTTCTAGCAAACATGCAACGTAGGCTATTGACATGACTTGCCTTGCTAAACTTCAAGATTTAAGCAGGAATTATGATGCAGACTTCACCAGTCCTTATTACCTTTTATGACTTAATGTTATGAAGGTATGGTTTTCAGCTCAAACCTTACTATGCAAGTAAGAGTGCAACATTAAAATGGTTCTTCATAAGTGCATCTTTGCTGTGTTAAGCAGGGACTTTACAGAACTGTCATAGCATTTTGTATGAAAGTATTGAAGGCCTCAGCAATAGCGAGCTCTGCTTGTATTCCACAGGTGGTTTTGGAGTTCACACCTTCATTGTGTGTGCTGCCTTCCAATGGCCACCACTACTGTCACAGAGCAGAGTCAGCTGCTCTCTACTTTTTTTTTTCTTACCCTTGGGTCAAAGTATTAATTTGCTTGTTTCTCCAGTATACGGAATACTCATTTCCTCCAGCTATGAATCTTGCACGTGTGACAAGAAAAACCAAGGTCTTCCCATGTAACTCATTCTCAGAGGGCAGATGGCTTGTTCTGACTGTGATTTTCACTTGATTATTTTTGTTTGGTCATCTTCAAGATGTATTTCACGCTTCTGACAACTTGCCTTCATGACACTTCTCATCTTTGAATCGTTTT
This sequence comes from Gymnarchus niloticus, assembly GCA_009936485.2. Classification (NCBI taxonomy): domain Eukaryota; kingdom Metazoa; phylum Chordata; class Actinopteri; order Osteoglossiformes; family Gymnarchidae; genus Gymnarchus; species Gymnarchus niloticus. The sequence goes on along the minus strand of JAACJT020000001.1, from coordinate 9,114,638 downwards.
CCTCCCCATGTGAGGGTGGCTGTTTGCCTTCATGAAATGAACGATCTGTCCATATGCTTGTGCTACAACAAATTGCGTAGTCAGTTAAAATCCATCAGTTGGATTGTGATTGCACACTGATGGGATCCTTGCCAAGTTCTGTTTATTTTGCAGCCTAAAATCATAGTCACGGCATCTTTTGGCATTGAGCCGGGAAGAAGAGTGGAGTATATTCCTCTGGTAGAGCGTGCGCTGGCACTGAGTACCCATAAACCCCACAAGGTTCTCATTTACAACCGGCCCAGTATGGTAAGGCATTTTGCAGTACTACTCATCAGAACTGAATGTCTGTTGCCTTTTATGTTATGACTTTTTTTTTTTTTTTTTTTTTAAAAAAACGTAATCAGCACAAGTGTCAAGCTGCTCTTCAGCAGTTTTTGTTGCCTGGGCCGAGTACTAGATACTCGGCACAGGCAGATCCTACAAATTAATCGACAAATGAGGTTTTACTGAGCTGAACTATCCATTCCCTGCTGGCCTTTGTGAAGATGAATAGTGAAAGCACATGTAAATTTGGGATGTGATTTCATTGACAAGAAACTAAAACAGTATGGCAGCATCCCATTGTATGATGATGGGTTAAATGTATTTTTCTTTGTGCAATGTGTATTTTAGCATACGTGCAGTTGATGGCCGTGGCCTTTATTTAAAAAAAAAAGCCTTTCCACAGCTCAGTAGAGGTTAGAATATGGGGTGAGAGATGGCAGCTGATCAGATGTGTGGTTTATCTAAGGTGGATGAGTGCTGATATTCCTATTGAAAACTGGATTACACAGTACTGTAGTTTGTGCGAAATGGAGGTGCAACTCCAGCTTCCGGTCTGCCTCTGTAAAAGGTACTGTGCACATGGCTGAACCATGTTTAGCACGTTGTATTTGTTGCATGCGAATCATCCAGCATCACTTAAAGGGGCATGGTCTTTGGTGGCAGAAAGCACTCGGACAATAAAGATGAAATTGCCCATTATAAAAAGTGCTTTTTAATTGTTGACCCTGCAGTGATTCTTCCCCCCCCCCCCCTTTTTTTTTTTTCCTGCCACGCCATTTTTATTCACGTGTCCCTGTAGCTAAAGCTTGTTTTTCCACCCTGCTGTCTGTTTCAGTGTAGCTCATCCTATAAATCAGCACCTCGTCGTGGTCTTGGGCATTTGCGTTTCTGTGGCGCTTTGCTCCACATTGGCTGATGATTATCAATGGGTCTGACTGCTACTTTTGGGGAGAACTGATGGGTTAACGGATTACTACTGCAACTGAGTAAGCTTTAAGATGGGTTTTGAGACTGCAGTGCTGGGGCATCCTAACTTTTTTTTTTACAAGGGCTAATTCACCCTAGACAATGACACCATCACCAAAGTGGGTATTGACACTGGCCTTTGGAACTGTTTCAAGGTGCCTGTCCTGTGTTGATGGCTTGTGTTGCAAAGTGACATTTGACGATCCTGCAATAGATTGATCTCCTTGTGGTTTAAGCTGCAACACGTCTGTCTGCCCTGTCATGAAGCAGGGCCCCTGTGTGTTTTTTTTTTTTTTTTTTTTTTTTTTTAAGTTTTCCTGCTCGACGTGGCATCTTATAGCTGTAGTGTGTCAATCGGTGTGTGGGTATGATGGCAGTGCATCATGCAGCATACATGCTGCCATGTTGCGGCCAAGTCTGAGATGACTGTTAGCCTAAAGTTCTGCTTGGCTGTGGGGAAAGAAACCCGCAAAAAAAAGAGGAACCTGCATGCTACACACAGAGCAGAGGTGGGAGTCCAACCCTCAGTCCTTCAAAGTAGTTGTGCTGCCCACTGAGCCATCTGGTCCCATTATGACATGTTTAAGACATGCCTTGTATTTGTTCATGTTGTACGTGCCATTGCCATTTCTTATGCCAGTAAAGATGCTGCTATGTGTATCATGTCTACAAGCTGGATACAGTATGTTCAACATAGCTAGGCTAACTCCCTAAGGTCAAAGGTCAGCAACCTTTTTTTACCTTGCTCTGTAGGTTCTGATTGGCTTGGGTTTGTTCACCTCCTTCCTGAAATGCTTTTTTTTTTTTTTTTCAGGCTGCAAAGTTGGCTGCATCTCAAGTCTCTCAGGCTTATGCAATACGGCTGTTCCTTTGTACATTGTAACCTTGATGCTGCTGATTAAACCTACTTCACCCCATTTTTATCCACTTTTTGTGCTGTTTTGCTCATTTGTGACAGACTGAAAAAAGCAATCTTGGTATTAGGGGAAACTTTACTCAAATGCGGTCTAATGGGAAGAAGTCATTTGTGATGTGACATCTTTGTTTGGCTATAACGCAAGGGGGTTTAAAGTGACAATGAATCGTGGAAAAGGCAGTGAACTACAGTTCCAAGGAAAGTCTGCCTCATCCCCATATGTAGTCTGAGAGCATAACTGGTTTATCTGCAAAGTCAAACAGGAGGGAAAAAGTGGTGATTTTTGTATTCGTCGTGTCAAGGGTAAGCGTGTCAGCCAGGAAGTGGAGTTGAAATTCGCTTGCATTTGGTGCGTTCAGCTCCTAATGGGAGGTTTTTTTTTTTTTAAAAAAAAAACTGAATTGAGGGACAAGCAGTAAACCAGAAATGAAGACGACATTCTATTCTGTAAGCTCTTCCAGTTCGGTTCTTAAGGATTGGTTCTAAAGAAGTCTTGGTCATTTTTGGGGAAGTTTTACTTGCTTATCTGACACAACTTGAATAAAATGAACTAAGGCCATGAGCAGTCAGAACCTTTCAAGATGCCTTACTCATGATGGTCTGTTCTTGTTGGTGACCAGGAACCTGTCTCCTTGCACCCTGACATAAGTCTGGAATGGGAAGAAGAGATGGCCACTGCCATGCCACAGGACTGTGTGCCCGTCCCTGCCAATCACCCGCTCTACATCCTGTACACCTCTGGGACCACCGGCACACCCAAGGTATCTCAGGGAAGCCGATCCTGCAGACCACTAAGTACAAGTACTGAAAATACCGTCCAGCAGCTTTACAAAAGCCCCTAGCTTAACCCTCAAACAGAAATGCTAGATAAATGACATGAAGGTATAGGGTGCAGTGCAGCTGGTACACGTGATGCTGGAGACTGATGTGTTGCTTTGCAGCCACCGTTCTGTGAGGTACGGTCAGTTTCTTAAGCTTCTCACCAACATGGTGCGCTCATCGCTTCTAATCCAGAAGGATCTCCCATTTTACCATAATGGCTGTAGGCCAGGAGGGCTTGCTGTTTTCCCCCTCACCTTAACCACCATTTCACCCACTGGCAACTCTGGGGCCCGCCCTCGTTTGGGACTGGTGATCTCGGGGCAACAGCTCCTCCCATGCATGAAACGTATCATTGGCCATGAGAAGGTGCAGGACAAAATTAAATGGTAACAGAACAAGACAAAAAACAGCAATATTACAAAGAACAGGACAAATGCTGAGACTGCCAGGCTATGGGGGCCTCTTCCTCTGTCTCACCAGTGATGTAACATCGCTCAGATCAAGCAATACAGTGGGGCAGTTCTTCCCAATGCTGGACCTCCACTGGCTAAATATGCTAGCTCTGATGTCCTGGAAGTGCACTGTGCCATGTAAGCGCAGGGCATGATGCAGGGGCTGGGGTCGCAGTCCATCACAGGGCCCTTACAAGTGCCTGCTACTGGGATTTTAAAGTGCCTAGTCCACTCAGTGCATGTTCTTCATACTGTCCTAGGAAAGCTATAAACACAGGGAAGACGTGAGGCTTCCCATTAGGACGTGGCATTGTCTATAAAATAAGTGAAGTTCTTAGCTGACATCCCACTCTTGTTGTTTGCTGTTGCCCAGTGTTTTACTGCAAGATCTTCAGTAGAACTGAGAGAGGGTGCAAGGAACGAGCTGGGGTACCATCCTCAGCAGCTGTGTGTGGGGCATGGTAAAACGATTCCAGATTAAAGGCTCTGATAAGAGCTTCATTGTCATTGTTTCCAGATGTACAATGCAATTGCATTGACATCTCCATGTGCAGTAATTGGAAAAAGTAAAAACAAAAAAGCAGTGATGTTTAATCGCATTTCTATCATCAATTACAAGTAATTACCACAGCACGTGTGTGGAGTGCTATATACAGGAGGCCTTAGCCAAGGTAATTAAGAGTAATATAACACACACTGCCACCTAAAAGATCTATTTAAGTGGTAAGGATAACTGATCTAGTGTGAGAGTCCTTTGGAGAGGATTGGTGAGGGCCTCAGCTTTGGGGAAGAAGCTCTGTTACAACATCCCAAGTTTATCTTGTGAAACCAACTGTTTTCCTGGCAGCTTGGTTTCAAGGGCTAGTAACCTGCTGTGTACCTAAGGCCCAAATGTGCGGTGCGGTGCCCTGCCTAGGGGCTCTTACAGGGTTTCCACCGCTCCAGGAAATGTCTGCTTTCAAAGTTTAATGTAATGTCGTCTTACAGTGCAAGTCATGCAGGTTGACTGTTTCCATGTGACGCAATCATGTTTAGGCTTTTGCAGATTATTTCTGGTGTGTTATGCGTGTTCTGTTGGCGTGCTGAATGTGTGCCTGAAAATGGGTTAATGTACCTTCAATGAAAAATGGATGGCGAATGAAAGATGCTGGGGGTGTTGGGCATTAACTGGCTAACTTTGAGGCTAGATGCAAAATTTATGAAACAATGTTCAAGCTAGTTACAATGGGAATTAAAGCACTTGATTACCACATGAAGTTGGAGAAACACACCATGTTATGCAAGCCCTCAAAGGAATATTGTTTAGTGGAATCATAGCTTGATGATGATGATTATTATTACTTGGCAGTTTTTCCACAGGGCCGACTGGAGTGTAGGCTAGACCTAACGTTACAACAGTGGTCATAACTCAGCTGAGTTGGGCATGCAGGAGTTTTTCATTAATAGAAACTCAGGGTTGACATGCTGTGGGGTATCTACACTAAGTGGATACCACTTGTTTAAATCCAGCAATTGATCCATGTGGTTTTTAAGACGATGTTCCCGGTTTCAGAGTATGCACCTGTAGGGAAGAATAAACTATATATATTTAGCAAGATCTGGTGTCACACAATTTAAGAGAATTCGTTTGTCATCGCGTTTGATGAAGGTAGTAACAAGACACTGGTCTTTCACTGGGAGAGGTGCATACATTCAGTTCTGCTACTGTGGGATTATATTCTGCCCAAAAAGTTTAAATACTGGTCACTTTCAAGCTTGTTTGCTCTAATTTGGACGTGATATTTGTCTTTGAAATGTTAAACTCACTTTTTTTAATACCTTTTAAGTTTTGCAGTACTGGTCTTGCACACTGAGGGACCCCAAGACCGTCCTCCCCCTCAGCCATGCGGTTCTCCCAATTGACTGTCTTCATGCAGCCCGACTTTGGTTTTGTTTACGCCGGCCTTTTGAATTGTGTTGGTTGAGACAACAGCATCATCTTCTCTTCAGGGTGTTGTCAGGGACACTGGAGGCTATGCTGTGATGCTCAGCTGGACCATGTCGAGCGTGTATGACCTGAGACCTGGGGAGGTGAGTTGGCATGATGTGCCCATTTTACTGCATGTGATGCCTCACGTCAATGTGATTTTGTAAATATTAAAGTACTTTTGTTGGCCGTTGTCCAGGTATGAGAACCAGTGCATAGGAATGTTTTATACAATAACATTTTTTGTATAGCGCCTTTAACAAGAAGCACTGCCACAAAGTGCTCTACATACTCTCTGGGGACCCTGAGCCTTGGCCAAAGGTGACAGGGCAAGGAAAAATTCCCTCAGGAGGAAGAAATGTTGAGAAATACCGGACTCTAGGGGGAAGCCTATCCTCCTCTGGCTGGCCCTGGCCAGGACAAGTTCCATATTACAAATATGGAACAACAATGTCACAGAACAGTCAGGAGGACAACTGTGTATTGGAGTATGCAGTCAGGTGATCAGGATTGAAGAGCAGGTTTGGTGGCTCAGAAGGCAGTAAGCCAGTCAGAGTAGACAGATGATGCAGAGGTCCTTGGTCTCTGCCATTTCGCTCTCTATCACACACGGTTGAGAGTAAAACTTGAGGCCAGAGCGTGTGGGTTGTTTTTGATACCTATGGTCCTGTTTGCTGTTTATTTTTGTCTGTTTAGGTGTGGTGGGCTGCATCAGACCTGGGCTGGGTCGTTGGTCACTCCTATATTTGCTATGCCCCTCTCCTCTGTGGAATGACAACAGTCCTCTATGAGGTAATCTCATCTCATAGATGATTGCCTGCCAGTGGAGAAGGTGGAGCCAAAATCCAGTCTACCTGTCTTTGGAAATGGTCAACAGCATTTCATGTTTCTGTCTAAATTGGTTTGTCCCCTTTGTTTAAAAAAAAAAAAAAAAAAAAGGTAATCCTTTGACGCGTATTGCAGCGACTGCGGTAAGTTTACTAGTGTGTTAAATTCCCCCCCACACTCCCCACATTGGAGCAGTGTTTGTATGTTCTGTTTTTGAACTGAAATTGCCTGGGGTGACAGTTGGCCATTGTGACCTTTTTAATCTTGCAACAGGGGCATGAGCCAGATTGATGACATGGCTTTTAATCATTGTTGAGTGACGTTTTGTCCCTCCCTCCTGGATTCTGTCTCGTTAGCCCATCTGGAACTTGTGTAGTGCAGGCCTCCTGTGTTGTGGTGTGGTAATGAATTTTAAGCAACAAAGGTTTAATCTGAGGAGCCTTTTCACCTCACGTTTTTGTCTTAAAGCCCATACTAGATTGGAGGTGGATTTTTGCTTTGTTCAGCCTGGTATATCTATGTTGATGTACATCGTTAGTATTCTAGTGATTCGTGTGGTTTTTTTTTTTTTTTTTTTTTTTAGTCTGATTTTACCACCAATGGATTTTCACTTTAATTCCCTTCTCTCCAGGTTTTTACCTGGTTTTTGCTTTTTCTGCATCATTGAGGGGGGGATGCACATACTACCTAGAGAATCACACTGCATGAGTCAAGGCCTGGTCTGTAATCAGCTCAGTGAAAGGCATTAACTGCCACCCATTTTACACTAAATCATCAAAAGCAATGCTAATTGTATTAAGACCCCCTGATGATGGAAATCAGTGACTCGTCATTTAGATTCATGGTCAGAAATGCTTTCAATTGTTCTTGGGGGGGGGTTCCCCACCCACCAAGAGGGAATGAGACTATTTAGGCAGGAAGAATTTGGCCAGTGTTAATGCAAGGTCCCTTCATACTACTGTGCTACATTTTGCAAAATGATGCAATAACGGTGGCATCCCCCCCATTGGGTGGTAATGTGTAACCCCCCCCCCAGGGGATTGAGCTTTCAGACCTTTTTGCTGTAGCTAGATGCTCCTCTGAGATTTCAGGGGGCTAACCAGATGCTGTCCACAGGGCAAGCCAGTAGGGACTCCAGATGCTGGGGCGTTCTTCCGTGTGCTGTCGGAGCACAGTGTGGCGGCCATGTTTACCGCCCCCACCGCCATCCGCGCCATTCGCCAACAGGACCCCACTGCATCAGTGGGGAGGCAGTACCCACTCACTAGGTAAGCCAGCAGACCATCCACGGGGCAGCTAGAGGAGCCTTCGTTGCCCTGTATGGTAAGCAGAGACGATTAACCTGCTACTGTCAACAGGCACATAAATGGTCTCGCTATGGGGGTCAGCGTTCTGAACAAGCCTCTCCAGGCTCTGTCCATCTGCTTAAACATTCGCCCTCTGACTCATTGCTCACAATTGTGGGCCTAATTATTTGTAGATTGGATAGATAATAAGCAGCAATAGACCATTAATTTCTATTTAATCACTGGGTAGAGGTGTGACTGCTCTGCAGTTCTTGTAGGTAAAATCTGAAGGTCTGCTTCCCATAAAGGCCGGTATTTCTACAGTATGTCTGGTTTCCATGGTGCTATTTTTTTCATAGCTGGACTTGAGATGCCATTTAAGTGCCTCCATTGAGGGAGTAATATCAGGCTTCTGTGTGCAGGGCTGCTCTAACTGCTGTGCCACCTGTTAAGCTATTTCAGCCATTAATCTAATTGTTGCACCTTTATATTTATACCTTAATGTTAACATGAATCATGCCCATATATTAAATTAATGGTGATTTAGAGGTTTGCTTTGACTTTCTAGTAAAAATCTGCAATGATTTTCAGTCTGAGCTTATGTGCTTAAGAATCTGTGAAATAAAGATGTATTGAATAGGAATGTTTTTATGATTGTGCACTCTGCAAATTGTATTTTACCAATAGCGATGGCTGAACTGTGGCGCTGAAGAAAGCCTGTGTTACTGTCCAGAATATTGTAAATATGCAAGGGGTGTTGGCTTATGATTGTTAATCTTAATTAGCCTTTCTTTCCAGGGACTTTGAGTTAGCTGGAGAATTGCAGTAATTCCTCTAATTTTTCTTTGATTATTGTGAAGTTAAAGTCCACAGAAACGAAGCTGATTCCAGGCTGACCTGCTAATACCTCCGTGAACTGGCCTAAATCCTGAAATCCATTGTATTTGACTGCACAGTCTAAGAAGCTAAGGAATGTGATGTGTAGCTCATTATCCACCTTGTAATGGCATCAGTGGCTGAGTTTCCCCCGTCCTCCTGCCGTCATGTTAGTTAGTCCCATGTTTGACAAGATGCTTCACTGCTAACAGTTCAGCTTAGTGAAAAGTGCAGAAAACAGTAAATGGCCTAAATGAGTGGTTATTTTTATTGTACTTCTTGTATCTAAATGATTTCACTTGGCTACCATCCTCATATAGACTATATATCTGCTTGATGTACTTTAATTAATTGGTAATTTACCAGTAATAACAGTACATGAACTTGGCAGATGTATTAGTAATGCATTGGAAATGAGACCAGAGTGTTTGCCTTCCTTCTCCACATGTTCTGATAGGTGTGGACTGCCCTTTCCCCCAGCAGGGTTTGGTCACCTGTGAATTAGCTCTTGATTTTTCACTTGACGTGAAAGGTGTGGTGACCTATGATGAAACTCCAGAGAAAGATCAATGCCGATATGGAAATCGGCGTGCCGTCAAACCTCTGTTCTCAGATGTGACAGCCAGTGACATGACTGGGGGGAAAAAAAGTATTCAATTTTATTTATATAGCGCTTTTAACACGGAGCGCGGTCACAAAGCGCTTTACATAGTCCCGGGCCCACAGTTTTTGGTGGCATATGTACTTTTGGGTTGTGTATCCATGCATTTTAATGGTGGGTCCTGATTTTCATGATAGTTTCAATCAAAATTGGTGGCATCCTGCTTGGAGCTATAACCGATTGCGTTTAGCTCTGGCTTCCCTGCTACTGTGGCTTCTGGCACGTGTGCAGGAACTACTTTGCCCGGTTCTGTAAGTGTCTGCTGAGTTTTTTCAGCAGAGATTGGCTTTAAGAGCCAAGTTGATGGGAGAGCATGAGTTCGAAGAGCTGCAGGCATTTTCACAGCTTTATGGTTTTCTGTTTAGCTTTTTGAACCACGTTTGGTTTTGATGGTCTTGAGGAAAAAGGCAGGGTAGGACATCTCCTGAGGGGTGAGACACTGTGCTTCTCAGAATAAATCTTTTATAAGGGGACAGTGGTTACTGTTATCTAACACTAATATACTAGAATTTAAAGGTATCTGATAACCTGTAAATAGAGAATTCCCAGTAAAATTCCTGACCAACTGCATTGGGGACAGCATGTTGCGTTATTTGTGCGAGAGTTTGTCCCATCATACCCTTGAGCAAGGTAATTAGCCTTAATTCATTCAATTAAAAAATCCTGCGGTCTGAATGGACAGACTGCAATAATTGTGCTTTATGTAAGGGGGGGAAAAATGACTCTGAATGTTACATTGTCCTCTAACAGCATAGGAAGTTTGAGAAGTATACTGCGCGTGACTTGATTTGAATGGCTGCGGCTGGCTTGTAATTTCACATAATTGTGGCTCATCTCTAAGAGGCCAAGCTCATAAAGTGGATATTAACAGGCATCATGAATAAATTGAAAAAGTGGCCAGGAGGGAGTGAAGTCTCTTCTGCATGTAAGAAGCTGGGTTCAAATGGGAGAAATGGCCATAGGTGAGCATAGGCATGACGGTGATCAGTCGGTCTCCTTTCCAGGATGAGGACCATGTTTGTGGCCGGAGAACGCTGTGACGTGGAGACGCTGGAATGGGCCCGGAGGAACTTTGGAGTTCCTGTGCTGGACCACTGGTGGCAGACTGGTGAGTGTGTGTGTGTGTGTGTGTGTGTGTGTGTGGGGGGGGGGTTGTGTGTTTTTCTGTCATGGTAGTGACCAGTGAACAGGAACAATGGTCTAGCAGCTTCATTAGCCGTTGGTAAATGTTTAAAATACTTGAAACTGTATCTTGCAGGCATGCCCCCACAGTGTGTGTGTGTGCGCGCGCGCGTGTGTGCACACATGCACACTGCAGGGCTTTGTTTAAGCTTCCACAGTAGTTTTTCAACACACTTTTCCTTTTTTGGGTGTAATATCAAAAATGACTGGAGCAGTAAGCTTTAAAGTAGATTTTAAACGAATTTCCAACATCTGCCATGAATTAAATCAATGCAGGGTTGTTCACTGTGAAGCTGTTTGAATAGGTATCTAAGTTTATGCCTCATTTATGAGGAGGAGGGTCCCTGGCTGGTCGATGCACTCTCCGATATACAGTGGGAGCCGTCATTAGTGGGATTGCTCCAACTTTTATTTTCAAGGGCTTCAGTGCCTGCAAGCCCTTAGCCATGAGATTAAGCTAATTGATGACTGTGCCTATTTGAGCATCTCTTTGGGTCAGGTTGTTTTACTAATTTAATGGGAGCGATGAAGAATGAAATCCCCCATCTCCCAAGACCATACTAAGGAGGCCTGGCTTGAAGTTTGATAGCTGTGGGAGCAGAGCTAATCTTGGAATCTGAACTCTGCTTTGCTGGCTTAGCCTTTTCGATTGAGTAGATGGCATCTGATAAGAAACGAAGGAAATCCTCAATAGTTGCATTGTGTGGTTCGCTGTTCAGTATGGTCCTACAGCAACGGGGGAGATTAAATTGGTTCCTGTGTTTTCCAAAAGTCACTGAGGTATCGATTTGTAGCTGACTTACAGAAGCCTAGTGGTGTCTCACAGCTATTTTGGGCCTAGGTGCGTTTGCTCTCTTTCGAAGTGCAGGTTTTACAGGGGGTGTTTGTTAACCCCCCCCCCCCCCCCCGCCTTGTTTCTGGAAATGCATTTTAGGATTGTGATGACCTTCAGCCTACCCTAGAAAATCCATGACAAAAGCAGGGTGTGTGTGAGCTGTGTCACCAGCTTAGCATGGGCTCTTCTATGAACACAAGCTAAGGGTGGGTCATGACCCGCTTGCACCACGAGATGAGGGTGCCCCACATACGCTGGTGGAACTGGGGTCAAATCCAGGAGCTCCAGAGGTACGAAGTGCCATTACTACCCACCAAGAGACATGTAGCGAAGTAACCAAGTGATGGAATGGCTTAAGCAGGCTGCCAACCCCCAGTTATGCTCCTTAAACATGCACCGGCGACATGTTTGGCCGGGAAATGCGTGCAGTAAGGCATTGGGGGCCAGTGGATGCTGGGGCCCAAGGTACTGTTGACACAGATTTGAAATTCGTGTGTCCTGTGAGCTTGACTCTCTGTTCCCCTGGCTCTTGTCTCCTTTGTGTTTTACTTTATTCCTCAAGCGGTAGAGGTCTTGGTCTCGTTCTGTCGCTCTCAGACCCGGAGAGTGAAGCAATGAGTAGTAGCGGTAGCCTGCTGTGAGTGTGTGTTAGATGAAAATCTTTGTATGCTACACAAATATAAGGGTTAAAATATTTAAACACATGCTGTTTTTCATTGCAACTTTATGGCTAGTGGAAGCAGATATCAATTTAAGAACGATCCGAACCTCCATGGAGGGAATGTTCCTGTTTTTTCTCCTTGCTTTGCGCAGCTGATTTCCCCTTGAATTTAAATCTCCTTGATTTGTAATTCAGCAATTTTAGCACTTGTCAATTATGCTTTCTATAAAATTTGGATTTTTATTAATTGTCGTGATTCTTTAGTATAACCATTTCTTACGAGGAGAGAGTAGGTATGAAGTCATGATGATGGCTTTTTGTCTTATTTAAAATCCCCTCCCCATGTGTGGGAGTTTGATTTTACTGCCAGGGAGTCTAACATTGCTCTGATGTCAAGTTGGTAAGTAATGTCAACAGAAGTTCATTAGTCCTTTTGTCTGTTTTGGACTTTGAATTGATAAGGTTACCATATTTGAAAAACACTCTTACCCTGTCCCTGGTTTTTACATAGCATCAGTATTTTTCCCACCCAACATAATGGCCCACGTACTCTACACCACTCTACTACTACTCCTCCTCCTCCTGATTGATACATCAACCCCATTCTTTTTCTGACATGGGGGTGCCTCTGATGTCCCCGTACCATAACGGTGTTTTCGTGATGGATAATGAAGCCACTCTTTTCGCTACAAGTTCCCGTGCGTAATCTGCTCCGTGTGCTCGATGACGAGGGAGTAAAATTATGTTCACCACAGGTAGCACACTTAGCCTGCAGTGCCGTCTGGCTCAAAGCTGTCACCGGCGATAAAGGTACAACCAAACGGACTCTGTGCTGCGATCTTGGATAAATTCGGAAAGTGCGCTCTGCCCACTGAGACGAGGGAACACCTGAATGTGTGGACGTGGCAGAAACTGAATAAATGAATACAAAACCGCCGTGTCTGGCTTTAACTGGTGTGTTCTCTCGTCTCTGCCAGTGAGTCAGCTTATGCATATGTGCATGATGGTGCCTCCGTATGTCGCCAGTCTAACGGCCTTTCTGAAGCATTGGGACCACGAGATTCGTGAAGAGTGAAGTCACGTTTTGTATCCTGTGTCGCTTGTGTGAAAAGTGCCAGTACTGGTAAATTATGAAGAGTTTTTATTATGAAATGGCTAAAAGGTATGCCTCATGGTCCGTGACTAAATTTAGCCCTGAGGGGGAACACAGTGTTGCAAGCTTTTGGCTTGCCTTTAACCCAGAAGGACCCTGACTTCAGTATAGAAGTTTCTGACCTTGTGTTGACCTGTGGTAGCACTTTGTCAACACAGTATCAGTCTTTGATATATTAGCTGTTGTACTTGGCAGAATGCTGCCACGTCTCTCACTAGCTGCAGACGTGTAACGCAATTAATCACTAGCCTTTGTTCAGCTGTGGTCCCCTCTCCGATTCTGTTGAATGGGAAAGGTTTGCTCAAGTTAAACTTTTCTTCTCTGCACACTGCTAGCCAGTGAATGATATCTGATTTAAAATGCAGCTGATCATAAACTTCAAATTTGCTTGGTTGGGTGTATTAAGAACTTATTTCCCAAAGGCTTTCCATTTAAAAGAATGACGTGACCTCAGAATTTCAGGGTCATGCCTCAGACTTGGGGCCCTTGCTCCTGGAGAACACAAGACTGAAGCCTGCCTTGAAAACCAGATTCTGAATCAACAGGCTTCATAGGCTCCACTTTACCTTCTCCTCCTGCTCTGATAGGGCCCAGACTGCGATACAGTTCTAGCCTGTTTTTGAAGCCGGGGAAGGTGATCTGTGTTGTGGATTGGCTGAAGTGAGCCTCAGGCTCTGATTGGAAATTCACGCTTTCCACCCAGTTGTTTGCTGAAGCCTTTATTCACTGAACGTGGAGTTAAGAGGGTTGGGCTATCTGGAGTGAGATCAACTTTGATTCCTTTAGTTAATTGATCAGGCTTCTTGCCTGAATGTACACTTGGCTCATTCAGTGTCATATCTGTTAAGTGTGACTTTTTTTTTTTTTTAGTTGAGAATACTAAAATATGTATTAACTTGGATGAAATATGGATTATATAAAGCACTTATTGGGCTCTATTAATATTACTGTTTTGGTACTGCGTTACATCTTCAGATTTCTTATCCTAAAGAGCTGGCAGCAGTGTTAGAAAAAGGAACAACATTCTTATCCCTGATGATATGAAAAATAATGAACATTCCCTGCTTGGCTGAATGGAGCTCGACAGGTTTGACACCTGGGATGTTAACGCCATATGAGGGAAGCTAGAAATGTCTGAGCGACCTGAAAAGATTTCTCGCGCTTAGGATTCACAAACCACCCATTCAGCCTGTGCAGTCCTTCCTTGGGTTTTTACGCTGACAGCGACTGACAAGAATCCTTACATTGAAGTTCACTGTCGCCAGGCGGGGTGACCTTGGGACAAGTGGCTTGCTGGTGGTTTTGCTGTGTCGTAGTGTCAAACCAGTTTCGTGACGGCATGCTGCCTCGTCAGCACATTCGCAGTCCTCTTCCTCAGCGGGATCTGCCATCTTTCTAGATCTCATCTTGCTGTCTGTCTTTTGATCGTCTGGGCTGACAAAGGCTCTGACCTTTTAATTGTTCACATAACCATAGTGTCTTTGCCCATTACAAATTTCATTGTCATTTCCCCCCCCCCCCATGGATGGACATAAAAGAGTGAGGCAGCTGAACTGCTTTGAAACCTCCTGATAATCTGAGCTATTTTAGGATGGAAACTGTGGAGGGGGAGTGATGAAGGTTGCTGATGTCATCGGTGTTGCCTGGCAACCAGTGAGTTTCCAGTTGAGAGCATCTGTGCTGCTCAGTAGTATGAAGTTGCCTGTTTGGGTGGCGATTTATTAGTGAAGCTTTGGGGATTTAATTTTTTTCTTTGGCTCCGGTTTAGCACATCTCAATAATCCTGCACCACCTTCATTTGTGGAGGAGGCCACCATCTGATCCCAGGATGCATGCCAGTGGCAAATGAGCTTGTCCTTTTCTTGTTCTCTGCCTCACCCCAAGTAACCTTTAGGGATGCTGAAGAAGGTGCTGCTGATAATTAACGATAATGAGTGTAATGGATTTTTGTGTGTGTGCGCACATGCGCCATGTAAGGTAGTGTTGGTAAAGTTAGCTGCTCTCACACCTGTTTCGGTTTGCTGAGGCGTTCAGTGATAAGGACAGCATGTGACGCGTGTCATTAGCATTGCTGTCAGCTTCAGCCACTCGTCAGCATCACTATGGGTGCATGGCTTGTCGGTGGCTGCCATGTGATGCCACAGCCCCCATGGGACTGCACTTTTTTTTTGCAGGCGTGTCTCGGGCTGTGCTGGAAGTATGGCATATAAAGGATCAAGGCAGTGGAGCATGACCCTTAGGAGTAACTCCAGGCCCCCCATTAAAGAGCCTACCCCAGGACAGCTACTGTTTGTCCTCTATAGCCTGGCTTAATGTGGAGCAGCCTGTTATTTATTAACTCTGCCTACTGAGCTCCTTGAATGGTCACATAAATGTATTTTCGTTGATCTCTGTCAAGGTCATTCACCTTAAAGCAGTAGGGTATACGTAAAAAGACATCTGAACTAACCAAAGTCGCAACTCCGCAAAACATGTCTCAGACAACAATATACTTAACGATGTAAAAAGACTGTAATTCACCCCACCAACAGAAGGGGGCAAATAATGATGTTGCACGATTTTGGGTCTTTTACATCAGTAAGACTAAGGAACTGGTGGTGGACTTGAGGAGATCAAGGTCTCCAGTTACCCCCCCCCCCCCCTTGGTGTGCACATGGACAATAAGCTGGACTGGTCAAAGAACTCACTAGCCACCTACAAAAAGGGTCAAAGTAGGTTGTATTTCCTATGCAAACCTTGGTCTTTGAGTCTACTACACCATGTTGCGGATTTTCTAAGTCTGTGGTGGCCAGTGCCATTTTCTCTGCTGTGGTATGCTGGGGTGGCAGCACGAGGGTGGTTAACACTGAGACTTGACTTAAGCTGATTGGGAAAGCTGGCTCTGTGGTGGGAGAGGAACTTGACACCCTGGAAATTGTGGCAGAGAGGAGAATGTTGTCTAGACTCCAGTCTGTTATGGACAACGTAGATCACCCACTCCACAGGGTTATGGCCGAACAGAGAAGTGCTTTTAGCCAGAGGCTAACTAGTATGAAGTGCTCCACTGAATGCCACAGAAAATTCTTCATCAACACTGCCATCAGACTCTAACTCCTCCCTGTGTCGCTCACAACTTAAGCTGGTGACTCTGTCCGTATGATGTCACTGACCTTGCCTCTTACTGCGTGTATCGTTACATGCCATATCATGGTGATGTGTATAGAGTATATAATGAGTTATGTATAGTTTTGACATTTACTCACTTTGTTCCTTTGGGTATATGAGCAGTTGCAACAAGCAATTTATTTATTTTTTTTTTTCCCTGATTACGTCATTTACTATTACATCTTCACCAGTTTAGTCCCATTGAGCACTAAACACCTCATAAATGGAGACTAGGCCAACATAAGCAGCAATAAGAAACTTCAGACACCAAAATAATTCACTTTAAAGATGTACAAATGACCAGCAATTCATTCAAGTCTTGTTGTGAACCGTCAGGTAGATGTGGAGATCCACGAATGAGCTCAGCTAGCTTTCAAGTTTGTTCATTTTGTTTGGGAAAACTAAGATTGGGTTACATATCTGACTACACAAGATGCTTTGACCAGTTGTAGAGAGTGGGTGGTTCCAACCAAAAGTGGCCCAAAGCTTCTCCTTGCAGCTTTAGCAGAGTAATTACTGTCTGCCTTGTCTATCCATTTGCAGTGCTGATTCCATTTCTGTTCCTGGGAGCTGTTGTCATTGATGCTTCAGCCAGAGCGTTCCTGGCTGTTTGTAACAATAGGGGGGGTCTATCATCTGTTCTATGCTTGCACAAGTGTGACATTGCCCACTCAAGAGGTGGATGGTGATCATGATGGTTAGTCAGAAAGTAGCTCCCAACACACTGAAACTTAAGGCAGTACACAGAGACAATTACATTTCTGTGCATTTCATTACAGAAGTTTGGGTTAAGTACTTTGATCTTGAACCATAACCTTTGCTTCTGGTCCTTGCGTCCTCAACCACGACTCTCCGTGCTGCCCACACAAAGAATGCCGGTGGGTCAACCGTTCCGTGTCATGTAGAGGAACAGTGCTAGGAGTCGATCTGATAATGTCGTCTGAATTTTTTTACAATTTAAAAATTTCAGAGCCTCAGGGATAGGCCTGTCTCTGAAGAGGAAGGGTAATGGTACATTTTCACCATAAGCATTTTTTATTACAGTAAAAACCTACAAGCCCTGAGCAGAGCTGAAGCTGAGTGCTCATTAGCTCCTTAGCAGTGCTTTCTTCGTTATGGTGAGCGGACTGTCGGGAGCCTGCCTTGTTGCATCAGTCGTGGTGTCTGTGTGGCCCTCACCCAAATAAATACTGCTCCATGGTGAATATGACAGACCGTATGGGTATTTACCGGTTTAGGTTCTGAGGCATCACAGTTCCTCAAAGTCAGGACACCAGCTGAGTTGTGAGCTTGTGGGCTGCTACTTATTTACACCCCCCTCCCCCGGTGAATCATCAGTGTTTACATGCCGTCTCATACTTGCTGGCCTCTAATGGCCAGTATCTGTGCCAACTGACAGGCATTTGTAGTAGATGCACTCCATCCCATGGGGGCCTCAGGTCAAGCTGCTTCACGGCTGCCAGCAAGCTGAGCCTTCAGAAGAGCAGCCGTGTTTTTTGGGTGCTGACTTTGAGCTGTGGAGTTCGCCTCATCCCGGCCTTGGGTGACACGATCATGTCGGGTTTTCGCCATCTTGAAAGCTGTGAGTCTCTTAACTGCTGAAATTTTAATGCGACGTGGGTGATTGGGCTGCTTATAGTTTTTCGTATACTTTGAGTGTCGAGGGCATGCTGTGTAAAATCGTTGTGCTGTTAGCACGCGAGTGTAACTTAATGACATTTGCTCTCTCCTGCTTGACTTTTCAGAATGTCTCAATTATGGATATGAAGAAGCACAGGCATACAGATCTTGGGTCACTCCTGTTGTTGTGGTCTGGGATTCTCATAGCTGTGGGTTGTGAACATGTTGGGCACCACGATGTGACACTGATGGGTATGAAATTGGTGTCAGTGACCACTTTGACTTTCCGCTCTGGTGTACCATTTAAGCACCACCTGAAGAATGAATGGAGGAAAAAAATAAATTACATTGGTCTATGGCTTTCCCTTCCGCAATGGGGTTTATATAAATTGAAGACGGCTACTTCAGCTATGCTGATGTCATCTTTAAGCAGAAAGTCTTCACACAGTAAACGTTCTCAGTGAGTGTCTGAAGGAGCACAGCTCTGTGGGCGTGAGGTGCTGAAGCTGAAAGGGTACACTTGAGGCCCCTGGCAATGTTGGCCCCCCTTCAGAGGGCCAAGCTGTAGGGGAACAGTGCCCGATTGGTCATTTTGGCTACTGATAGGGTTGCAGGGTTAAGTGTTTTTCATGCAGTTTATTTTTGACTGACTGTATCATGTCCTTTCTTGTATTTTCACTCAGAGACTGGTTCTGCCATCACTGCCTCCTGCATCGGCCTAGGAAACTCACTGTCTCCCCCTGCTGGTCAAGCTGGCAAGCCTGTACCTGGGTATAATGGTGAGGTCATTCATGTGCTGTTTTCTTAACCATTACTGAAACCAGTATGTGCTTAATCACAGTTCAAATGTAGGGCCAGTATCTTAGTTTGTTGTTGATTTCTAAACATCCCATACATCTTATGTTGCCTGAATCACCAGTTGCCGTCTTTATGGATAGCTTATAGTATTGATAGCGTTCTTTGATGTAATTTAAGGTTTTGATTTTGTGTATAGGAAAGTCATTCATGACCTTATCACTTTGACCAATCAAGAAATAAAACCAGAATCCAAAGGCCAGAGTCATGCTGGCCAGATTAGTTCCTCTTTTGGGCAGCTTACCCATTTATCAGCATGATAGCTGGGGGAAAATCTGAGCACTGATCAATGCAGCTTCAGCTCAGTATGGCTTTTTTTTTTTTTTTTTTATAAATTCTCCAGTGGAAGTTGTGGATGACAAAATGCAGAAAGTGAAGCCGCGAACTCTGGGAAATATCGTAGTAAGGTAAAGTCAAACAACTGTCGTGGTGGTGGAGCTTCTTCTGCTCCTGCTGGTCCGGTACAGTTGAGGTTTTGATGGTTTGTTTTCAGCTCATCTACACGCGCATTCAGGCATGAGTGACCTGTAGGCTTTTTGTGATCCGACCGGGGCTTTGGCATAGCAGCCTGTCTGCGCTAGCTCCTCAACTTCCTTTTGGTCGTCTGCATTTCCTCTGTGGTAATACCGCTTATTTCCTCTGTGGCAGTGAGGTGAAGCCAGACAGCCTCAGGATGAGCCGCTTTCTGGCCAACTGACAGATTGCGTTTAAATCCTCCCTCTGTGTGGGAGAATCAGACCGTAACTGTGATACAGAATGCTCAAATGTGCATCTGCCAAGGAGAAGACTGTAAGGAAGCCTCAATATTTGTATCTCTGCATTTTATGTTCTGTGACATGCGAGTATGTTGCTGCTGCTGAATGCTCCAATACAGGCCAGTTTTATATTTTATATTAAACTGCCTGACGTAGGAGTTTTGAGGACCGGAACCATGACAGCTGTAGCCTTCAGATTTGTGGAAGTACGGTCACTGCTGTTTGCCCCTGTCAAAAATCCAGTATTTAAGCCAGTACAGCCCAATTGTGTTTGTCTCATTCATTCTGGATGATGCACTCAGCCAAATGAAGGTGTACATTAAATCATTACATCAATATTACTGGGGAAACAGAGCTGCCTGACCTTTAATGGCTGCTGTAAAAGTAATTGGAAATGATGTTATCCTACATCACCATTCATATATGCTGTCCCCCCACTGGGGGGCTGGAGTATGTAAATGTAAAATGTCTAGAAAGAGAAATCCCCCCCCCGGTACTCCAGTCTGATGAGATGTAGGGCAGATGTGCCCAAAGTCAGAAGTCTTCACT
Organism: Gymnarchus niloticus; assembly: GCA_009936485.2. Taxonomy (NCBI): domain Eukaryota; kingdom Metazoa; phylum Chordata; class Actinopteri; order Osteoglossiformes; family Gymnarchidae; genus Gymnarchus; species Gymnarchus niloticus. The sequence goes on along the minus strand of JAACJT020000001.1, from coordinate 9,094,805 downwards.
CTTAAAAATCTACTTTTCCCTTCAAATCACAGCTTGTTCAAATATAAAACAGAGCATACCATGGGAAAAAGCTCTTCAGGGCTGTCAGTGAGTGACCTGTACATCAGTTTGCTTTAAAAAGTAATTTTCTTCACTGTAGCCTGCAAGTGTAATGACCTTTAGCATACAGTTGGAGGTGGATGGTCTCATACTGATGGAGGCTGGCATGGTTTGGCTTGGGATGCCTGTTCTCGCCTCCATCTGTGGGTGGTGTGTCTGCTTAGGCTGCATTGCCATCTGTATCTGAGAGACTGTCGATGTCAGACCCTGGTGCACTTAAATATCCTTTTAGGTGGTTGCCTCTCCTGAGGCTGCTTCTCAGAGGTACTTGTCACTGGGGAGCCGGTCGAGATCCTGTGTTCTGAGAGCCCCAGATTCAAGACCTCATGGGTCCACTACTTTCTGATGCAGCAGCCAATGAAATGCTGCAGCGTGGTCCACCAGCCGATGTGTGGCATGACTAATCTGTCACTTTCTCTGTTACTTAGGCTGCCTCTGCCACCAGGGGCTGCATTGTCACTGTGGCAAAATGACAAACTGTTCAAGGAGCTGTACTTCACCAAGTTCCCCGTATGTGCTTCTATTTTTTTTCTGCTTACCCTGTGTCTTGTCTGGATTTTTATGATGGCAATATAGAAATCTTGTTTTTAAACTTGTACTTACCAAGGGGAGAGACTGAGTACTTGCAGAATAGCTGAGGTGAGCTGCTCTTTTGCCTGTATTGTCGATGTGACCGGTCCTGTTTCTTGTTTGAGGACTCCATGTAGTGGAGACAGTGTACTCTGTGCTGAGAACTTTACAGTTGCTATTTATATAGTTTTTATCCAGCCTGTCAAATTTGGTGGTTAAAACACTCCTGTCATTGATAACATGGATGGTTAAATGCTCATTTTTTTTTCCATCGAGGGTTACTATGACACCATGGATGCAGGCTTTGTAGATGAGGAAGGGTTTGTGTACATAATGTCAAGGTCTGATGATGTCATCAACGTGGCGGGACACAGGCTGTCTGCTGGAGCTCTGGAAGAGGTGATCGAGGCGCTTGGGGGGCAGTTTCTCAAAGGTGTTGGTGACGTTTGCCACTGTGGAGTGATGTGTTCCCTGCTGGGTTTTGCAGGCACTAATGCAGCACCCCATGGTGGTGGACTGTGCTGTGGTGGGACTGGAGGACTCTCTGAAAGGCCATGTTCCCCTCGCTCTCTGTGTGCTGAGGACGGGTGAGTCCTCTCTGGGCACAGGGAACAAGAACGTGCAGTTGTATTGGCATTGTCTCTGTGTTTGTTGTAAAGTGCTTCTCCTAAAAGCAGCAATCGATTTTACCCGTTTTTATATACCTCAGTAACAGTGAGCTACACAGCTGGCAGTACTTTTTTTTTTTTTTTCCCCCCTTTCTGAACAAAAAAAACACTAGTAATTTTAAGTAGGCTGTAATGTTGAAGAGGTTTGGCAGGTTCATATTTTCCCTTGTGTAATTTTTTCAGTTTTAGAGACCAGAATCTGTAAGCTCTTGCTTAGGCCTAGTTCATACTACTTTTCCATACTCCACACACAGTCGAGCACGCAGACCTGTGTGTCGAAATTCAGTTGGCCAGTGTATGTGTTGGTCCCTGCTGTGATGATGCTAAGGAGGGGTAACTTGTCCTCAGTCTAACTGAAGCTTAAACAGGGTGCATGAAGCGCACACAATGGGGATTGAGAGTGAACTTCCTTTACTTGTGCTCCGTTGTCTTGAGACGGGTTTTAAGTGTGTGGGTATGTCTGCACTTCCTTCTATAGCTGCTCACAATGAAATCTCTTCATTGGTGTGATTTTAGATATGATGCTGCCACCTACTGGAAATTCCTGGCAGTGCAGTAATCTATTTTGCACATACACACGTGATAAAATTTGTCACCTGCACCGTGCATTGACCATGACGGAGCTGAGAAAAGTTAGGTATGAACTATGTCTTAAAGTTAAGGATGTTTCAGTGCAGCAGTCCTGATGTGAGTAGGGCATGCCTACATCCTGGATGCTCCTACTCTCAGCGAGGCATGCCTATACGTCTGTGATGGCACTGTGGTGGTTTTGATGAGCCCTCTGTGTATCCCCTCCGAGATTTGAAGACCGAAAACAAGTTGACAGATGAACTTGTCAACCTCGTGCGTGACAGAGTTGGACCCGTGGCAGCCTTCCGGAAGGTGCTGTTTGTGAAGATTCTCCCAAAAACACGGTCTGGAAAAATTCCCAGATCCGCACTGTCCAACCTGGTCAACAGGAAACCGTACAAGGTAGGTGGGCTGTCATTGGTTCAGTGATACACCGATAGCTGCAATGTGGTATCTGTTGGCCTTGATTTATGCTTTACTCTAGATTACTCCCACCATCGAGGACCCTGGAGTCTTTAAGGTGATTGAGAAAGTCGTCAGAGAGACCCTGAGAGGTGGGGAAGGAGCTTAATGGAGCTTGTACAACCCAAATACAGTATGTCTGGAAACGTTAAGTGTGGTGGCTGTCTATCTAACAAGCTTCATAATGTTACTTGCCTGGTGGCACCAGGTTTCAGCACCCTACTTGGAGTCTTTAGTTTTTATACCTTAATGTTTGTTTACTGCTGTGACTTTTAGCACTAACTGGTCATGGTATGTCGCTATCATGGATTACTTGTAAGTGCAATGGTGTCATTTTGAATCATTGTCATTTGACTTTTATTGACTGTTTTACCACCTTTACTATAGTCCAACAGTAAAATTAAATGGACGCAAAATAAATTCTGTACGTGCAAAACTCCAAAAAGGGTGTAGGAATAATGGGGGGGGGGGGAAGTTCAGCTACGATTAACTGGTATTTAAACAACTGAAGAACAGGACACCCCAGCCACTCACAATGTCAACAGCTACACTAAATAGTCAAAGCAAGCAACATACTGAGCTTTGAGTTTGTCTGGCATTGTACATGGTAGGTCTGGCATTGTACATGGTAGATCTGACCATGTGCAAGTTCAATGGCCTGTCTCTCAGGCATTGCTGCTGATAAAGTGACTTTAGGGTTAAGGTCCATGGGACAGAAGAAGGCCTTCCTGGCTGAGGGTCTGACACACTGGTGTCATTTGGACTCCCAGTGTTTGGTAAATCCTGAAGTCTTTGGCTCCATTGTGTGCATCGGCAAAAGGAGCTACTGCCTCCGTAAGCAGAGGTGATCGTATTGGTTGGTGGCCGATGTGGTTCTTGAACTGCTCATCCCATCACAGTGCATACGTCTGCTTTCCTGCTGTGCTGAGCTGGTGACGCACAGGCACATGACTGTACACCACCATTGGGGGGTGTTCAGCTGAAGATAAGACCATGCTGATCAGAAAAACGAAAGTGAAATTAAAGCATGATTTCCTCCTTCGGTTTGCTACCATCGGTGGGCTCCTAGGATGACAGGAACCCCAATGTACAAAATGGCCATATAGATGAAAAAGTTACAAAGAGCAGCATCTTCCAACCAAGGAACTGACATTCTGAGGATGGATACGGCACGGCCTTCTCTTCAGCGTGCACGCATATAAAAAGGAGTATATATCCTGATTTACAGATAACACCAACGTCTTCCTTTAGAAGGAATACACATTAACTAGTTATGTTACAAAATATAAATAGCAAGAAAAGGAGGCTGCAGGAACCTGGTTAGCACCCATTCTGGTGCCCAGATTATTGACGTGGCTTGCAAGTGCAGAGTGGCCATCTTGGGCATTGGCACCCCAAACCGCTGCTGGGTCCCTGGCTCTCGGGCTGTGGGGGGTGTGACGCTTCTTGGCAGTGCGTTATCTGAGCTCTTCCTTGAATGTGGTCCTGCAGAGGGCTGCCTGAGGTAACGGGGGCAGACTGAAAAGTAAAAACCTGTCAGAAATGGAGAGAGTTCGCCTTTAACACAGTTGGTGCAGTGTCGCTCTGATGCTGTCGTCTTTGGGTATGTGACAGGTGAGTTTTAGGTCTTGTGGAGTTCCATGGTAACACTAGGTGTGTAGTTTGTTACAGGCTGCTGTTTCAAAGTACAAAACAAAGGAACACCCCCCTGCCAACATGTACAGTACTTACAGGTAAGCTGCACCCCCTCCGGTTAGCATGTCAGCATGAGTAGGTCCTCACAGTGGAGCTGTCCAGCCGCTGCACTGCTGCTGGGCCTACTACAGAAATTATTGTAAGTTAGTGGAGAGGATGCACTGGTGGCTTGTGGTCAAAAGTACAAGATAAATAGGGTCTTATGTCATCTTATGGAAGCGAACAGGAGGGTTTGTCAATATAGAGCAGATCACAGATAAACACAGGAATAGTCTCACTAGGGGCAGGTGGCTTCTGGAACTGTGAGGGTTAGAAATGAGATACCAGCTCTTGGGGGGTGTTGCTGTGTAGGGTGGTTGTGGTTGCTCTTAGGCAGTTCAGAGAGAGGTACAGTGAAGCAGTCACAGTTAGGAGAAAATGTGATTATATTATGTGCCTGTACATGCATGGAGTGTGTAGCTGTGTTCTTTTGTGTCAAAGGTGGAGCTTGAGCACCTACCATCGGAGGATAGCTTGTGTGAGTGTCCAGAGGTGGTGAGGCGGAAGCCGGCTGGCAGTGTCTCTGCTGAGCCAGGCATCATGGTGATTCCATGGATGTCCCGTGGTGGGAATTGCCTCCTCCAGGGTGGACCATGCTGGAAGTCCTTGTACAGGTAGAGAGAGAGAGAGAGGTAGGGAGGTGTGGAGGTGTAGAGATAGGGAGGGAGAGGTAGAGGGAGGGAGAGAGGGGGGTAGAGGGGGAGAGAGGAGATAGAGGTAGGGAGAGAGGTAGAGGGAGAGAGAAAGGTAGAGAGGTAAAGATAGAGGTAGGAAGGTAGAGAGAGGGGTAAAGAGAGATAGGAGGTAGAGCGAGAGGTAGGAAGGTAGAGAGAGAGATAGGAAGGTAGAGGTGGAGAGAGAGAGGGGTAAAGAGCGATAGGTAGGAAGGTAGAGAGAGAGGGGTATAGAGAGAGAGGTAGAGAGAGAGAGATAGGAAGGTAGAGAGGTAGGAAGGGAGAGAGGTAGAGAGAGAGAGAGATAGAGGGAGGTAGAGAGAGATAGAGGGGTAAAGAGAGATAGGAAGGGAGAGAGAGAGGGGTGAAGAGAGATAGAGAGAGGTAGAGAGAGAGGGAGAGAGATAGGGAGGTAGAGAGAGAGGGGTAAAGAGAGATGGGAGAGAGAGAGGGGTAGAGATAGATAGGGAGGTAGAGGTGGAGAGAGAGAGGGGTAAAGAGAGGTAGCGAGAGAGATAGGAAGGTAAAGAGAGAGAGGTAGAGAGAGAGAGAGGTAGAGAGAGAGATAGGAAGGTAGAGAGATAGAGAGATAGGAAGGTAGAGAGATAGAGAGGGAGGGGTAGAGAGAGAGAGGTAGAGAGAGAGATAGGAAGGTAGAGAGAGGGGTAAAGAGAGAGAGGTAGAGAGAGAGAGGGAGGTAGAGGTGGAGAGAGAGAGGGGTAAAGAGAGATAGGTAGAGAGGGGTAGAGATAGATAGAGAGGGATAGATAGATAGTTAGAGAGAGGAAGGAAGGTAGAGAGAGAGAT
>JAACJT020000001.1:9059931-9089121 GCA_009936485.2 Gymnarchus niloticus | reverse complement strand
CCGACCCGAGCCAAATAAACAGAAACCAAAGGATGTCGCAGCGGGGTGGGGGGGGGAGGGAGGGGGGGGGGGGGGGGGGGGGGGGGGGGGAGGAGGAAACACAGGAGCCGTACGTAATACCGTACATGTCAAGGAGAGTAAAAACTGCAACACCCTTCTTGGAAAGCAGTGGGATGTACTGATCAGACATGAAAACGCTCCTGGGATTAAGCAGTCTGCTGGTTTAAGAAAGACGCAGACGACAGAACGGGGATGGGCTCTGAGGGAATGGGTCTGTGTTCCGGCATTTACATTCAGGGCACCTGAAGAGCGGTAGAAGGGTTAACAGTTTGTCCATAGATGGGGGCTGGTTTAAAGCAGCTACGTGCGTGCGTGCAGCACTTAATACAGTCAGTGCATGAATTAGTAGTGAAGTAGTGTAGTTAGACACAGAGTGGTACACATTTTGGTGCTTTAAATAAAACTAAGGGGGACACACTAGTCTCCAGCTGGGTGATTAAAGGGGTGCCCAAATAAGGCACCTCCCTGATTGGGGGGCACAGTCAGCACTTTGTCCAGAGGGAAGGTATTGTAAACAGGTAATAAGTGAAGAGCCAAACAAATTGATGCAGTGCATCATTTTACTCTTAGAGGAAGTGAATCTTTACAGGAGTTAATAGGCGAGGGGGGGGGGGTGCCCCACTTTCTTTACTTTGTCCGTCTGCAGTGATGTTGGCTTGGCAGTGGCCATCCGACATCCATCACTTACTTCTTCTTCAGCCTCCTGTCCTTCTCGGCCTGAGTACCCAGCTTTCCTGGAGCCATTTCCTGACCAGCCAGCTCGGATTCAGACACTCCTACAACTGTCATGGTGGAAGAGAACGGTCACTTACAGGCTGCCATAGCACCATCTGTGTACACACACACACACACACACACACACACACACACACACACACACACGAGAATGACATCAATCATAAAAACTAACGGGGACCAAGGTTAGTTCTGTTTTTCAAATAGCGTGGATAATTGAACATTGACAAGAATACCTCATTTAGACAGTTTAATTAGGCATACAATGTATTTACGCAAGGTTATTACTACTGTAATGGATATGCTACAATCAAAAATTAATTCATTAAGTGACACTTTAGCATAACAACCAATACACTAAAAGTAGATACTGTATTTTTTTAAGACTTTGGATAATTGATAATCCATGTTCTACTGTATATGTACTACTATATACAGTACAAAGTACTGTGTAAAAGTCTCTGGCAAAGAAAGAAAACGTTTCAGGTCAGTCATCTGGATAGAAAGTATAGATGTGCTTAAATTAGAATATATACAACAAAACAATATCATCATTTAAAATAAGAATTTATTCTGTTCTCCAAAATGTTCCTGATATCTGGATGGATGTCTATAAGAACATCACTTTGGTTCCCAACCTACTCCTTGAGGGAACCTCAGCCCATTCCATGCATTTGCTAAATTTCACCAACAGCTCACTCAATTAGTTACCGTAATCAGTTAATTAACTTTATGTGGTATTGATTAGCCAGACAAGCTCACAGTTGAGTTCAACAAACACATGGGTATACTGCATGGTGACTCCAAATTCTGGAGTGACAAGAAGAAATGTTTTGAAATATGTAAAGTAACACACTTTGATAGTCAAAATCATTGTAGACCAGCTTAACACAAATGTAATTCATTGCTCACCTAAGACACAATATAGTGCACAAGTTAAAATGCCATTGAACGGCGAACCGAAATACACAGGAATCTGACAAATCGTCTCAAAGTAAAATGATGCACATCTCCAGCTTAACTTCTGCATGTTGCTCATTTCTGGTTAGACAGGCTCATCTCTGAAGGATGAGCTGACGAACAGGTCTGCTGGACCCTCATACAGTGCTTGTCACACAGCCTTTAATGCTATATGCACAGGGTACTCGGTGCCAAGGCTGTGAACAAGTAGCTTTCCCTCCTGCGAGTTCACACCTGGCAGCTGATGATAAACCCCACAGATGACGTCTCCCAAAAAGAATATCTGATTATTGAAATTTTCTTCAGCTTTCCTAACAAGCAGGTATAAACAAGTCTGCTTATGGCTGACTTGCCGGTAAAGGCAGTTATGGGAGCCGCATTTGCTGATGGCAGCATGACAGGCACGGTACCTTCATCCAAAGAGACATGACAGAACAGAGCGGGGGTTTGCTGAACGTGTGTGTGAGGACCCCCACCTTGGCCTGGTCCCCCCAGTTCCTTATGCAGCTGGCTCAACCGGGCTTTCTCTTTCTTGCCGAAGAGCCGGCCGATGGAGGATTTGATGCCCTTCTTCTTGGGCTGCTTATGAAGGGAGTCCTGGCTGCTGGTGACGCTGCTCAGGGTGCTGGCATCTACCTCCAGGGCAGCAGCCACACTGCAAGCAGATCCCACAGGCTCAGAGATGCCAGAGAAGAGGAGGTTGGGCTGTAGGTGTCAACATGTTACCACGAGCTAGGCCCGGAATACCTCACGGCAACGTCAGAAAGAACAGCTCGTTTTACTCTGAGGAAGGCCTTCTTAACCTTTTCCGTCTATAGGATCATCTACTTATCATTATAGCATTTCCCTAGTATACATCTCTGGACCAGCAGAGGGAGCTCATGGCCCACATATAGCCCTGTGGTTGAGATGCACTGCTTTAACGCAGCAGCAGTAAGGAGACAAATCTAAGAGAAGCGCGGAGAAAAGTAAGCACTGTTGGTACCTAAGGTGAATGCTGGTATCTGGTCACCACAGAAAAGGAGCAGCAGGTTCACTGATCATCACACGCCTGGTGCCAGGTAACTTACCCACGGGTGTCATTGTGGCTGGATGAGGGCAGCGTACGGGTCATCCGTACTTGGCGAGGCGTGGGGGGTGGTGATGTCTCACACTTGATGGTGGCCTTGTCCTCTCTTCCATCCTCATCCACTGCTGCTATCTGACAGGAAAGAAGTGGATGAGAGCAGTGCATTCTGGGAGTTCAGGAATGCTGTGACAAGGAGCAAAACATGCATGGAATAAGAATATCAGTGGTACGTTAGTCTGTACTTGAGATTTCTTTTTTTAACAATATAACCATCAGAATACACATCAGTGACTGTTGCAACCTTCAAAACCATTTAACCATTTCAAAATGTAAACTAGTTTTAAACAAATTTTAAAATTCAAGGTCACCTTGAGAGTCATATTAAACAAAGGGATACCTTTCTTCTGTGTTTTCTTAAATCACTGGGCTTCAGGACAAACGAGATTGAAGAGAAACCGCAGGAAAAGAAAAAAGAACAATAAATAAAGATCTTGTGCAGCAACATTAAATTAGACAAACTGTTACCATAAATAAGTGAACACACTGTCCATCAATCAAATCCATTTCCACAACTTTACAAAATACATAGACTACGAACAATTTCACAACTTAAAAATCCCCAACTGTGTCAGACTCAATCACTTAATTAATTCCGGAAGTTCTCTCCCCACAAAAAAAAAAAATCCTCCAATTTAAGAGTTTAAAACGCTCAGCTCTCCTCAGCCACGGCTCCCTGAAGAGTTGACAATATTTTTAGTGCAAAGGCATTAAAGAGAATCCCCATGACAGTGACTTCTAGGGTGCACACACTGCAGGTCAGCGTGCTGTCTGCCAGCGGGAGGACAAACCCCCTCTGTGACACGCACTTTCAGCCAAAACAGGCTTTCGATCTGTCTGCACATTACGCGATGACTGGAAGGAACACTTATAATCCCAAGGCTGAGTGTACATCTGCTGCACTGTATTCTCCAAATTAAAATTTATCAGCCGCCTGTACTATTCTGTGGAATAATTATTTAATTCCAGTAGCCACAGTTTGAAATGTTCAGCTTGTTTGCCTCTCTTTGGCCTTCTCCCAGGCCTTTCCAAGCACAAGCCTTTGTGAGTCACGCAGCAGAAACCGGGTCTTAGATGAGCTTGGCGGCCGCATCCTCAACTATGGGCTGCTGAAGAAATAAGCAAACTGCAAATATATTTTAGGCCTTAGGTTTCCCATCACGTTGCCACTTACAAGCACGAAGATGAATAATGTATCACTACTGCGTTTCGTCAACTCACAGTTAAATAACCATTGAAATGGCCTTTTTTTGCTGATTGTCGTGTCTCAATACACTCCATCAACCTCTTCCCGTCTGACTATTAATGCTTTTGTAGCACGTTAATTTGTGCAGCTGTTGCCCATACGCCGATTCCTTGTTGATGTATGCAAAGCCCAACTGCTCAGCAAAAGCCACACAAATGTCGCTGTGATTAGAATGCTTTTGATAGGTCTGCATTGATTACTTTATGTCACCTTGAACAACAGTGTGTAGACAGGAGATTTAAGGGGCAGCGACTGAATGCTCACCCATTATTATCCACTGGATTTTCAATTTTGTGAAGAGCAACAACAACGAGGGTAACTAACACATGGGGAGAGGGAAACTGTACTTTATGACTTCTTGAATATCAAGTTCCACTGAGTTGAGAGACAGAATAGTGAGCAAAGATTAACTGAGGAAAATAACCAAGTCCATTCTGACAATACCTCTCAAATACTACCGTGACCAAACTGGACGTTATGTGGACAGCATGTACACTGTACCTCTCAGATTCAGTATGGCCTGCACCACTATTTTCAAACCTCAAAAGAGTTTGGGATTGCAATACAATCCATTCACAGGTTTCTACATCTCTAGGTTGGACAGAAATGGCTTTTTCCAGAAAGGTCTCAGAGGCCAAGTGGGAGTAAACCTAAACAGTAAACAGGGTCCATGCAGCTGTGGAGTCAGGGTACCAGTGTCATGGCGCCCATGCGCTCCATGTCCCGGGCGGGGCTGCGGGGGGTGTGCTTGGGGCTGGAGTGTCCACTGGGAGGGGAGGAGCTGGCCAGCGAGGAGGCGGTGGCTGAGGCTGTGATGGAGGTTCCCGGGTGGTGCACGCGGGCAAGGTTGAGGCCCTCCAGGCTCACACTGGCCACGCGATTCTCAATCTCCTCCGCCCTCAGCTCCGTCGACTCCTTCTCCTCTTGGATCAGCCTGATAGAGGTATGGCGAAACAGTGGTGAGGAACATGCTGCTGGGGAGGACAGGATGTTTCTCTCCAGCAGCAGTAATCCAGTGTGTGGGCTTTATTGTACAAACAGAGCTCCAACCCTGGTTCAGAATTAATAAAAACACAAAAGTAAGGCTTACTGAAAGCTACATAGTTAATGTTGGGTTTTATTTCTGCAACTGAGGATTCATCCCACTGGCCTGGAATTTCCCTATGACAGAATGATTTGCGTAGGGTGCTGACAAGAAGGTGGTAAAGGGAATTTCAGCATAACATCAAGCAGGAACCTCAAAGGTCTCAAAGGGATGGACTCTTGCTCATTACCCATAACTACATGAGGTGCCTCACCTGCTAATGAGCTGAGAATACTACATTTCTCTGGGTTCAATATTAGTGTCCTTGGTCTACATATTCTACCTAGTAGAGAGGGCCACTGTGTTTTAACAGCATTGGCATGCCCAGTACTGCACATATGCTCACTGCGTGAAAAACGACGACTTCAAACCGTGCGTGAAAATCAACACTGGAGGGACCGCTTCTGATGAACATTTCTGCGGGTTATTGTTTTATTACACGGTTGTGACATTTCCTTGTTGTTATATTCATTGCGTTGTACATTACGCTGTAAAATTTGTTTTTTCGTGTATGTGCATAACGTCATCCTAATTGTCATCACTTTTTTTTCCTGCATTTTCAATATTCATACAAAAATTGCTAGCTATTGGGGGCAAGGAAAAACAAACACTTGATGTATAAATGGAAACGACAGCTGCTGAATTCTAATCAAATCTGATCACATGTAAGTCACGTCTTACCCCATCTTTAAAATAATAATGTTAATAACAACGTCACCAACACCAACCTGGGGTTCATTCCAGAAAGCAGGTTTAACATGTCTTATAGTTCAACCTGAGTTCTGATGGGAGAAAACTGCAAACCCAACTTCAGGATTTGCTGATTTCCCAACTCTTCCTGAATTTCTCCAATAAGAATTCAGATCTGACTAAAGGATTTGTTAAACCTACTTTTTGGAATGTTTCCCTGTTCAAACAGACAACAACTAATCAAAAGGTAAAATTCTGGGTAATGAATCATAGTTGTCGTATGGTAGTGTTTTTTAACTGAATTTTAAAAACCATCTTTAAATATTTGCATAAGGATTCTGGAAATAAATGGGATCTCAAGATGAGACTGACATCTGGGTACCCTTCACACACTCATCTATAAATTGTGAAGAGAAAGGCAGGATCAGTTTTCGTCAGGTGTGAGTAGGCTGTTGATCCTGAATGATGCCGTTAACTCTGACCAATGAATGTGAAAATCGAAACATGGCAGGGAGGGGAACAAAAATAACTCCGTCTATTAAAGTGTGACTAGTGATGTTGTAAGATATGCCAAGGAGACATCATTAATCTGCTGAGGAAATTCATGAGGATGGGGGATGTATGTTAATGACAAAACATTTTGGTGTTACACCCGTTGAGCTTAAAACTCCAGAAAAGACACACATCCGGAAATTCTGTTACACTAAATGAGCATCAGATGACCTTAGTAGTAATGGCTGGCTGTAACACACACCATGGAAGTGGCCATTGGTTTACAAACTGTCTTACCAGTGTCCTCTCATTCAGACTACGCATGGCATGCTGTCTCTAATTAATTGGTGCATAATTAACCCAAATCTTGAGCCAAGGCAGAGACCCACAGAGCCAGTGCTAGTGGGTGAATACCGTTATCTAAGAAGAATTTGTCATTATGCCCTTGTAAGAAATCTGCAAACATCTGCATCTGCTGATAATTTGCATATTAAACGTCCTTGCCTAATGTTAAACAGGAGCTCGTCCCAGAGAAACCGGAACAGCTAATGAATTTTTATCTCACCACACTAAACCTGGAGTCATCAACGATGTTTTGGCTTAGCAGTCGAACGGACTCGCTGCTGTTAATACGCCGATAAAAAGGTAATTTACAGTGAACGACGGGGTAAACGTTTCAGTAGGCATCAGTCTGTTAAATGCATGTTATAATGGGCTGTTAATTGCACCATATTCCTGTCATAAGAAAGGGATTTAAAAGCTTGAATGTCTGCTGCTTGGGCAACTTTAGAAGCCTTTATCCTGGAACTTGGTGCTAAATGAACACACATGGAACAAAGCAGAAAGTATCAGCAGCGGGGCTGTACTATGCCTGCAGACACAGACCTGATCTCCTTGTTGATGGCGTCCAACTGCTCCTGCAGCATCATAGCCAGCGTCTGTGCATCCGAGTGGCCTCCGGGAGACAGCAGATCCATGGAGCTGAAGATGGTGTCACGGTCGTCATCGTCAATGTCTGACATCTCTGTGTCGCTCTCAAAGTGGTGGCTACCTAGGACCCCCAGCTGCTGAGTCCGCCATTCGTGCTCCCCAAGGGATTTAGCCTGGGGGGGGGAGGGACTTTGGTGTAGAGCACTGATTGACAACGTGATCCTCCAGTTATGCTCTTCCAGGAAAAATGGTTTGGTAGAGAGAGAACAGAGCTTAGAACCGAGAACAGATAGAGAAGCACTAGAGTACAACAAGCAAATAAACCAAACTCTACAACATCAGCATGAGCAGCAACAAACTTACTTAACCTGTGTGACCATATCTAAGGAATCTAATACAGAATACAGTATGGCCACTTTTATCTGAAGACAGTAACCACAATGCAAACACATTCAAGTCCCTCTGGAACACATCTGAAACAGGTCATATACTGGAGATTTCAACAGATTAAATACCAATACAGTGGCAAAAATATCAACATTTCAAGTTTACTTTGGTTCACCAAGTAAGAGATTACATATATACTCATAGATGGGTATATGAACATGGCGGTCAGGATTTTCAATGCTTCATTTAATAAATCTGCATTATGGTTCAAGGGGCCCTGTCTGAGTGTGGCTAATTCAAAGCAGATTAATAGTGAGAGTCAGCAATGACCTGAGTTTTGTTCTTGTCTAAGCTAACATAGAACAGCAGCTCATTTGACTTTGCCTTGAATGCTAATATGAACCTGGACATCTGCTCTACCCACCCTGTCGATTAACCTTACCCTTTAAACATACTACTGAAGGAGACACCCTGTAGCCCCAGTTAAGAGCATGCAGCTTAAAATGTGTTATTGTGATTACTTCGATGCATTTTGCGCCACCAACAGACGAAATACTACATGAAGTGCTTTAAAAAAAATGTTTTTTGAAAGATTGCCCTGATATTCATTAGACCCAAAAACTGTGCCATCAAATTTACAATTATTTGATGCTCTTGTTGGTAAACTATTATCTGTTGGGTATTACTGTCTTAAACTGAGTGCTCTATCAAATCCCTCCGCTGCCACACAGCCCAAGATGGTGCAAGTGTGCCCCCTTGCTTGCTGAGCCAGTATTGCCATCGTACCCTCTGCTCTTCACGCCGGAGGCCCATCCGACCCCTCCTGGGCCTGCGGATAACCTTGGTTGACCTGTAATGGTCTGACTGGGTTTCAGCCAGGGAGCCCAGGGAGAACCGGAGTTCTGTGGAGGCGTCCAGATGAGACCTGCACAGGGCGGTAAGGAGCAACACGGAAAGGTATGATATAGTGATGAGCAACACGGGAAGGGCACGATATATTAACACAGAAGCGGCCTGATATAGGAACAACGGGACGGCCTGATACATGGACACTGGGACAGTCTGATAATGACCAGGGGAATGGAATAATGTAGTGATAGAGGAATTCTGTAACTAAAATCCACCAAAACTGCAGCAGAAACTGAAGATTTACTGCTGCTAGGCCAACTGAATGTTTTAGCTTCCGAAGGCGACTAATTTTATGGGCACAATTTCTTTTTACCCCAAATGTGTTAAAATTAGTACAAAAATGATATAAATTCTATCAAGTTTAAAGAGCTATTTTGTAGGAGGTCAAATATGTAAAAATTTGTATGAATGTTGTATGTATTCTACCAAGGATACAATGAACAGCTTTAACAAGGTATAACTGCTGATTTTGACTTAAGGTAACTGCGTAATTAGTTACTGCATATGGGCAGCCATCTCATTACAGGTTAACTAAATGTGAACTTGGTAAGAAGCAGGAACCGTCCACAAAGCCAACTCCACTTCATTCAACCCTTAACCACACTGCAGTATACAACCCTGATACACTATATGGACAAAAGTACTGGGACACCAGTTAATGGGGGGGGGGGGTCCACATAATTTTGGACTTGGGTAATTAAGCCATACTCATTATTAAGACAGGTGTATAATTAAACACACAGCCATGCAATCTCCAGCAACAAACACTGGTAGCAGAATGGGTCATACTGAAGAGATTAGTGACTTTCAACGTGGCACCATCATAAGATGCCACCTTCCCAACAAGTCTGTATCAAATTTCTGCCTTGATTACCTGCAAGTGAAATAACTGATGTGGAAACTTCTATAAACAACAAGAGTTCAATTCTGATGTCATAGGCCACACAAACAGAAAGGGACCCGATGACCCAACCTCAACACCTAACCTCACTGATGCTGTTATGGCTGAATGGCAGCAAATTCCACCAACGATATTCAAACATCTAGCATAAAGCCCTTCCCAAAGAGTGAAGGCAAAGGAGGACAAGCTTCATATTTTTACCTTTGGTTTTGGAATGAAGTATTGCACAGGCAGTTGACCCAATACTTTTGTCCATATAGTGTACCAAAGAGTTTAACTGATCTTCACTGAACCCCATGCAGAGCTCAACACAGATGAGAATGGTCAGGGGTCATTCAATTTCACAAACATTTCTTATAAAATACAGTAAAAATACTTGCATCGTGTTGAGTGGTACACACGCACACATCAGACCAAAAATTTTCATGCCAGTCAAAGATTTAAGCGCAGGCGTTATGGATGTATTACTATGCTCCTGGAGCTTCGTTAAAATCAGTAACACCATTTTGTGTGCACTGCTTCAGTGGGCTGAAGAGATACCTCTGGTCTCATTGCCATTCATTATGGCTGAAACTAAACGATTACTGAAATCTGGCCCAGAAGTTTCTGGTTCTACCTTACCTTACCTTACCTTCTGGTTGCCTTACCGTGACAAGGTGGGTTCTGTGAGAGATCCAGTCCTTATTCTGATCTGATCCATTTCTGACCTCAGCTTCTCAATCTCCTCTGCAAGTTGGGACTATCGCAAACAAAAGAAAGGCTTGGATACCGATCTCGGCCTTCTCATTCGTATTTGAAGCCAATGTTGCAGTTTTTATTAATTTCATGACTTTGCTGCAGTCAGCGATCAGGTGGGTACTGATCAGTCAGTCACATTAACCGTGCTGATTTTTTTTCAAAATGGAACTGAAGGAACCTACTTTTTCATGGAGTGAATCTTCCAGCTGTTTCCTGTAGTTCTCTGAATCCTGTATTAACACATTCTAAAGCACAAATAATAAACTGTCGGTTTTTCCAGTTCACAAAATACCTGTTACATGTCCAATAAATATACCGAACAGCAGCATAAATGCAACACCCAACCATTTCACACAAAATTAATAAATAGAAATTTGACAATCAAAACAGACTCATTAAATTGTCTTGCCCAGAAATGCCCCCAAAACAACACGGTTTATGAAAGACAATTCCCACATTAGTATCTGGTATAACCACCATTTTCCTGCGGTACAGCAACTCCTCTCCGCTGCTTAGAGTCTATGAGGTCTGGGGAAAACTGTCCCGCTCTTCTGCTACAGCCGTACAAAACTGTCAGATTCTGGTGAAAGCCGGAAGATGCCGTTTTATGTGCTAATTCAGAGTGTCGCATAGATCAATGGGAGACGTCTGGTGAGAATGCAGGCCTTGTAACATCTGGGGCCTTTTGATCTGCCAGGAAGCAGATCTCGGCATCATGGGCCCTACAGAACGGTGGATGAATGGTGCCAAAACCCAAAGTGCTGCCTTATATTTTTTCAGAACATGACGTATTCATTAGCACCGTTCTGGTCCGGCGTGAGGGGTATAGGGAGATTTTAGGCAACAGCGACACACTGCGACCACGGGACCTGAGAGATGCCTTTAAGGTAAAAGCTGCACCTTTTCCTCTAATGCCGCCATTCTCTCTTTGAGGTGAAGCTGGAGTCGCTCATTGGACTCCGTCAGGAGCCTGTCCACAGTGTCCGACAGCCTCTTGTTGTGCTCTTCGTTCATCTTCTCTCTCTGGCGGGCCTGTAAGCCAACCGGCAGGACCACAGAGAAGAATTTCACGTTCCTCGCGTGAAGCCGCATGAAAGGTACAGACTGTGACTAGCTCACAGGGAGCAGCAATGTCATCCCAGCCCATGTATTCGTGCGCGGGGCACCGATGCATATATAAGGTGTCAAGCGTGGCCATCGGCCAGTGACCGGACAGGGCGCTCCTGGGTGACTCACTCTCTGCAGCTCCTGGTTCTTCTCCTCCAGCTGGCCCTCCAGGTGCCGCATGCGCTCCTCGATGCTCCCGTGGCGTTCCTCTGCCTGCCGGGCACAGGAACAGGTGGGGAGGGGTGGGGTAAGGGGGACAGAGCAGGATGGGACGGGCCCCGTCCGTTTAGCTGCCGCGGGGAAGGGGTGACGTGAGCACAGGCGTCTACAAGACAGGTAAGCCAAGCCTCTATTTTCTGCTGCGCTAAAGCTAATTACAAAACGAGCACACGAGGAAAGCATAAGGGGGGTGGGGGGGCGGAGATGTCATTCAGATGGTCTGCTCATGAGAGCAAGAGCAAGTGAGAGAGAAAGAAAGAAAGAAAGAAAGAAAGAAAGAAAGAAAGAAAGAAACGCTACAGCTGAACCTATGTGCAGGGAAAACCAGCCACTTAAGACATGCAGGGTCCCCACAGCTCCAGCGCAGGCCCTCTGTCCTCTGACACGCAAAAGGAAAACAGCGCCCCCTTAAGCCAAAACCGCGCAATGGTTAGCTACAACCAGATCAAACAAAAGAAAAGAAAAATATCTGATGAACTCTAATGAGAGAGAAAGCGGCGTCCTGCAAGACTACCTTCCTAAGTATGGAGTTCGTGTCCTGCAGCCTAGCTTCCATTACATACTGATAATCATCAGGTGAGGTAGAGGAGCTCAGGTCGGACTAACCGGCCGAAAAAGAAGAAGAGGGACAAGTCAACGAGTCAGCATCGCGGCACAGAACAACAGAAGTGGGTTCAAACGTGGAGGTGCAGACGGGCGTTATCAAACAGAGCCTAGCTCTGCAGATGCACTCGGCAGCCTAGCGAGCGTATGCTAAAATGTCATGTTCAATTATCTGGAAGGAGAGAACAAATGAGTAAGCAAATGAAAGTTTAGGAAAGGAAAAAGAGTGGGCTTTTCATCTGTAAACCAATGACATTTCAGTGGAGCACACGTTACATAAGTATGGAAAGTTACCCATTTTCTTAAAAGGTTGCGTCACACAACTTTTATTAAGTGTTCACGGACATATACTATGCATTTATTCATTGATATTTTGACAGATGCTATTTTGCCTTAATGTTATTGTACTCTGAAGTTTCTCTAGCCTGGACTAATAAAGTGAATTTGCACGCACTCAATTTATAATCTAGTTCTTCCAAATCCCCTGCGGACATTTTGAATGTCCTAGTATAAAGCCACCCTACCTTATTTCAGTGCTACAGAAGACAACTACTCTTAAAAATATATTTAATAACCAAAAAACACTGAAGCCTCTAATCTCCTACAGTCCAGAAGAAGAAAAACATCAGTAACTACATCTCTACTAGTAATTCAGCTCAGCAACCACTGTTCAGAGCAGAGTAAATTACCACACACACACACACACACACACACACACACACACACACACACACACACACACACACACACACACACACACACACTGGTTCATTATGAGGGAATAATTTAAGTCATTTATAGCTGAGGAAGAAGAAATTTCCCTCAAACATGGTAAAATAATCGTACCCTCCTTAATGTTGCTTAAAATGCTGTGATGAAGCCGGCTGGGATATCCATGGGCCTGTGCACTGGGGGCATCTCACGACAGAACCAATACAGAGTATGGAGGAACAAGAGCAAGCAAGGCCAGGTAGTTCCTGCACTCTAGGGCCATGTTAAAGCAGAGCATCCAGAGAGCGTTTATTGGGTCCAATAAAGACAACCCAGTGAACTGTGCCAAATGAATCAAAGGCTATTAGATCTATTTTTAATCTATGGTTACTAGGGCAATGCCCAACCAGGTTAGGAAGCAAACAGCCCTGCTCTAAGGGACACAGCATGTCAGAAGTCCAAGTGAAGGACTGACAGGGACGAGCTCATAGCTGCCTACCTTGGTGAGAGCTGCTATCCTCTGGGCCAGCTCGGCCTCCACCTCTGGTAGCGTCTCTGCCTTCCTCATGGTCTGCTGCAGCTTCTGCTCAGCCAGTTCCAGCCTCTCCTGCAGTTGCCGGTTCTTCTCCTCCATCTGCAGGGAGGTAGGGCATGGGGACGGTGGGTTAGCTGCCACCGCGGGCACAGCAGGGGGCAGTCGGTGCCCTCTGCACAGCGGAGTGCAACCCTGTGGCCTCATCTTCTACTAGCACTGGCATGAAGCGGATTTATCCACTGGATTTCCTTAGAAGTGACAAGGTCTTTACATTTTATGATGTTACTGGAGTTGATATTACAAGTCTTACAGATTGATGAACTTAATTTTGACTGAACTGTTCCATTTAATTCTAATTTAAGGGAAAGCTGGCCAACATTTTGTAATGCATCATTGTGTATTGTTCTCTTTTCACCTCTACCCAAGTCCCTCTGATGCAATTCTCCAAATGGCAATAACTACTGACTAATGCTACTGAAGCTATTAAACTGCTGTCTGCCCTACGTTCGGCAGTGGAGAGATACCCAGAAGCCACGATAACCCCTTCGTGGTGCCTGTGCTTCATCAGATACTTGTGACCCCGCCTATATCAGCTGCTCTTTCTACAATTTCTTTGGTTAAAAAAAAAACAAACAAAAAAAAAAAAAAAACACAAGTATTCAGTTTCACACAGATCCTAAACAGAGACTCATTTGGGCATCCCTGAATGGGGGAGGGGCATCATAGTGCAGGCGGGGTCTTTAGGACCAAACTGGACTCACACACAGCAGTTTCCATACCCTAGGCCTTCAAAACAGAAGCCAACGTAAACCCAACAGCCTCTTGTTGCCTGCCTTAACTCAGAGCATTTTGTGCATGTCATCATGCCTTATCACTGCACCCAGCCTATGCCACTAAAGTAGATTTGTTAACCAACTTTACTTGTAAACATGGTTTAAGATAACCAAAAAGAAACAAGGTTCCACAGCCGTCCCACAGTTTGTTTTCCCAGGTTTAGCTGTAATATGTTTTTTTTGTTGCTCGGATTATCTAGAGCGGATAAACAATGGTTGCTAGAGAAATGCTGAATGGCAACATTGTTCAACAGGCATCCAGGCTTTCTTCAAGGTCTGACTGTTTAAAGTGCAGCAGGCCATGGAGAGATCAACAGGTACCCATCTGGCAGGGGAAACCCCCCCCCCCCCCACTGCCGCATGTATTGTCTGGGAGGTGCTGTGATCTAACGATACATCAATGCCCACTCAGCCACTGTGGAAACGGACGGTAAAAAATCCCAGCTGAAGACCCGGCACAATAATAACCAGGCACACGAAATGTCAAGGTGACTCAACAGCATCAGGGCGATACGTTCTGGATGTTTCCTAATGGTGCCGCCAGTGAGCAGCACTGAGGTCTCCCTCACTCTCCTTCTTCATCTGGCTCAGTAAATCGCAGGCTATCTACAGCGTAAAGTGATCAAAGCCTATTTGGGGCATGGCATTGCTAAGGTGCTCGAGACCTGTCTGAGGAAAGCCTCCTTGTTGGCCAGCTCATTCTCCAGTTTGTCACTGATGTCATGCAGGGAGGTGGACTCTCGCTGGGCACTCAGGTAGCGTTTCTCCAGGGTGACGATGCGCTCCTCCATGTCCTCCTTCTGGCACATGGCCTGGCGACACGCACATACGCACACACAACAGATCAGACACAGAATCAACAATGAAAATAACTTCATCGGTACAAAAGAACTGACACAATGTTACCTCTGGACATTCGCCACATTGGCAGAAACTGAGCCTAGTGGATTTGCGTAGGTGTTTGCTAAACATTTTTAAGTTTCACCAGAGGACACTGCAGAAACCGGAGGTGACATGTACCAGCGACTTCAATTACAGTACCGTGGAGACAACGACAGGGACGGTACAACAACCTGTCAATGGTCAGCAAGATAACCGCAGTGATCAATAGCGGTATTAACAGGAGGTTGCGGCAGACAGAAGCAGCTGGAAAGGCTTCTGAGGTTCAGGGACCTGCAGTTGGAATGGCATTAACTGTCAGCGAGTCCAACAGACGGGTCCCTGAAAGCTCATGGCTGCTCAGCTTCACAGACAACACGTCATCTGGCTGATACCCATGGGTTTGGTCTGCAGTCACTGTTCGCTTCAAGAACCCAGACAGCCCATTCACAGCAATTGAGGATGCATAATTTACACCGCTCAATCCTCACCTTCAGACGTTGTTTCCTTTTCACACATTATTTACTTTAATGATGTGCTGAGTGTTTAAATGGTACAGGAAATATGGGAGAAAGCTGTGAAACCTGTTGTGAGTTGATGTGCATGTAATTTTTCTTAACGGACTGACTTGGACTGGTCAGATTAGGATGGATCGTACGGATTTCCAGAACTGGTACTTCCCTAGGTATAGTCTTGCTGCCGAACCCCTGGCCTTGAACTTGATTTAAGACATGACATGATTTCTTACTCTTCACCTATGCTGATTCTATTTTGTGTTGGGATGCATGGCTTGTGATTACTATACAGTGATTGATCAGAATTCCCATATTCCTTTGTTTAACCTGTCCTTGAGTCAGTCTGTTGGAGACAAATTTCTTACATTTCACCCGCTTGGATGCAATATAAGAGCATTACTATGTGAGCTGATGAGATTAAAGCATGTAACCAGGCGTGTTGCGTGTACTCACCTCTTTGATGTCCCTTTGGTACTTGCTGTTCATCTCCTCAGACTTGATGAGGTCCTTGCGGGCCGTCTCCAGCTCCTGCTCCACCTCCGACACCCGGGACGACAGAGAGGACATGCGCTCCTTCATCTGGGCCAGCTCAAAGTTCTGCTTCTCCAGCAGCTCCTGCAGCTCCACTGCCTGGCTGGCCTCGTCTGCTGACTCCATGGAGCCATTGGCGAGACGCTGAGGGACCAGCACACCGGAGGAAATCCATTCGCTGGCTTAACACAAGACAACTCTACCCTCGCCGAAGAGCCATAACCAACCTATAATAGTACTGATGGTCTGAACAAAAGGCTC
Source organism: Gymnarchus niloticus (assembly GCA_009936485.2). NCBI lineage: Eukaryota > Metazoa > Chordata > Actinopteri > Osteoglossiformes > Gymnarchidae > Gymnarchus > Gymnarchus niloticus. Next base: position 9,072,669 of record JAACJT020000001.1, on the reverse strand, counting down.
AACATTTAAGAAACCTGTGCTCCCATCATCTTGGCCGTTGAAGTGCTTCATTACTCTGTAACTCTACCCTTCAAGATACATTTTTCAACAGAGAGACAAGGTCTTGCCTCCATCCCAGAATCTCTCTGATGAGAGTACCGTCACAGCGACAAGGAGACTTTCCCTTCGTGAGTGACTCGTTGATTCGACATGGCCATTAATGACATGGCCATGCTGAGGCAAGGGGGGGACCTTTTCTTGACTTGTTTCCCGTGTATGATGGATAAGCAACGCACAACTGCAGGCCTGGGATTGCATTTCACAAAAGTGGCCATCCCGTTTTGACAGCTTCTGTCAGACAAATAATGGGTACAAGGCCAACGTGCAGGCAGAGACAAAACTAGAACTCAAAGCACCAATACTACTCTCCTCCTAAAAATGGGACGTATGGATAATGTGAATATTGAGACAGTAGCTGGACACTTTCATAGGTGTATGTGAAGTACTGCTCCTTAAAAGGAGAAGGTCCTCATTCACCCAACAGGCAAACATGACAAAGTTGCGAATGAACACTCAGAACCTAACCTCCATATGGTGGAGGTACATACAGGGATATTTTCTACCAACTCTCAAGATTAACAGGATATGAGCACAAACATCTGATGCTTTTTAATAAGCCTTAAAATGGATCTCAGTGCTGCCTGCCTGGTCTTTACCCCATCTCAGCTCAAAATCTGATTGGCTATCCTGCAGTTTGCCGAATAACAGGCCTCTTCACCTGATGCTTCACCACCATGAAGACCTGCAGATGTGGCCCTTTGTCAGCGGTTGGCAAGGTACACAAGAGCCATGTGGACCAGAGCCAACTGCCCAATCATCCATCTGCAGAGATGAGTCTAATTAGACCACTCCGTACTCCCTCTGATCAATGATTCATTGCGCACAGGTACAGGACATGCTAAATCAAGCTATGCACAATTCACTCAGACTTTAATACACTCAGGTCTACAACAGACTTTTTTTTAAAAAGGTGAACGTCTCCATTAATTTCATATGCAGTGTTACAAACTAGCTAGCTTTTCCTAACAACTAGACCAGAATGATGATACACATTTACATAGTGCATGAAGGACATTCCAGATATACCCGCGTGACAATTCCATTTCGACCACAGTCGTGTGCTACTCCATTACACATGAAAAACAGACAACCGAGAGGCAGAACGTTTTTTGGATGACAGCTTCTGCTACCTCAGCCAATCGCATTTGAAGTTTCAAGTGCTACTGCCTCAGGTGTCATGAGGCAGACATTGCTAAAACGGTTTTACAGGTGCACAGGACACTCCAGGGAGAGTTTGCTCATGGCAGGTTACTCTTCCCCCCCGAGGAGTCATCCTGCAACTCGTGAGCGCTGGCTGATCACACGGCCCTCTAGGGGAAAGCCTGGGTATCTTCACACAAACCTTCTAGTGGTGGCATGTGTGACACACTCCTGTCCCATAAACACTGACACTAATAGTGAAGAGCTGCTGGCCTTGGCATCGATTGTTCTCCCATCCTACGCATATGGCTTGCTGAGTGTCAATTCGTACCCATCCTTACATAAATTAGCTTCAAAACCATATGGCCAAACCTTCTGTGAGCTGGACAGGAGGTAGGCAGTTATGGGTGCACTACTTTCCTAATGCAGAGTTTTCGCCACGCATGAATAAATGCCAACCTCCAAACCTTAGGTTTGAATAATGCTTCTCTGATTTGCTGAAACTTTTACATTCTTGTGAAACATAAACACTGGGAATGCTGACATTGTTAAAATGTACTGTCCTAGACATCAAAAATTTCACCATTTTGTGCATCTGTAACATCTCTGTTCTTCAGAAAAATTTGAAAAACAAATCTCGTATACATTAAGCACCAAAATCACAGAGTACGTTACTCTGAGACACGTATTTACTTCGCTTGTGAATTCATAGATAGGTTATGTCACAAACGTAAAAATAGATGAGAAAAATACAGTAAAAAAAGATTCGAGCTCACTGTGTTATGGGCCTAAATGACGGCAAGCCCCCACCTTGCTGTGGACCTTATGACCCATGTCGGTGCTGTCTAGCAGGTCCTCTGCACCATCCCCTGATGCCACCTTCCTCTGGATGTGGGCATTCTGCTCCCTCAAGGCTATGATCTGGCAGACATAACATGGCAGTCAACAACAGGGGAGCTCACAGTCCATGACAGAACATGATCACAAATACCAGTGTGCCGTTGAGCAAGCAATCTGACTTCAATATAAGAAACAGCTTATTGTCTCTTCCAGAAACAACTCTGCAATACATCACAGGTAACAAATCCCCTCATACATAATACTACTCACGGCACAGTTAACAGCCAACCCTTTATTCACATTAAGGAACAGTAACCCCCAGGTCTTCTTACGTGTGGCTATGCCGTGCTAACTGCTGCACACCATCATTACTGTAATCACCAGAATACTGACTGCCAGCTACCACTGCATAATTATTCGGTTGACCTCAGTCCATTGAACAGCAGGAGAACGCAGCGAACAGGTTATGTTGGTATGAATTGTGGTCAACACCAGCTAGTATTGATTTGCAGAGGCAGTTTTCAGCAGGGATTGTTGTTTAACCTATCAGTGAGCAGATATTCTAAATAGAGAGGTGCCAAAACTAACCAAACGCTGGGCCAATTATTGAGAAAAACAATTTGATATGAATGAGGAACAAGCTGATTGTTTCACAGTTTGAGCATTTCTTTTATATGGCTGTATTGCATTACTATATTAATAATGGCTTAAAAGTGTGAGATGTACCATGATTAACAGAACGAACACTGTATAGGGGAAATGCTAAATGGTTTACTTGATAAACAAACAGTTACAGCCTCCATATCCTCAACACAGCCATACAGCCACAATATAAAAAAAACGGTAGAAATATGGTGACCAGAACAGGCCAGACAAAACATCTTAATAGAACTCAATACACAACCAAGTTGAAACAAAAAGACTGTTGGATTGGCACTGGCTGATACTTAAGGTTGTGTTATTGGTATCGGAGATGCAAAAGGAGTAGCTTTTCTCAGATGTGCTGGAGGATCAGGGATGAGTCTCCCCACGCCCTGTTGGGTGTTTCATGCCAACTCCTCTGATGTCCCTTTTAATGGAATCATTAATGCTGCATACAGAGACCTGGGATGATAAAATAGTTGACTATGCATTCCAGTCCTGGTGTGGCCAGATGAATTCATCCAGACTTTACATTAGTGCGGCTCGTAGTTAAAATGTTACCATGTAAAATCAAGGAATCTGTCTGCTGTGATAAACATTTGCTTTTGTTTACTCAGTTACTTGACTCGCGCGCAAAAGATTTAAAACCCAAAACTTCTTAACAACTCAGCAATTTGTGACAAAGAATACCCATGACAGTATACTGACCTGCAATACCTACACAATTTAATCTCGCTACTCATCCACCATTAATAAAGCAAACTGTTCACTCTTCTCCTGCAGGTGCTTACAAGCACTGGAGGGACTAAGTAACAAAACAGTAAAGGCTAAGAGTAAAACTTGTTCTTGTGTCTGTTGCTTTCATTACTGAAGGGCGCATTTACATTTCTGCACATGCGGGTCCCTTTTAAAAAAGGGAAAGTTGATAAAAAAGCTTCCCCTCATACAGCAGAAAACGTCCTGGTTACTGACCAATGAATACGGCCTCTCATCACTGTTGAGGCTACAGGTCAAATCTAATTTTGCACACTCTGCCTGCTCTATTATTAAAACACCTGGCACTACATTGATTTGCAGTGAATAAATGCTGGTGGAAAAGCCCACATAGTAAAATCCGTTATAAGCTATACTCTTCTGGTTGTTTAAGCTCCATAGCCGGACCTCATATTCATTTGAGCAGCCAACTGGACAGTGTATTGGGTGACTGACTGACTGACTGACTCACACACACACACACACACACACACACACACACACACACAGCTGTGGACTCTAACCCCAAGTAGTTAGCAGCTGACCTCCATCCAAGAACAATTACTGCTCTGCCCAAGTCACTGCCATGTGATGCACTACGTCCCTGGGGGGCTTTCAAACATGGACATTCCCATTCAGCTATAGTTCCTGTCACTTGCTTTCCTAACAACAGCTCTGCCTCAGTCTCAATCCTGGCAGCAACCATACTGATGGCAGACCCAATGAGGATCAGGATCTGGAGGAGGGAGCTGTCCCTATAAACAGTTAAGGAGTACTTCAGAAGCTTTGCTGAATATACCTGAAAATAGTACACTGCCTCAAAATTGTACTGTCACTAGCTGCCTTTCAAAATATCTCCAACATTTACTGCCAGCTGCGATCCTTGCCTCTTGGCTGAAATGCATGATGGGATCATTGGGAGTGCGGCATGTGTGTAATGGAGACCTGAAAACTGCTCTTAAAAATGTGAGAATAGCAGAAGATCAGCTGCACACAGAACAAACAGCAGAGCCAGCACTTTAATATAGGGCTCTTCCAGCAGGGAGTAAGCTGGAGCTCTTCTGGAGCAGCCTGCTGAAAAGGCCTTTAATTCAGCTGCTCGTTTCGGAAAGAAGTGCTTCATATCCTGAAATCCACAAGGGACTTGGGGCTAAAACACGCTCCCAGTATTCACCAAAATACACGTACGAATGTACTGCGAGAAGTCTTACTGTATTATGTACCATTTCAGACTGATTGTCTGTATATTGTGTATTCCATCTTTCAAATGTATAAGCAAAAATGGAGTCCCCTGTAGTTTAATTTTTAATTCCAGGTGCTGCTTAACAAATATTCCGCTAACAGCAGAAGAAAAAACCGAGGCATAACTGAAAAAGACAGGCAGGTCCTGTTACGCAGGGTGAAGAGCTGCTTCATACAGTCTGGAACATTCTCTGTCACTGAGGACACTCTGATTTGACGGAGGTGTGCTTTATGTCCCATGTGTCCTTGTCAGATCGCACAATGTAAACCACAGAGACGGCATGAGCACCCTACCTCCTGGTTCGCGGCAGCAAGCTCCCCTTCCAGGGCTGAGACCCTCTCCAGGGACACCCGCAGTCGCTCTCGCACCTGAAACACAGACAAGCCACGGGTGCCATCTACTCCAACAGAGCGGCATCCAGCTTTCATCATGCCTTGTTAAATCCAGTTGTACCTTAATAACATTCCAACCAGGATAATCAGTTAACAAGCAGTCTGGCCGGTGGTCTGACCGCGCAGGTTAAGGTGACTATATATTCTCCCCCCCCCCCCCCCAAACTGATCCTCAGTGTTGGCTGAAGGCACAGAAGGTGGAAGTCAAATGGAGGTGATCCTCCAGGCATCAACAGTCAATTCCTTCTAGTATTCAAGCACTTGAGAGACAGGATACTGAAGTGGGCTCCAGTGAGTAACGAGCAACTTACCTTCTATTTCACTGATTTGCACCACGGACATAATGCTCACGTTCTCTTTAACGTCCCCTTTAATCTGGAGGCATTTATACTATTGCATCCAATCTGAAATAGAAGCTATTACTTGACCGTTTGCCACAGTATGATCAGGACATTAATTGAAGAGTTCTATATTTGCAATACTTGTAAAACAAGCAAGAGAACTGTACCCTGGGATGTAAATAAGGGCAGATGAGACTCATTTGGACCAAAAAAATGAAGACCCAAAAATAAAAAACTGCCTTCGCTTCTTTTACAGTATGTTCAGCAAACAATATGTATGTGTAAATATTTATTAGGATCGGCAAACTTAATGTATGAGCATTATAGTTATAACATGATTATCGCTCATAAATGAAGCATTCATTGTGCATAATTCTTCTTGAAGCTTTTCATAAGGAAAACAAGGTTATTTATTGTAAATGCTGAATATCTGTACATCAGAAAAGGGAGAAATATTGAGCCAGACTAACTTTCTCATTCCTATTTTAGAATATCAGTGATTTTTATTTTCAGTGCAGTCTACAAAGGTAAAGTGTAAGAGGTGAATGCGATCTGTATCAAAACTCATAATGGCACTGACCATACTTCTACAGATTGAATCTTCATGGGGGGGGACACATCTTTTGGTTAATCAATCTAATTCTGAAGTTACTGTCATCGGGCAAAATTTCAAGCAAGATAATTCAGCATTAGTGTCGAATTTTAGGTGACCTCTGACTCGTTCGTGATAACTAAAAGTAATTTGTAGTGATTGGACAAATGAGGTTTCAAAACCCATGGTGGTTGGGAGTATCCTGAACTAACCATAGTATCGCCAGAATTGACTGGAGCTTGGGATACTCCACCCACCTCTACATCTGAAGCCTCATTTGTCTCATCGATAATAATTTGAGTCCAGGTATGAGTTTAGATTCACCAGCACACCTCATTTAGGGAGATGCCTTATCTGTAAGGCAAGGGTACAAGTCAAAATTGATTTAAAAAAACCACACACACCTAATTATTCATTTGATTGCTATACCAACCTGTCCCCGAGCAACCTAGACCAGAACCATTAAATAATTCTTAGTCTTGGAAAGTAGCTGAGAAAGGCCAGTTACAAATCTCTCCCTCTCCCTCTCTCTCAGCCCTAACATGGCCACCGTAGCCTGTGCTTGCTCTACATCAGCTAATTACCACCCTCGTTTTCTTGGACTCAGGAGATGTTACAAATGATTATGCCCAGTTATTACACTAATGCTGCCAGCAGAATTGATTATACAGAGAAAAATATCACAGCGGAGACTTGTACCATAAATAAAACACGATAGCACTAGAAGGCTAGAGGCTCAGGGTTGCTAGCACAGTCATCTTAATGGATTTATATTCAATAAACAAAAGCACTGCTGGCCCTCTTTTCAGCCAGTGGGAGCTGGAAAAGCTCTGATGAGACCTAATGTTGAAGCAAGACCATTCATATGACATGCTTATCTGTGGGGAAGAAGAGTGCCCATCCCAGGTGTCACAGTACAGTATGTAAGAAGTGGCTTCAAAATAAACTGACCAATAGCAATAAGCACAGGAACAACAGGCCAATGATTTTCTCCAAATCACTCTCAAGGTCGTACCTCTGTTTGTTCTTACCTTTTCATCGAGGGCCTTGTGGTGCTCAAACAGAGACTTGAGGGCTTTGAGGACCTCGACTTCGCTGGACACCCCGGATGGGGACTGAGCCTGCCGCTTGACCACGGTCATGCGCAGTGACCGCTCGTGTCGGGATACCAGGCACTCCAAGTGCTCCAGCAGCAGCTGGAAGGACACGGACACGTCACTGTAATACATCATGACAGCAGCAGGCACGGCGATCTGATTTATGGGTCACATGACTGGCAGACCACACGGCTTCCTGATTGTACCTGTACTGTAACACAAAATACCAACGGCAGGGCATGTGGTTGCCTACCAAGTTGCACAGCTTATATTTAATGATGCGGATTAGCGTCTGGTGAAATTGAACAGGATCATTTTTCAACACTTACCATCTAATTTCCAGATCAGCTGTTCAAGGAATTTGTGCTGGTGAACTGTTACGTCCAATGCAAAGAACAAAATAAACACAGTACAATACATAGTACAACACGCACTACAACTCGCAGTACCTGTGGTTCCCAAAATTTGTCCATCAGCCCCCCATTTGGCAGACAAGAACACCTTAATGTCTGTTACACAGTGCAGTGCACACAAAGCCCAGAAATACAGTAGCGGCAGTGAAGAGAGTCATGGGTTCTGATTAATTAACGATATGGTCTTCGGAAAAAAGCTGCTCAGTGGGCTTAGTTCTTACAGTCCAGAAGCATTTACCACGGGGAGGTTTTAGGAATGTCGGTGCCCGGGGTGAGAGATATGACACTTCATTTACCCCACATGCTTCCACACCCTACATTCATATTCTTTAGGCTGCAGCTAATAGCCGTTTGTGCAGACCGGACAGCCGGCTGCAGTTTCCCTCTGAAGTGAGTCGATGCAACACCAAACCAAACAGGGACTGAGGATAAGTGGATGGACTCAGTGATTGTGACTGGATCCGTGTTGTTTTGGGGAGGCTACCGTAGAAAGAACCTCCCTCTGCCATACCTTCGAGATGTCGCCGGCATCCTCATCCCACTTGAGGTTCTGGGGAAGGACGGTGGCCAGGAAACTGAATGAATCAACCGCGTCAACTACTGAGTCATTTAAAATAAATGGGTGGTGGAGAGGTGGCTCTCCAAATGTCACCTGTGTCATCTTAGAGCTCATGGCTAGATTATTTTGACTGCACCAGGATGACAGCCACTCCACCTCATCTCTGAATGGACTCATCCCCGCTGGAGATAAAACTTAAGGCTAAACAGCAACATCCCTCAATGAAGAGCCACCATATCCACATGACCTCTAACAGTTTCTGCTGGGTTTTCCTTGCAACGTAAGGCTGCTCGGTTAGAGATGCTGCCCTATATTTACACAAGCAGCCTAAACCGTCAGCAATGTGCTAACTGGCACTTAATGCAGGGTAACTTTATTCAAAACAAAGTAAACAACACGTACGGCAAGTTTTGTACAAGATTAGCAAGTAGCTGGCCTTGGGCTCAGGATTTTTTGCTCTACCTACGACTGCCACAGGACTTCATCTTCTCCCCTGGCTCCCAGCTTCATTAATGCATAAACTTGACTGCTGTCAAAATGGCGCACGAAACAGTTTCTGCTGCTGAATCTTGAAGTGCTTTTTGGAGGAAATACTAGGAATGCTACTGTACAAAAATAAACCACATAAATCTGGTTTTGAGTACAATGCAGTGGCTGAGAGCTGATACCTGGTACCCCACCTGTGCCTGACTTGACAGCACATGACTGACTGACCAACCTGTTCCTGACTCACCATTTTATGTGTTTCTGCAGTCACTTTCCCAATACACTCCTAAAACATGCAAAAAACAAAAGTGAAATGGATAAGAATGTGTTCAAATCCATGGCAGTATGATGAACTAAAGCTAAAAGTTTTCCGATTCACATGGAGACCTTTGCCTGGGCTGATGGCTGGCACCTGCCACCCCGACCAACCAGTGATAAGCCCACCCGCAGCGACTGTCTGGGAGGTGGCGACGGCTTTGAAGTCAGTGTCACTTTGTCACTGGACAAAGACGCCTGTCACCAGCCCTCGCATTTTTCCTTCATTTACATTTAGTTGTTTTACTGATGTTGTTGTCCAAAGCGACTCATCGTTTTATGCATTTGTACATCTGGATATGGCAGTGCAGCAGGTCAGGGCAACAGGAATCTTGGCTCACGACTACAACAGCTGAGCCTGGTAAGGGAAGTGAATTGAAACTGAGCTGTTAACCACGTTCACTCTGTGTTGGCATTGCATTGGCCATTATTTTGGCTGAAGATCAGGCAGCCCCCATCCTAACGAACACCTTCCATTTCTCCATTAGCATCTCTCTCTTCCGGCAGTCAATCTGAACAGTGGTCGTATTGGCGTAAATGTCAGAGTGATTGATTTAATGTCAATCTCGCTATTGTTTGGGCATGTCTACATACTCTGAATTCACTCAATTAGAAAAATCTATTTAGAAACCATTTAAGCTGTATTAAATTATCTAACATTCAGTAACCTTTGAAAGATTAAAGGTAGATTTAATCACTACAAAAAGCCTCTACAAAATGAATTATTGCTTTCTGGTGACATATCTACTAAATTCTACATATTTAACTACAATTACTGTATTAATTAAGTATATCATCTTTCCGAAACACAATGTGCAAGTTACACTACATAGCCAGAAATATGTGGCCACCAGCAATGCCTCATTCCAAACCCCAGAGTATAAATGTTAAGCTGGTCCTCCCTTTGCTGCTACAATAGCCTCTACTCTTCTAGAAGAGCTTTCCCTTAGATGCTGGAATATTGCTGGTCAGGTTAGCAGCCATTCAGCCATAATGGAATTAGTGGAGCTCAGTACTGATGTTCTGCCATCAGATCCTGTTCTGTTTGTAAATCCTACCACAACATAACTCAACTATTCCTTAGATGTTTCCACTTCACTATCACGTCTGCTGCAGTCAAGCAGGACATTGCACGAATTTATAGTGGTGTCCACACATTTTTGGCCGTATTGGGCATTCCTAGTCATTACACATAAAACTATATTAATAGTACATTTAGAGTAATGTACACTAGCACAGCTGGGTTTGCACACGTGGTCATGCTTGCAGAGGTGCATATGAGGTGTATACACAGCACTGCATGGACCCTGGCATGCCTACGTTTAACATTAAATAACCAGTCCCAGGAGATTAATTATCGGTTTTGTTCCACAAGGATTTATGTCGATCCAATGAAAATTTGGGCCACACAGTAAAGATCATTCACAGACAAAATTTAAACCTGCAAACAAAAAGTTAGCCATGGATTTTGTTCCATATACTTTATTCACTTGAACAACTACCAAAACAGTCCCTCTGCCAAGGAAGCAAAAGAAACTTCACAGGCACGCAGTATGGACAACCCAGTGCGGCGAGGTCCCCTTTGCCAGCCCTGTCGGACTCACCCGTGTGTTGTTCCTCTCCGCCTTCAGCTCGGCGATCTCCTCCTCTTTCTCCAGCAGCTGCTCCCTGCAGGCATTCAGCTCCTTAGTCAGAGCTGCAAACTCCTAAGAGGGGGAATGGCAGGAGGGCCTGGTCAGCATGGAGATCCACAGGAATGAACCGGAGATGATACACACACTGCACAGCTGCCTCTGTGATACGTCAATATGCTTGTAATGCCAGGCAAACCGTGGATGAAGAAAGAATCGGTCACAACTTTGTGTGACTGTTAAGTGTTGCTCCTGACCACTGCTCTCCTTCTTCCAGTGCTGTGTGTGTGTGTGCGTGGCACCCGTATAAAGCACCCAACTTTACTGATAAATGTAATACTTTTCTGAACTCTTCACATAATTCCTTGACATTATTGACAAACAAATTAAAGCATTCTGAGAAAGTGGAAATCCATTCATGAAATAAAAATGATTGAGCGTGTTAATGGTAGTTAGCTCTCCACACTAAGCGAATAAGAGGATTGCCACACACAGGCAGCTGAACCGCAGGTACCGCAGACTTCAGCATCGCCTGGAACGCACTCAACAAAATTGCATTTTCAAGCAGCTAATTTCTCAGCATGTCATCTTTTTTGCTGCTGTGAAAGGTGCCGAGGAAAACCATAAACGTCACAGTGAGAAGCAAAATTTAAAAATACAAAACAAACTTTTATATTTTAAGCTCTTGGTATGTATTCTGAAGCAAAAAAAAAAAAAAAAAGTTACCAGGGCAGGGTTATAACAGGATGCTGACTCGCAACTCAAGGCCTGTGTGACCAAATCCAAGACTTTCGATGGGCACATAAAATTCTGCTGTAGTTCCCGTAACAGAAAACGGGAAAAACTGACAAGGAGGTATTGAGAAGGCTCTGAAACAGCCCATCTGAAATTAAAAAAGCTGTAGGATTTGAATCATAAGCAAAGACAAGAACACTATACCACCTTATTACAGGTTAGAAATGATTCTACAGAGCAGACATGAAAAGCAGCAGCCCTTTATAGAACCAAAGTCCTTAACACAGAGCAAAACAACCGAGGGCTTAAAAGCAGCATGATGGAATGGGATGGAGGCAGGAACGGCGTCGGTTTCATTCCCCAGGGACCTGCTGTACGCAGAGAGCCAGCCCACACAATGCAACGAAAGGCACACACACAGTGGACAGTGCTTGCCAACAATTCAGCAGAAAGCAGAGCAGGGTCACCTTCAAGCAACATCACACTGAGGCTGCGGTATCGATTTCACATGCTTCTGTTGTTCTGCTGTTGATTTTAATCAAGTTTATATGGAGGAAAACATATTGTTATACTATTACAGCACATAGGCCAATGGAGGTTTCTTCGTCTAATCCTCTGGACAAATGATATGATCAGCATCCTGGTCACGGCTGGGACAGTCTGTGCACGAATACTGGAGATTAATATTAAACTTGTAGTAAGACGTGTGTTAAAGTTTTCACTTTAAAAGCCAACAGAGTTCCATTAACATTCATCTTATATAATCATATTTAAAGGTGTACTTAAAATGTAAACGAAGACTTGATTAAGCTGACTTACATATCTTGGATGGCCACAACATGTGCCTGACACAAGGGGTGTAATTCACTTGGTCAGGCTGGGAGAAATGAGGCTTCCCCCAGGCCAGACTGAAGCTGGGGGGCTGCTTATGCAGTCTCATACAGGGATGTGTGCCTCTGGCATCCCTGATGGAGACCCCTCTCCACAATCTGACCAGAGTTCTGTGAAGGTAGCTTTCAGAATCCTCATTCCCCTAGTGTTACAGAACACGTCGTTTAGGTCATTGTTCTTTAACGGTGCTTTCCAAGGGGCATAGATTGGCATTAAAATACTCAATGCCATATTGCTAAATGCTGCACCACGACCCTGTTGATGCATGGCTAGATTGGCTACTAGGGGTGTAACGGTAGTTTTTCCATGGTTCGGTATTTACCATGGTCCGAAAACTGTGACAATGGTACGGTTTCGGTATCTTTACATTTAAGAAGAAAATAAAAATACATCACCCTTTAATTAAACAGTGAACTTTATTGAAATAATAGTGCAAAATAGTCAAAATAAAAAGTTTAACATCAAGTAAACTACCTGTCTAAGCATTTTGTATTCTAAGCTTTGACAATCTGAAAGCAGCCTAATTTGCCTTCTCCATTTTATTTAAACAGGCTACATACTTGTATAGG
>JAACJT020000001.1:9048056-9059831 GCA_009936485.2 Gymnarchus niloticus | reverse complement strand
CTCTCTCACTGACGATCACCTGTCAGCTGTCCTATGCATATCCACCTCAGACATTCAACCTGACTTCAGTGCACTTGTTCAAGCTCAACACAGACTAGATTTTCCTAACTGAATAAGAAAAAAGTACTGAAAAGCAGCAAATGAGGTAATTAGACTACAAACAACATAGCAATAGCACTAATTACTTTTTGTATAAGGTTAATTTAATGCTGGTCATTGAAATACAGCAAAAACATGCACATTTTCAAGATCGTTTTTGTGAATGTTGATTAAATGTTGATATAATATTGGAGTTTTTATTATGCCTGTTGCACGTTTTCATTGCCTAATTGTAACACCTACTCTTACCAGTAGCAGCTAATCAAAACCATACAATTTACTGCTTTTTATAAAAAGATCAAATTAATGTTGAGCAGAATTGAGTTCAGCCTATTGGTCCAGCCCTCCACAACAGTCCCAGTTTCTCATTTGGCCCCCTGGGAAAAATAATTGCACACCCCTAGTCTAACTGTTAATCCTGCTCAGGGTTATAGGGCAGCCTGGAGCCTATATCAGGCAGCATAGGGCACATGGCTTAGGTATACCCTGGGTGGGATGCCAGTCCGTCACAGGGCACAACACTGGGGTATACCCTCAGTAGGATGACTGTCCATCACAGGGCAAAAGGCTGGAAACCACCCTGAATGGCCTTCCAGTCCATCTCAAGGCACAAGGTCAGTTGGTGTTTCATGTTTATTCCATTTTTATTGTTTTCCAATCCTTGTGTTGACTTCAGCATATACTTAAATGATTAACAAAGAATAAAGGGGTGGTGTGTCGCTCTGCACATTAGAAATCTGTGCTCGTGTCTGGAAGGTTTTGGATTTGAATCCCATGCCTAGTGCAGTGACTGTATCAAAGTTGGGTCCTTGTGCAAGGCCCTTAAACCCCAAACCTGCTCCAGGGGTGCTGGATTAATGGCTGATCCTGTGCTCTGATGAGAGCCTTTGTTTTCACCTGTGTATACATGTTTGTTTCTCTTGGAGTGCAAGGTAGGATTTGCACAAGTGACTGAATTCCTACATGCCTGTAGTCCCACATGTATAAAGACCAATTACGTGTCATTTCATGTCATTAGAGTCACTTGGATATGATCATGTTGTAACTGGGACACTTCTGTTATGTCGCATTTGCTTCCTTTATTTTTACACATAAAAGCTGTGGCATTTTGTCATTGGTCATGTAAGTGCTCAGTTGCCTGGCAACCATCCAGTTGTGTTGGGCCTGACAAGCAGCTGTTAACGCGTCATAGATTGTGGGTTAGGAAAGACGTCTGTGTACATTTAGCATGTCTGACATACTGTATACCCTGCATACATGATGATCTTGACAAACACGAACCTGTCTCTGCATTATATCAGCTGTATCATCAAAATTATTGAAGGTATGCAGAGTAAACAGCACTGACACGTCGGCAACGTAACAATCAGCCACGGCTTCACTCATTGTCAGTCTATTAAAATTATCCCAGACAAAAAGTGAAGACAAGTACGTCAATATTAAGGCTCTGGTTGTTTGTTGAATATACTTTGATGAACAGCTAGCATATGAAGGAGGTTGTCAGTCACCTCTGATTGATCTGAAAGCAGCAAAGCGGATGGACTGAACACTTCCAGCTAAGGTCTGTCTGTGCCGGAGAAACAGGCAGCTCAAAGACGAGGAGAGAATCGCTAATTACCAGTGGCAGATGGTGAGCCACCATCCTCACCAGCAGAGTCAACCGGCGACAACTCCTTCACGCTTGAGTCACCATTTGCACTTATGGTGCCGCCCAGGGGATGCGGCGCTATTGCCGCGTCGACCGCCTGCAAGGGCCAGCTCAAGCGTAGGAATGATTACGGACTGAACCCGCCTGCCAGTGGCGACATGTGAGCTTACGGGAATGCTGTACGTTTCACTCTCTGTGGGGCGTCAAAGTGAACCTCTGAGTAACATACAGCAGAAACTTCTGCTGAGCCTTGATATTAAGTCTGCATGCTCTGCATGAATCACGCATGACTGTGATTGTGAGTTATTAATCATTATCAGAAACAAGATCATGCTTATGTGAATGACGAAGGGACTTAAAATGTATTTGAGCGCATATAGATTTGAATTGTGTTTGCGTGGATGTGCTTGTGTGCCGTGTTTATATTACATTGTGGGGAGAAAATGTCCACAGGAAGTAATAAAAACCTGACATCTGTCGTGTTCCCACAAGGAAAAACTCAATTTTATGAAAATCTGTGAATGCTATCAAAAAACCAAAAGCGCCAAAGGCATCGTATTCTGTTGGCTTCCTTATGGTTTAGGTTAGGGCTGGGTAAGGGTTAGGAATATCATAGTTAGGATCAGGGTTAGGTGCGTAGAAATGAATGTAAGGTCCCCACAAGGTTAGAAATACAAACACATGTCTGTGAGTGTGTGCGTGTTTGTATACCCTATGATGGACTGGCTTCCCATCCTGGATGTACACCAGCATTATGCCCGTTTACTGCCTGGGATAGATTCCAGCCCACCTGTGCTGGATGCGCAGTTAAAGAAGATGGATGGATGGATGGATAGATGAATAGATGTCAGCCCCCCCTCTCAGTGACCCTGGAAAGGATGAAAGGCTGCAGAAACTCCGACCCTGTTGCCCCCCAGGGAGGTGATCGTCAAGTTGGCTCCAGTCAGGCTGAATCCACATGAACGTATCTGCCAGATCTACTTCAACCCCCCCATTGGTGGAGGGGAAAAAACTGACACATTGGCCTCCTGCCAAGTAACCCATCCTGTCCTCCCCTTCTTCCCTCCTCCTCTAACTAAGGACACATAAAAATCATATAGAATGTTTGAACATTGACAGTAAAAAGCTCTGTATGTACTCATGTTGTCTCATTTGAATGGTCTTACAGTGACTGGTACAATGGCCTCAGTTTAAAAACAGTATGATGCATCATTTTAAAGATGTAAAACTTTAGAGGAAATCCTGTCTTTACTACAAGACCCAACCCCCAGGAATACCAAAGACAAACTGCTACCTGTCATTAAAGTTGCGATGGGGTAACAGACTCAGGAACTGAATACCTTTTGTTCTACGGTCATCTTGTCTCCTGGGCTTAGCCTACGCTCTACGTGTAGCCTTAATGGAGTTTTCCTGTAATCAGGACTCTCATACAGCTTTGTGCATTAATATCTGCAGCCAGATCCCTTTTCGCCTTTACTGTATATACAATGCCTGGCCAAAAAAAAAACAAAACAGTTGCACACTTCAGTCTTGCATTTGACCATCTTTAGCTGAGATTAAGGAGCATGCGTCGTGACATTGTTCGGACAAGGTTATACAACGTCTCAACATTTTTTACATCATAGATCTGCATAAATTTTTCATCGAATCTTGTGCTGACAACTGGAGAGTCAAACCACTCCATAAAGTCTTCTCTACCACATCTCAAAGACATTCAATGGGGTTAAGGTCAGAACTCTGTGGTGGCCAGTTCATGTGTGAAAATGATTCTTCATGCTCCCTGAATCACTCTTTCACAATTTGAACCTGAAGAATCTTGGAATTTTTGTCCTGGAATACACCCATGCTGTCAGGGGAGAAAAAAATCCATTGATGGGATAACTTGGTCGTTCAGTAGATTTAGGTACTCAGCTGATTTAATTTTACTGCTGCATAACTTTGCTGAGTCTAGACCAGACCGTTGGCTCATACTGTATTTGCTTATTTAAATTGAAATGGTGACTTTTTTTGGCCAGGCAGTGTATATTCTGCTGGGTATGTAGCATTTTGTCTTTTGTATCGTTATATCATTTGTGATGACTTTTGTTCTTTGCTAAATTAGATAATTCTGTTGCCACATACTGTACTTTGATCTCTGTCTTCAGTCTGATTGGAATTAATGTAGGTATGTTATGCTAGGGTGACCATATGTCCTGCTTTTCCTGGACATGTCTTCTTTTTGGAACTTAAAAAATGCATCCAACCGGGATTTCTAAATTGCCAATAAAGTCCGGGATTTGGCTTTTGCTTTCGACAGTCACTATTCATTGTGGGAGGGTGTCCGTCTGCCCCATGCCAGCATCCTGCGCGGAGTATCCTCTTTTTTGAAAACCAAAATATGGTCACCCTAGTTATGCCTAACCAGCAGATAAATCGAGTTCTGTTTAATTCTTGGCTGTCTGAAATCATTATCTCTGCTGAGTTCTTCGTGGTGGTGTTACTGCAATCCCTGACCAGGATTAGTCAGTTACACTGGCTCTGAGTAGCTACACTGCATTGCACAGAAGCAACTGGCACACAGCCTCTGAGTGGAGATGTACCAGATACACCTCGCTTAACATGGTGTTGGTGAAATTCATCATATATGTTGATAACGTTGCCAAACACACTGCCACTGGAAAACAGCCTCTGAGTCGAACTCATAAGAAACTGCAGTAGCCCCCGAGCCAGAATAGTTACGAACGCTGATTAGCTTCTGTATGAACTATTTGGACAAGCTGTAATCAGTACCTGAACTAGGCAATCCGATAGGTTCAGACACAGCCCACGTGACCAGTCAGTTAATCCGAACCCAGTGGTCACTGACTGAATAGATTCAAACACAACGAGCATGCATCAAGTCTGTAGTTACCACCCAGTCCTGGAACCGCCAGCCCGGTTCCATATTGCTTTAGGGCTATTTGCATAACCAGCTGGGAGCAAACCATGGATGGTATCAATACCCAGAGGTAAGAGTAATTGAGAGCAAGACAAGTTTTGATATTAACAGAACCAACCTAAATTTCTTACTGTTCAAGGCCACAGCATTATAAAGTAAACATTAATTTAATCTGAGTCCATATTATTTATGTTATATTCAGTATAATTGAGGTTTTAAGCACTTTCCAGACATGCATAGAAAGACCTACACGTATTCATACCTTTGGGTGCCTGATTGGATTCTGATGTTGGGCTAGGGGGCAGCTTACTCTACAAGGATAAGCAGTTAATAGATGGATGGATGCAGAGCAGAAAAGAGTTATCACAAATGCACATAACACAAAAGTCCCATAGAACACCCCAGAGTTCACATGAATTTTATAATTACATAAGAACTTGCCACATGCAAGATTCAAGTTAATAGGAGGTGAAATTCAATATTTACACATTTCAGATGACAAGGCCCCTCAAAGATCTTCCATACCATCCTATTACTTAACTCACTATGATAAAAGGATTCATCTGGAACCTCCACTGCTTTCAAGTGAGAGCATCTACCTGATCGCAACACAAACTGGAATTTTATTGTCATTGTCAATGGAAAAGAAGTTGGAATGTATTTAGGACTCAAAGCTTCAGGATCACAGAGACAAGTGTGCCTGAGGTAGCTAAAACCATTAGTTAGTTAGCATCTTACAGTGTGAAGTTGGTGAGATTTTAAACACCACAATTTGCAGAAGCAATGCAGTTCTACAGTTAAGACAATTAATCTAGCAAGGGCACTTTGGATTAACTAGCATTTAAAGTGTGGAAAATGTGCAAATTATGAGATGTAAGGATGGGGACTCTGACTCGACCACTGAGGTTGAAAAGTAGCAACCACACAAAAATGCAGCAGTACTATTGTAATAAAATGACTGGATCAAGACAGGGAGGGTCAAAGTCAGAACAGACATTTCCAAAAACCAGAGGAACACCCAAAGCTTAGGCAGGGTCATGGGCAAATGGTTAAAATCCAGAACAAGGCAATCAGCATGACAGACAAATCCAAAACAAAAGGCAAGAACAAAGAGCTAGCAGAGATTATACACAGGCAGACTTCACAGTGATAACAAATCACTCTGCAAGGGTACAGAAACACAACTTACCTCACAGTGAGGCAGGAGAACTGGAGGTAATTTAAAGGAGTGGCTTGATTGGCAACAACTGTAGTCAGTATTCTGGTGATGAGGAATGATGGTATGTGGGCCGTGGTTGGCTGGGTGCGGACAGGGCATGAGATGGGCGTGGCTGACTTGGTGTGGACGTGGGAACTATTATGCTTTTTTTGTTTTGTTTTAAAGCCTGGGATCAAAGTAAATAAATCAGCTCTAATGTCAGAGACCCAAAATGGTTACTCTAAGTTGCCATATCTGGGAGTGACAAATCAATGTATAATATGTACTTATGTTAGCCCATTGACGGTGCCTATGGGGGAGTTCAGTCAGCGTACCCAATGGGGGGGTGGGTCAGTGTGGATAGTCTTGAGCTCTCGTGGAAGAGTTGGTGGAGCCTTTGACATTGTGGATAGCAGTGCTATTGTTACAAAATACATTGAACAGATAAGATAGTAAAGTCTAAAAGTATATCTATAAGCACCCTGTTATGCACTGGCATCCTATCCAGGGTGGGCATCAAACTGGTGCCCTTCATCACCTGAGGTAGGCTCCAGGCTGCTTTGTGACCCTGACCAGGATAAGCAGGTAGAGGATAGATATAAACACACAGTTTTTGATGTATGTATGATTTTCAAACTTGACTTTTAACAAGCTTTTGTTTTCCAAGCAGGTTTGGCATATTTATTATTTACTCTTCATTCTTCAGAACGCAGTGCTAATTCTGTGAAAACTGGGAAGTAATACGTGTGCAAGTGACCTTGAAGCCTGTTGCTGATCCTGGGTTTGACTGTGGAATGGAGCATTGACTTCTGAAGCAGAAACAGGTGACTCCATAGCCAGCAGAGCAGTAAATTTGCTCTGAGGTTTAATGTCTGGCATGGTGGGGATGGGTTACTAGTGTCTTGGTTATTCTGTGTACCGGTATCTTGTTCCCTGGTCTTGGTTAAATGGAATTCTATGGCTTGTGTGCTGAGGAACCTGATCCTGGTGTCAGGTTTGTTGTAGTTTTGTTGTTAAGTATCTCAGCCCCATTTCCGGGTTCCTGTGTCCCAGTTCCTGTTCCATCGGTTTTTTTGGTAGCTTTATTTTCCTGCTCTTTCTAGTAACAAAAGCAGATGTCATTTTCTGACATGCAAGTCATTCCTGTTTAAATTAAATTATACTTTATTAGCCATTGTAGAAACATGAGCACAGGTGTATTGGTATTTGTTAGCTTTCACATATTCTACGTTGTTTTTCATGAGACTCTCACACAGCTTGGGGTCAGACATATAACTGGTACTCTAAGAGCAGATCTGAGGCTAAGGTCCTTGTTCAAGGAATTTGAACAGGTGACCTTCCAGATACAGACACAGATGACTAACCCACAGAGGCACAAACCTCCCCAGAAGATCATGTAAAATGGGATTTAATTTAAGGTTTACTATTCTTTGCAGTTTGATGTGGGTGCTATGGAAAAGTTAATGGTATATCATGAGATCTGCAAAAGCTGTATTATATTAAATGCTGTGGCAGGAAAGGATGCTCAGGAGGCAGAGTTGTTGGGGAAACTCCCAAAGGGGCGGGGTTTATTTACAACATCTGGAATGGCCAGCAGATAACCAAGAGACCAGGCTCAGCTAGAGTATGGTTTCTTTCCTGGGTCTAGCTCCCTGCTCACTGACAGCACAGTCAAGAGGCAGCAGTCTGTTCTGGGCAGGCGCCCTGCAGGCTGTCTACAGTGACATGAAGAGAAGTGTAAGTCAGTCGCCTACCAGTTACGTCACCTCTCCTTTTGTCCTACTCATGATGCAGGTTTTGAGGCATGGTGGAGGAAGCAATGCCTGTCCCCCTTGCAATGGTGATTAGCGGCCGACAGCTGCATCTTGCTGGTGCCTCTCACAGACGGCAGCGCAGTTGCCCAGGGTAAAGAGTGTGGTTGCAGTTGGCGATGTGGTGCTGATTGTGACTCACTGGACCTTAGCGGCTCCTTGCTGCACTTATATCTCCAACACATGGTACGTCAGATGTCCTGATGTTATCCAGATAGTATGTTTACTTTACTACTTCAGTAAACTAATGACCCGGTTAATAGTGCCTCTGGATATCACGACATGCTGAAGTAAGAGAAATACCCTTACTATGACTGTACATATATCATAGTCCAATGTCAAAGGTTCTACCGTATGTTAACATTTAGCTTCATTTTAAAATGGTACAGCTCAAAGGAGCATAGATATTGTCATATGGAGAAGTCACCAGTGCTGCGATGCACAATGCAGTCACATGATTGAGGTGGGTCAGCTGATACAGAACCTTGGGTCTGGAGGGGGCTGTTCCATTCTGCATTCTAGTGGGAAAACTGTGGCGGCTGTCGCACTTTGACATTTCAGTTGGGAAATGATAAATTATTCACACAAAGCCAGCACAGGATGCACAGTGGGTCATCTGAGACTGGGAATATGGGATATGAAAACATGGAGAGCCCTCCACTCTCTGCAGTTAACCTTGCAGTGAAGGCTGGTTTGAAAAGAAAGTGTGACTCTGTAACTGCAGGAACGACTGGTGAAGCATTGAAGACCAGAAACCAAATAATGAGGAATGAACGATACTTAGCAGACTACAATGGAACTGAGCTCTCTCTTGCTCTGATGCTGTCATGTATGAGGCTAAGACAGTTTATGTGATGGCTTCAAGAATACAGCAATATCAAATATCAAGAACAAGGCAGAGGGGATGGACAAGATGAAAAATGGTATGAGGAAATACTTTGGAAAAAAAAAAGTTTAACTGGGAAAATAATTTAGATGGTTCCCGAACGTGCATTGGACAGGCACCTCTTCAGAATGTTCCCAAAATTCACAATTCCATGCCGCATCACTGGTGTCTAAAATTAGACGGTGTGACGGAAATAGCACAGACAGCGCAGGACCCGTGTCACTGATTGAGTCCTTCCCCACATCGCAAGAGGCTGGGAATTAAAGTGGGAGCTAATCATGACAAGCCCTGGAGCATGAAATTAGAGCTCGCTCCATGCTGAAGCCACGCGGCGGCAGAGAGATAACCGCACGTCAGAGGTCGGCTCTCCAACAGCAGATACGCAGGCAGAATAAGGATGTCCAACTTGCCGGCAGGACAAATTGCGAGCTTGCCGGGGATGCTGGGTAATGTTGACTCTTTCTGTGAAAAATGCTCAGTAGGGCCACCTGTAGATACGACTGCACAGCTTACTGTGCCTCAGGCTAGAATCGCTAACGTGAAAGAACCACCTACTGCTACTATCAAAATAAAGAGTTCAGTCAATGGGAGCAGTAGTACTAATACATTTTCCCTGCTGCACCGACATTAGTGTACGTATGCTTGGAGCAAAGTTAAGAAAATGACAAAATAATTTATACTGGCGAGGGGTTTAACTCAAAGTGTTATCTTTAAAAAAGTGCTTACTTTTATTTCATGTAAACACATAAATGTAATATTTATGGAGGTCAGTTGTTGTATAAAATTTTAGCTATTCATTTCATTTTTATTTACACAGTGCTTTAAACAACAAGCGTTGTCACAATGCACTTTATAGAGCCCGGGAAGGTGACCAGGGAGTAAGCCAAGGGTGACAGTGGCAGGAAAAATCAAAGAGAGATGAAAAAACTTATGGAGGAACCAGACTTGAGGAAGAACCCCATCCTCCTCTGTTTGGCACTAGGCAGTACAGGTTCATATATCCAGAATGGTGTACCACAGTTAGATGGTGGAATGATACACATAGACAGTACCATAGTGGAGGAGGCAGGCATATAATCAAGTTGATGGGCAGCTTAACAACAGGCTGGCAGGATGGAGTAGTAGCAGGGAGGGAGGATGTAGGTAGGCCAGCAAACAAAAGGGGGGATCCCTTGAATCCTGATGTCAGAGTGGAACACCCCTGAAATAAAGGGGGTGCTTGAGCAGATGCAGAACAGAAAAGCAACAATACGAAACAGCAGAGTGGGTGCAATATGGCAGCATAACTATGAGGGAAAGGCAGGGGGAACACCGGCCAGAGGAATCACTGAACGGCAGAACTCCAACAACACAGGGCCACATTCTGGGTGGGTTATCCAGAACTGTAGGAGATGTGTCCTTTAACTGTAATCGAATAAAGGTTTAAACAAGGAAACATGCACTGGTAGAACAGTATGCTTCTATACGTGCTGCTTATATTAACGAGCCTCTCTTTATGAAAGATTTCCCTGCTGTGGCAGTGCCATCACAAGGCCCCCATCCATGCTACTGCACCCAAGTCTGGACTTGTGATCCCACTCATAATCATTTGGTGCCGAGGATGGCCTCTGTGAACCATTGGGCTTTCCTTTCGATATGGTGGATAGTGAATTACACTGCTGTGATGGAATTTGAGGTCCCAGTGCAGAACCATGCCAAGGACCTAAGATGGCCTCAGATTAGTGCCTGTGGTTCCCTCCCTCATTGCTCTGTGCTTCCTCTTACCAGAACCACTGGCGGCATTAACCTGCATCATTGGGTTTGGTTAGTTCTTTCAAAGAAAATATAGAATATATAGTACTGATGACAAAACTAGGATCTAAAGATTAGTCTCCACTTTGTGGGCTGGAGTGACAGTGCATGCTGATTGGACAAACTGGAACTTTGAAACATCACAGCTTATATATGCAATGAAAACATATTGAATGAATTTTCAATTTCATTCTCTGTACACGCTGTCTCATCGATAATGGCGACGCAGGACAGCCTGGCGCTCGGGCCCATGTCTGGCTGTGACAGAAATTCATGTCATCGATTCCCAGCCCATTATGGGCATCTCTCTTGCTGCTCCGAGAGAGCATATCTACAAAGACAGGGTAAGTTGTCAGGTTCTTGTTCCAGAACCATCCACTCCTCTACTGTTCTGCCTTCGAGAGCAGAAGGGGACATGGACATGACATATGGGGGAGGGAGGGGGAGAGGAGGGGACATAAAATACAAGCAAGAAGGACACAGAAAAGGAGACTATCAAGCACAGGAATGACAACCTTCCAGGACAACCACAAACTTATCATTTTTTCTCAACACAAGAATGAAAACAAGCTAATTAAATATACACATTAAAACTAATTTTTGTATGCGCTAATTAAAGTTTGCTATAAAATAAAGATGCCAACCAGGATACAAAACAAGCCATCAAACGAGAACATTTCCTAATGTATCATAAAGATACATGTGCAGTAAGTCATATTGTGTCGCTTGGTATAATTCTGGTAATAACATACAGTATGGTATGCAGTAACATACTGCAGAACAGATGATTCCTGTGGAATTAGATTTCCTGTGGGGATAGTGAATTTGATAAGAAAACCTTTCCCTTCACTAAGAGGTAAATATTTCATTCGCCTGAATGTCAAGGCCTTAGCATGAGGAACCTGTTTAAAGCCCATCTCGATCCACAAACAGAAGATGAGTAATGTCTAGTTGAGTGGAAGTATAGTGGACTGCAGTGTTACATATTGGCTTCCTTACATTTTCAATTACATTGAGTGTAGTTAAAGAAAACGTGTTGGAACACAAGATTTATTTACTAAATGCAAAAATGTAATGGCATAACAGAAAGATTAGGGAGAGAAGCTCCACAGTGTTAATAAACCATTCCAGCTTCTCCACAGTTAATTTGCATTTAATGATAGTAGATTTAATGCTTAAGTGAAGACGTGAAAAATTTTACATTAACACATCCATTCAGATTCAACCTTGCACTGGGAGTGGAACAGATATTGGCCTACCTCCAAACAGCTACATGCTACACGATAACCTCAAATGAATAATAACAACAGCCTGACTAAAATCACAAAATAAACTGCAAGCCAGTAATTAGCCTTGGGATATCATCAGTATACCCCAACTACAAAATAAGATACTTTGCTATGGCAAAGGGCTAAAGTTAGCATG
>JAACJT020000001.1:9016941-9047956 GCA_009936485.2 Gymnarchus niloticus | reverse complement strand
TAGCCTTGGGATATCATCAGTATACCCCAACTACAAAATAAGATACTTTGCTATGGCAAAGGGCTAAAGTTAGCATGTTTATTTGAATTTTTACTACTAAGTAATAATTACTAATGAAAGTAATAGCATCCACTTCAAGGGTTTAACAGCATAATCCTGACAAATGTATGATTCAAGGCCAAGACATTAATACATAAGGCAAATGTTAACTTCACTTTCTGTTCTAGTGTAAAATAAAAGTCTTACATTGTCAAGATGTTAAGATTTTTACTTGTTGCTAACTCATAGATTAAAATAAACTGTGACTCAAGTTTAGTCTTGTTAATCACGTAAAAGTGACACTGCGGCCTTGAATATTGCATGAGGCTGAATACATTCCTGTCGTTTTTGTGAGAGTCACCCATATGAGGTAAGAGCTTTAGGCATCCTTAGGAGAACTTTTTGAAGTATGAAACCCGTCAGATTGTCATGCTTTGTATTTTTATTAAGAGGATATTGTTGCGGAAATGGGGGACAAGGGGTGGGGAGAATGCCTACAGAAGGTGAAGCAACGAAAGACATGAACAAGGACAAGGAATACTCTGGAGAGACAAACCAAATCTCTGGGGAGATTACAGGGAACTGGGACTGGACTTTGAGAAGCACAGGTGCAGGAAGGGGTGGAGCCAGAGAACAAGGGAATGAGGGCGTGACAGATATAGCAAAATATTTTAATTCATCCTGTACTAAATATATTTTTTATGTAAATGCTTAATATATTTAGATATTTAACAAATAACATGCTGAATAAAAGCTTTTTCCAACAACCTTCTCAACAACTAAAAAAATCTCGATGTTTCCATGTCAGAAATCAGCACAAAATGCATCAAAGAGCATAATGGCATACCACACATTTATCCAACTGTCGTAAGGCTACCCATCATTCAACCTAATGGGAATTAACAAAAGTTAATAACCAACACTTCATTTTTTGGGGTTCTACAGTCTACTTAATATTTAAGGAAAGTTTAATTACCAAGTCAGTTTTCAACATTTGAGTTATTGTGGTGTATCAAATCACATCTTAATGCTTTCACACGCTGTCCAGCAAAAGGCAAAATCATACGTCATTTTACTAGACAAAAAATTACTGATGCCATTGACAAAATGGAGTGAAAGTTGAAATTGGTGGTTAGGGCAATGCAGAAAAACAATCTGCCTCACTTTGCACTCTGATGGAATTAAAACTGAGCTGAGCACTTTCTGGCTGCAAAATGGAGAAGACATGTAGGGATTTATACACAATAGGGAGTGGTGACAAAGCTAAAAGAGAGGAAACAAAGGTCCTCACCTCATTAGCAGAACAGCAGGTAGTTTAACAGAGGGTATAATTATACCATTTCAAAAAGATTTATCACCTTGAGGTCAAAGGTCACCGGAAGACAGGTGCTTGACCTTTAGAGTCCCTGTAAGTCACGTGCAGTGTCTGTGGGTGTATGACATGAATACTTAATAAGGGGGTGTTGCTTATGACATCACAAGTGGGTGTGATGCATATTTAATGAAGTGGAGCATGAACCTGTGCGGTGATTTGAAACAGCTGCACTGCCAAACACAGGGGTGGTGGGTTGTAGAGGTAGATAGTGAGAGAGAAAATTGTCAAAATCATTCACACACCAGTGATTATGGCCGGGTTTTGTCAGACTAGTCAATGTACACCTCCATAAAATTGATGTGGATCAACCAGAATATAGTCACCTGCTGTCTTGTATTTTATATGGTTGTATATTATTATCAAAATGCACAATGAAAATACTAGAAATATTATTTAAAAACAAACATTATGGTGAAGAGAGTTTAAAAATCATCAGAACTTTAAAACCACTTTTTAAACCAATTTTCTTTAAATGCAACACCCAGTACATCAGCTTCACTAAAACATAATATAATTGAAATAAAAGCAGCAGACATGACACACAGAATAGAACAATTAAAGAATGTATAAAGTAACTATGGTGCATCTGGAATGGACCTTTAAAGTAAAACTTCTTAATCTCTTTCAATACCTGCAGTCACAAAACATTTATAAATGATGTTTCCTAAAATAGGATATGATCAAATTTTAGGACAGAGATATTGTAATTATTACAGAGGGTACAGATCCAGTAGCAGAGAGGAAGTATTAATAAAATGGCGTAAACAGTGAGGAGAGTCAGGAACAGGCGAATGGTAAAAACAGGTAAATCAAACACATGGGTTTCAGAGCCAGAAAGTAATCCAATATTAATAGTCAAGAACAGTCAAAAAGGTACAAAATCCAGGGAGGGCGATCCATGGGGGAAACCAAATCCAAAACCCAATCTGAAGAGAGATACATGATGAATAAAAAGGAGCACATGGCCAAACACAAAGCAGCAGGAGGAAATCAGAAATACTCGGTAATGGTTTAGAAACTCAGTACTGCATAATGTGGTAGGTGAGTCTTGGGGCTTTTGTAGTAATTACAATGGGAATCAGCTGGTTAGTATCCCAGGGAGGAGGAGCTGTGAGTGTTAAACTGGAAATGGTATGTCTTTCATAGACATGCCAAGTGCAGGCCTGCAAAACATGGCTGAAATGGTCGCATGCCAGTGAACGTAGCTGGTACATATCAGGTTCACACATGCCCTCATTAAATATGGATGACACCCACTTACAACATCATAAATACGCAATGCCCCTTTATTGAATATGTGTCATCCATGTTGTGACATCACACACAACACCCCCCTCATTGAATATTCATGTCCGTTGACCCTAAAGGTCAAGAACCTGCCTGCCAGAGACGTTTGACCACAAGTAGGTAAATCTTTTTGAAAGAAACAGTATAATTACACTCTCTCATTGATTAAGGACATTGATTTGTACCTTAGATATTGTCAACTCCATTAAGGACTTGTCTGATATTCCCTTAAGCTAGGTACCTAACCTTAATTGCTCTAAGAAAATATCCAGCTGTATAAACAGGTAAAACTGTCGTTTCTTTAGATAAGCCTCTCAGCTTAGGAGCTAATTGTAAGAGTAGTTATATTAAGCACTGCTGGAGACGGTACTGCATAATTCAGTAGTAGGTCACAGTTACCCTGGATTGTCTGGGAAAACCCCAAATGCTCTGCTTTAATTATTTAAGGCACAGAGTGCAATGTCTGACTGAACTATGAGATGAAAGTACGTATCAGTACTGATGGCTCAGTGCTGCATTTGCATGGTAATTATGGGCTTAGATCCCAGATACCCTGCTGTGTGTCGGGAGTTATGTTATCTCTGTGCTGATGGGGACCACTTTAGGAAAAGTATGATGGAGATTTAATGGGTCCCCTCTATTAAAAAAGCCTAGCACAGCCAGCTGAAGAAAGAAGCATGTTAGGACTGCATGGTTCAACTGGAAAAGCATTGTCGGCAGGTCCCACGTTCATCAGTCTGGTAATAAACTGCTTCAGCTGGTGCCAGCAAGGGCCCATGCTCACCACACTGTCAGGTAGCTCTTGGGTTAACTGCGATCAGCTCGCCGCAGCACAGGAAGCCGCTGGGTCAGCTGTAGTGCTGGAATCCACAGGGTTAGCTCTAACCAGTTCACTGCAGCGCTGCAACCTGAAGGCCAGGAGAGCAGACATCCACTGAAGGTATGGTTGTTAAATACATCAGCCAATGCAGTACCCACTCTGGGACTCTTATGACTGAGAAGAGAACAGTCACACCTTTTTTCATCACCATGGGGAATTTTGGCAGTTTTCTGCATATCCTGTCTCACTCACATGGGAGCACGTTCTGAGGTAAGAGTGCAGGGTCACCCAACAGCCAGTACTTGTGCATTACAGCCCTTGCAAAAGGGGCCAATGCTGAAACAGTCACTCTGACGGCTGTGGGATTTAAACCGGCAACCTTCTGGACATAAGCACCTAACCCACAGAGCCACATACCATCCCCCTGTGGTCTGGTGTTGGAGACAGGTTAGCAAAATAGGAATTGTGAAAACATGATTATACAATGTTCATCAAGCTATTCTGTCTAACTGCACACCCAGTACAGGATTGTGGTAAGCCTGGAGCAACCCTAGGGCAGGAGACTCTTTCGCAGGCAGAATGCCAGTTCATTTTAGGGTGGACACAAACACAATGGATAATTCAATCCAGTGACGCCCATTTACCTAGCTACATACTCTTAGATTGCAAGAGGAAACCAATGTGCCCAGAGAAAAGCCTCACAAACACAGGGAGAACATATAAACTCCACACAAATAGAGTGGCAGTTGAATCGCCACCACGGGAAGAATGAGCTGGCAGTGCTACCCACCAAGCCTGCATAGCGCTCTACTGTGATCAGTATTACCAGAAGCTCTTAGATCTCGCCAACACTGAGAATCTTTCTTGTTGTCCTCACTTTTGTTCTGCAACACAATGTTGAATCATATTTGATAGATGTATTGCCAGATGTGGTAAAAAGCCTCAGCATGTCAGTTATTTCTGTAGTTTTAAAGTACGTATGGTAGGTTTTTTCAAAGACCACCAAAAGTAACAAACACTTTCACCCATCCAGAAAAGCGTGGGACATTCAAGTTTTGACATTTCCAACATGTGCAGAAAAGCCAACATTAGAACATACGATAGTTGTTAGGTGTTACATACATTTGGCTAGCACGTTTGGATGAATGATAAACAAATAATAAAACAAGCATGCAAATTAACATGCCTTTCACAAGTTCACAGTTTCTCACAGAAAATTTTCTGTTGTTTTCCTAATCAAATTGACATTAAGCTTTGGAGATGATGAAAGGCAAGTGTGGCCCATAATGACAAACATATACACTATATGGACAAAAGTATTGGGACACCTGCCTGTGCAATATTTCATTCCAAAACCAAGGGTAAAAATATGAAGCTTGTCCTCCTTTGCCTCCACTCTTTGGGAAAGGCTTTATGCTAGATGTCTGAATATCGTTGGTGGGATTTGCTGCCATTCAGCCATAACAGCATCAGTGAGGTTGGGTGCTGAGGTTGGGTCATCGAGTCCTTTTCTGCTTGTGTGGCCTATAACATCACAATTAAACTCTTGTTGTTTATAGAAGTTTCCACATCACAATCACTTCACTTGCAGTTGACCAAGGCAGAAACTTGATACCTGCTTGCTGGGAAGGTGGCATCTTATGATGGTGCCCAGAGACCCCAGAGATTATGTCAATGGCGACAGTGGCAAGGAAAAACTCCCTCAGAAGGAAGAAACCTTGGGAGGAACCAGACTCAAGGAGGAGGCCCATCCTCCTCTGGCCCATGAGGATTTATTAACTTAAAAGAACCTGCTCTGCATTGTTAATGTCAAAACATCTGAACAAAGCAGGTTTCACTGCAGGGGGAGTACAAGGCAGAGAGAACGCCTCCCAAAGGCGTAGCATGGAAAAACTGGAACGGAGACAAACTGGGAACAGGTCAGGGAATGCGCTTTATAGCAGCGCCCAGCAAAAGGAACGTCAGGAACGACATGACTCAGAGAGGGACACCATGGGTGAATAACCACGGTGTCTGGAACTGTGTCGCATGGAAAGACATGAACAGGGAAGAGCAGAGCAGAAGTGACAGATGTGACAGGCCAAAGAGATAGGCCAGCACTCTAGGGAGTACTCCAAAGAGACAGATCAGATGATCCGGGGAGATTACGGGGAACCAGGGCTGGACTTTGAAGAGATCAGGCACAAGAACAAGGTTTCAGAGGACATGAGGAATCCAGGAAGAGCACAGGGGCCCTGGCGAGGCAACAGGGGAAGGTGTCCATCCATAGGCATTGTGTACCCATAGATAGGGATCACTCTTGGATACCCACTAGAGATAGTAATGCCAGTTACTCAGACATGCAGGCATACTGTGGGAGCAGAGAGCCGGCTCACAGTGATGAACAAGGCAGTATGGAGCAGAATCCTCCAGGCACCCTCCAGATCAAGACTTCCTATCCAACAGGGCTGAGTGAGAAAAATAAGGCTGGATCACCAGGCAATGATGCGCTTAACGAGGAAACAGGTCCAGGTGCGGAACAAAGCAATCGGGGTTCCCATGGCAACCAGGTGAAGCATGAAGAAACCAGGCAGCAAGGGGAAGAGTCAGGGAACGAGAGAGGGCTTGACATCACATCAATATTACTGTTTCTGTCACCTTCTTTGCATAGCATCTTGTGACATTTACTAAATATGAGGCTGATTTAGTGAGGATTCACATACCCTCTGACCTCATCAGGGTATGTAACCAAAGTTCTGCTTTGAAATGTTAACCGTGGGAAGATGCTCCATCATTGCCGGAAGTGTGCCTGTCTCATCCAGTTTGGGGAGAGAAGCTGGCCTGTGCTATGTGAGAGGCTCAACACTTTGAATTAATGCCACCAGGCTAACAGCTGTGACGTTTATTCTCTCTGCTTACAGAGCTCCGGCCTCTGCTTGTCTGTTTCTCGCAGGAGAGTCATATCTTAGTGTTAGGAATAACTGTGGCTGAATGACGACAAGCAACTCAGGGCTGTCGATCTGCAACATGCCCTTGCTGACATCCTGAGTGCAGGTATGTAGGGGACCGAGATGGCAGGCACGAGGAAACACAGGTTAGATGTTACAAAGAATTTATTTCAAAATTAACATTATTGTAATAATGGGCTTAAAGCTGGGCCCATAAAACAGTCAACTAAACATAACTCCAAAACCAACTGTGCACAACTCAAATCAGCTGAAGATAAACTGACCTAACAACCACTCAAACAATAGGACTTAAATAATGGCTGATCAGATCATCTACTCGTATGTACAATTACACACAATGGGGGAACACAAAACCATACAAACACCAATTAACAACAAAATACAACATACTGGTCAGTTAACTAAATCATATATAACAAAATCAAACCAAGTCAAAATCCTACCAATAAAGAACATAAATCAGAAAATTAACCAATCTAAAGTTATACCACTATTCTTCCTCCTCCCCACCAGCGCTGTAGCAAAGGTTCATCCGAGCCTTCATCCACTTCCTGTTTTAGATCGCCTGGTATCCCTCCTCCAATCTTGGATTTAGGTAGACATTTTGATGGGCCTTTCCCCTAGAAACCACCAGCTACTGGTAACAAAAAACGTTAATATTGGCTCAAACTGAAATTCAAATTAGACATTACATTGTTCAAACTGTAAAGCAAATTAATAAACAAATGAACTAAACAGAAAATGTTTATAATTGAATACTTATCTGTGTGGCTGCTGGAACAGCCATCACAAGGTGACATTTCCTGGTTAGATGTCAGATGATTACTTCAGGAAATACATTTTCCAAGATATGAGCATTTCTTGGATTTGGTTGAAACACTGTAAATCCGCATAGAAGTAATTAAATCCTCAGATGCTGTTACCTGGATAGTAGCTACCTGTAGCTATCATTTTTGTTCAGTAGGTTTGCACATACCAGGTTTGTTCAAATCAACTGGATCCTCTCTTAGGTGACGCATGCACGTTTTTTAATGTACCTCCTATAAAAAAATTAGAAAATACAAGCTGACAAAACATGTCTGCTGAATCTCTAAAAACCCGTTTATGTTTTTGCCTTAATACCTGCTATGATGCTGCTTTGATGTGAGTTGTAGGATTGGTCTCTGATTTTTGGTATTTACAGCTGTACATCAGTTCAATGTTTCTACAAGATAGCACAACTAACGGAAAGCATAATGTCTGGGAAATAAAAAGAGCTGGAAAATTCACGCATCTGAGGCATGTCCACTCCCACTAGCAGACACCTATAGAGAAACACCCACTCATTGTGAAGCTGCCTGTTACCATGGCAATCACACAGCTGATACTGAAACACCAACCAAATAGTACCCTTTTAAACTTTTCTGAATGGAAATTTCAGACAATTTGTGAAATATTCTTAGAGCCAGCAGCAGGCGAAGCAACACGACATACGGAGCGACGTTGTGTTGCCATAATGACTAACTTCCTCAAGTGACGTGTGTTTTGACTGATGAAACCAAGCCGAGCCAAACAAGTTGAATAACTTAATACACACACAGTAAGGCCAGCTCAGTGTATTGCAGGAAGAAGACTTGTGGAGGATGAAGAGAGGCTCCTTAAAAGACAGATACGTGGGCCAGGTATCCATTTGCTTGTTGATTGATGCGAATGCCCCTTTTCTCTTGCATTTTATTTTTGCTTTCAGTTATGAGGTTTAGTCATAATTCTGTTTTATTTGTAAAAAAAAAAGTAATTTTTGGTGTTTGAACCATACAGTGTGTCGTGTCTCCACCTCTGAATAGCAATGAGACACACATATTCCTGTTTAAAATATATATATACTGGAAAGCAGGCCGGATCTCCTCCCTCACGCCACTAACAATTTGTCAGAACCATGGACAGCACCCGCAAATGACCTCATTCCCCACACGCACCACGGCAAGAAGCACCAGCTGCAGCCACTCAAGACGCGATCACAGTCCTCCCTCTACGGCCTCCCAGAGGAGCGTTTAACCCGGGGGGAAGATGCACATGGGTGAGCTGTGTGCTAATGGCTCTACATCTCAGAGCCCAGATAGCCTGGGGGAAGAGGGCTGTCTCTGTGACCCTCTCTCTGGCCCAGCTGCACCATAGCGCCCCTGCAGGATTTTGCTGGAGATTGCTAAATGAAAACTATCTATCTATCTATCTATCTATCTATCTATCTATCTATCTATCTATCTGAGTGAGTGAGTGAGTAGCCATTATTTTAGGCATGCCTAACTATGATCTACCTTTGCCTTCACAACTGCTTCATGGGTGAATGAACAACTTCTAAACCATTACAACAAAAACTAGGAATTTTTACTCAAAAATTACACGGTTGATTCAAATCCAAGAAATGTGATGAGCATGTTGCATTAAATAATGTTGACATGAAAGCATCAGGAGCCCCAACGAGAGTATTTTCATCTAACTTGCACACACCATTGACCTGTTATGTAGAAAGACAGCATGATGAGAATGCACCTCTAACATTTAATTCAATTTTATTTATATAGCTCCTTTAACAAGGAGCATTATCACAAAGCACTTTACAAAGTCCCAGGTACAAGGTCCCCATGGAGTAAACCAAAGGTGACAGTGACAAGGAAAAACTCCCTCAGGAGGAAGAAACCTTGGGAGGAACCAGACTCAAAGGGGAGGCCCATCCTCCTCTGGCCAGCACTGGGCAGGGCAAGATAATTAACACAATATGAACAGTAATGATGCAGAACAATCAGATGGACAGCAGTCTGTTGGAGGAGGCAATCAGGTGATCTGGCTTTGGCATGTCAAGCTGCAAAGATTGTCACACAGCAAACACGTGCTTCCAGATGAAACTCGCACACAACAACCTGCAAAGTGTGTAATTTAGCCATATTGCTGAAGTTGAACATGTAACTAGTATGTTTTCACTGATGAACAAGGGCAAAGAGACAGGAGCACAGACATGTGTTTTAATTCTCTGAGTGAGAGTACTGGCAGGACACCTGAGATAGCAAGGTCTTGCGTATTATTTATTCATAATTACAAGGAAACATCATTGGTTTGTTTCTGTGTTGCCAGGTACACAACACCAAGCAGCCAGGATGCTGGTAATGAGCATGGCACAGGAGTATTGCTGAATGGGACTTGAGAAAGTACAGATATAGCAAATTTGTCATATTTTAAAGTACATTTGGAGAGGGGGACAGGGCATACACTGTTCCCTTATACAGCCAAGGTTGGAGGTTTGAAACCCACCTAAGACCTGTGTGTGTGAAGTTTGTATATTCTCATCATGTTTTGTATTTTGTTTTCTGGATGCTCTGGTTTCTTCCTGCAATCCAAAGACATACAGTTAAGCTAATAGGTCTCTATAAATTGCCAACAGTGAATGATTGCTTGTGTGCATATACCCTGTAATGGACTGACATCTCATCCAAGGTGTGTGTTGTGCCCTATGGTGCCTGGGATAACCTCCAGGTCCCTCTGTGACTGTGACTGGGGTAAGTGGTTAAAAGATGGATGGATAGAAAAAG
The DNA here is from genome assembly GCA_009936485.2 of Gymnarchus niloticus. NCBI lineage: Eukaryota > Metazoa > Chordata > Actinopteri > Osteoglossiformes > Gymnarchidae > Gymnarchus > Gymnarchus niloticus. The sequence goes on along the minus strand of JAACJT020000001.1, from coordinate 9,037,924 downwards.
CACATTTAATAGACCAAATAACTGGAGTATTTAGCAATGTTTTTATTTTGCAATGTTGATGCATCTAATAACTAATAGGGTCCAGTTATAACTGTGGTAATAGCTGCAGAGTGAGCAGAACCACATGATCAAGAGGATGGAAGAAGAGAAAAGTGTTCTGACTGGGGATGAGGCTTCTATTTAGGGTTACAGGAGGTACTCTAATGTAGGGAAAAGCTATTATGGTGAAAATGATCAAAAAAGTTTGCCACAACGTCGAGTGAACATGCCCTCAGTGCACCAGAAAAACATAACTCTTATTCATTTGTGGATATGTGTATTTTTTGTAGTAGTCTAGCCTTTATGGTTTGACAAATATTAAATCTTTTTTCAGATTCTTTTAAAACACTCCAGAGTTTGAACAAAGGTCTCCTATTAAAACTACACAAAATAGATGCTTTCTGCCGTGACCCTGAACAGGATTAAGCAGCTTGGAAAATGGATGAATGGATGGATGATATCTGAGAAACTGCCTTAATTGCATACTCAATATTTGGCTAAAAGAGCAGTGTGCAGTATACCCTGGCACATGGCAAGAACTGAAACCTGATTGCCTTGGGTAGCATAGAAGATATTTCTGCTGAATCATAAGCATGAATGCATACCTGCAGTTGTAGTCTGAGAAGGCACTATACAGCTGGCAGACATTTTAGTGGCATGTTCCATCGTTGTTTGTCTGGGAAATTGTGCACCGCTGGCTCAGCTGGGCAGTGAGGGAAAAAATAACCTATGGGTAATTCGTCTCTGAGATCTTTGTCGGGGGACGGGGGGAGGTGACATGGTGACCATCAAGGTCACTGCTTGGCTCGTTGGAGCTGTGTGATGAACAAAAGACCCATCTCTAAGCTTTGATGCCACATGCTCGCGTGGCGAACGCTGTCTCCCCAGCTGTGTTTGTGTCCTTCACGAAAAGAGAAATATCCAGAAATGGAGTGGCTCCCAGCTGCAGGAATCAAACAGTGTTCGGAATATGATACCTACAAAAGACGTCAAGGTAGACATCCTGTAGGGAAGGAAAAAGGGATACACAGGAAATGGTAAAGGGTCAAGTGTCCCTGCCCCAGATTTACAACAGAATAACAGTCCATAAGATGCCTTATAGTCCAAAGGCTTCCTCCATTTCAAAGTCAAGTCAAGGCTTTGTCATGTTCACAGTATAGCAGAGACATACGTACAATAAAATGCTTGCGGTGAGGCTCAGATAATTAATTGAACATACAATCACACGTACAATACACATGTACCACAAATGAAAAGGATTTTTGAGTGTTTGAGAAAGGGATCATTTGAGTGTGAGAAAGGAATCTTCCACACCAAATTCCCCATAAGGTAGATTCTGGACCTCTGGAGGACCAATAATAGACAAATGAGTCAGCCGCTTCACCAAAGTGTCATATAGGAGAGAGAGACGTCAGACTCCCCACAGAGATTTTCCCCTGGCTGTGGTGAGAAGAATGGGGTAAGCTGACAGCTCACACCAGGCCAGAAGAAACTACAATCAACATTAAAAAGAAGTGCTCCATGGTCCTTTAACTCACATTATAAAGCCATCTTCCAAAATGCCAATATTCAGATTACAATGGGGCCAAAACACTCCCATTTCATTTCTGAAAACTACACCACTGTGTAGTAATACCAAATTCTCTGACTAAAATAATATTGGCAGGCTTTTTTCATAGCTATCTTTTACAAAGTCCTTGTGACCCCAACCACTATAAGTGGTTAGAATATAGATGGATTATATACAAATGTAATATCACATAATTTTTAAACATTATATTGAAGGTAAATATTTGATCAACCATTCATCAAATACTGAAGGAATATTTTTAAACACCATTTCAGTGAAAATGTTGAATATATTATTATTATTATTATTCATATGAAAATGAAAGATGAGGCACTAACAGCACTGCTTATAAATTTCATTTTTTTCAGTTTCCATAAATCTTATAAAGTAGTTAAGTATATCTAATAATACTACACTTTATAGTATGAGATTGAAAGAGATTCACACACACACACACACACACACACACACACACACACACACACACACACACACACACACGCGCTCTCGCATGCATAAACACATGCACCAGCCGTGACTGTGAAAGTATCGTGACTACGTGATGAAAGACGTATTGGGATAACAGGTTTTCAGGTACTGTTCTTCGTTTATCTTGGGCCTCTTGCAGAGGATGGTCTTGATGTTTCTCTGTCTCCCTTTTTTAATTAATTCTCAGTGATAATTAAGCTTGCACTATGCTCCTCCTCTACTTAAAGCTGCAAAAAACTAGACATACATCTCTTAAATAAAAAAATGTACATGAAGATTCTGCTGCATGTGCATTGTGAATGTTGATCACAAAGATACTTGATAAATTATACCAGAAGCAGAGGAAGCTAGCTGCATGCCAAAAATCATTTAGTCTCTTGTTATGTTGAGGCTTATAATTTAAAGAGACAAGCACTGGTTCTGATGTTAGCCTTGTGCAGGAAATTTAGTCCCGCCCACATCTGTGCTCTCTTTTGCTCATCTAGTGGTAAATGCAGGGCTTCAAACTAAGACAGAAAGGAGATGATGTTCTTATCACTTTTGGGACTGGACCCGTAACGGTAGTCCTTCATTCGTCTTCCAGCTATTTCTCAAGTACAGAGTCATATTGGAGTAGAGGGCACAAGGCAGGAGACCATTTAGAAGGGATGCCAGTCCATCACGTCACCATATCCACATACCGCCGGCAGTGTAGAGGCACCAGTTCACCTGTTGCACTTATTACTATCCATCTTATGGGTTATGGGTGGATCTGAAACCCATCTCATGTAGACTAGGGTACAATGCTGGGGAACACCCAGACACAGTACTGATTCATCACATGGATAATGCACATACAATATAGGCGATTGAAAGAGCTCAGTTAGCATAACTGCCTGTCTTTATTTTGTGGGAGGAAACCAGAGTACGTGAGACGGGGAAAACATACATAATTCACACACACGTTGCAGAGGCAAGATTTGAATCCATAAAGCTGGAAGTATGAGGCTGCAATGCTAAACACTGAGCCATCTAATATTATGGGCAACTACAGTAATAATAACAACGCCCCAGCCCAGCCAGCATAGCCAGCCACATCAACCACCAGCCTACTCCAGAATCACCAGAATACTGATCAGCTGTCTCGTTGAGTAGACCTTACTTGTACCCTGCCAAGTGTGTGCCTCATCGTGAGGTATTGTGTGTTTCTCCCAATCCATACTGAGCAGTTGCCTAATCTTAGAAGCCTATCTGTGTATGAGCATTGCGGGTTCTATGGTTTTGCCTGTTGTCCCATGGAATTGGTTGCTGTACTGACTGCTCTTGATTTTGGACCTTTGCCCGTGACCGTGACTATGTTTTGGATTCTCCTTGGCCTTCTGGAAGCCTTGTCTGTTCTGATCTTGACCTTGCCTGTCTTGACAATGGTTTTTGAATACCCCCTCTTTGGCATCCTGTTTGGCTTTTGGCCTCTCCTGGTTTTGACTGCTGTTAAAGAGTCTTACCTAGACCTGGGCCCTGCCTAGGTGTTTGTAACATTATTATTATACTAGTCTGGTCAGAAGGATGCCATCTGCACACGAACTCACATAAACTCCTGTCTTTTTTGGTTTGTTCAGCAGTCCAGATTCTATTTGCTCTTCTGCTCACAGGTGATAATTACACGTCAGTATGCTGTCATCAGCTTTGAGCCCAGCCTTCAGTATTTGTCTCAGATGAGGTAACTGAGAGAAGCAAACGTATACTTAGAACCCACCCAGTCATGGGTCGAGTCTGCTGGGGACTGACATGTGGATTGGAGATAATTCTGTTATTCCCCCAGTTTTTTTCCCCTAACACAAAATTGAAATTAAACTTAAGCAGATTCGGTGAAGAGCCACAACACAAAGAAGTGTGAGAGTGTGAAGCTAGTGCCATGGTGATAGGCAGGGAAAGGAGGGCTTTAATTGGGTCCCCATTCTGGATTAGCTGGGATTGGATAAGAAAGAAGACAGAACAGCTAATCTGGATACAGGAAAAATTAAAAGCTAACTTCAGTAGACATGATGAAAATAAAACTCAGACGGGTATGTCATGGTGGAAAGCTCTCAGCTGTGTGGTGTTGAATGTGTGCTTGGAGGTTACTGGGCAGTATGAACATTGATTTCTTCATCTTCTCTAACCACCCCTGGTGAACTTGAAGCAAGCAGGGGATGTCCTGAATATGCCGATCCATCTCCGGCCATACAGTCATACACACCGTCCAGCTCCAATATCAAAGTGGGGAAAGTCTGCAAATCGTTTGCTGATGTGAGGTCAGTACTCTGCATGATTAAAACAAAAATCATGAGCACTTCATACTGACATGTTTTTAATGTTTGAGTGCAAAAGCGTCAGTTAACATCGAAGCTGCTCTCGAAATCTTTTTCATCTCCGGCATCTTGCATTAAACTCCTCGCACATAACAATAATACTCACCTTCTCTGTGTTGTTATGAAGTAGCCTTGCAACATTCACATTGGGTTATTCTCTCAAACAATATTCAAACTGTTGGAAGGCTCTTTATTTAAATCATGCTGATTTGTAATATTTAAAACAGGAATCTGATCATTTACAGCTATTTTTGCAAAACTCAAAAAATGTTAAAAAAATTACACTCACAATAGCATCATAACTGGTTCAATGTTGTCTGTGTTTATGGGCCATTGTTTGAAATACAGGTAAAGGTAAACCCCAGGTAGAGTAGGCTGTCAGCAATGAAGATACAGAACAGGTGTAATTCCTGGAAGACCAGGCATGTCACGGATGCCCAAAGACTGTTTACTTGAAGTGAGGCAGAGCCAAGGAGCACAGACAGCAGTAATTTGCCAGGCAAACCACAGTTCTGCTCCTTGTTGACTGATCCAAAGCCAAAGATACTGTAGCCATTGACTGTGGAAGTGGTTTCCTTGACAACGGACTGGCAGAATGATCAGCCGGTTCTCACTTCAGGAATTGGATGTTCCACACAGCACGGCAAAGACATTTTACAGCTGCCAGCGTACGAGATGACCACAGAGTTGAGGTGAACCTGCAAATGACACGTGTAGATGTCTGACTCTAGCTGACGTATGTGGAGTCATGTGACACGCACGGGCGAGTCATCGCAGACGGATAGGCAGATCTCTCATCAGAATCAAAACTGGCAGTTCACAGAAGGCTCATCACGTGTTAGTAAATGATGGCAAAAGGAATGATCATCATCAGTCACTAAAAGGTGACCAAAGCGAGGAAAACCACATCTCTTTTGGCAGAAACAGGAGTGCTGAAGCTGAATTCAGAAACATGGATGCCAGGTTGACTGCTGGCCATCAGGAGATCCCACCGCATGTCCAGCTCCCACGTTACCTTCCTCTTGGAGACCCAGCTGGTACATAAATGGCAGGACATGACTGTAAAACGTGACATCTAAATCTTAGTACACACTTACTGTGTCTAAATCTCAGTACGCACTTACTGACTGTGTCTAAATCTCAGTACAAGCTGACCTCTAGCTGTCCTTTATTTGACGAGCTTCAAAAGAGTAATAACACACTGTTCTTAGTGCGAATATCAGTGTTTCATAGCACTTGTGCCATATGAACTATGTACATCTTCTTCAGTTCTACACAATATCGACCAGAATGGAACCTTACCCTGATAAATACACTGTCAATGTCAACAGTGCACCCACTCCAGTCTGGCATCAGCATGTGGGGGGTGCTTTCCGACCCACAGCAGCAGGACATGGTTAATGGAACAAATGACATTGAAGATCGGTGAAGAATCAAAAGTTGTGGGTTTGTTATGACACTGTTGTACTGCTCGCTAAGTAATAAAGGGTGTAATATCAGTTTTTCAATCCTTTTGAAGTGCTGTTTTGTTATGTAGTGTATCCCATGGTGGTATCTTGTTAGTTTTCTTTAAGTTTAAAGCATCCCAAAGAATAAGAACTATCCATTTTCCCTCTTTGCTGTGAGCTCTCCTGTGTTTTCCTTTACTTAAGGCTGGCAGTACATAAGTCTGCCACTCTTCAATAAATGCATGTGAGCAAAATTTCCAGGGACAACCCAATGACATCCCGACTGGAATTTTCAGGGGCAGAGATGAGTGAGCAGAGGGTATGTGAGGAGGGGACCTGAAAAACACCATCCACACAGCGAAATGAAAGACTATGTGAGGGTGTGGGGGAGGGCCAGCAAAGTAAAGAATTTTCCGGATTGTTTTAGATTTGAAGTGCGCAATGATTCCGAGCCAACACCCTTTTGCACTCTTGCAGTGGTCTTCTGCCATGACTCAGTGTGATTTGAGGCAGTGTATGCCCTTGCTGGGAATCATGAACATTCTCTGCACTTGGTACCACAGTCGGCCCTCACTGGAGGGGCCCTATGACTCAGAAGGCTGCTCTCTGATGGCTTTCCTTGTGTGTAGATGTGTGCTGAGGTATGTCATGCAGAATAAAACAAGATAATCTGTTCAGACAGGTCTATTTTAGTTTACAGCTCTGGCTTATTAATAAAGCTTATTAATAAGACGGCACATTGTGTAGAAGAAATTCCACCACTGTAGGAAAGTAGTTACTTTTTCTGTGTCATTTACTGAAGACAGGTGTGAATTGTTCAAGTCAGAAATGGACAAAGTGAATTATTCTGTTATCAGTGCTGAGCTACTTCATCAGAAATACAATGCTTTCCCTGTGAGAAGTAGACCAAGCCATCTTTTCATCTCATCAAATTTACTTGTTCACTTGTTTGTTCATTTCAACCATCAACCTACTATCGTCAGCAGGGTCATGGTGAGGCCAGTTTCAGTTTTACACTTATTGAAATGAATCTTTCCCTTGATGTGTAGACCCTCCAGAAGATTGAGATCCTGAAGTCCTCCAGTTTAACCTGGGCATCTGAACCATTTTAACGAGTGGCGTTGTTTTGTTTTGTTGTATGAAGCTTCAATAATGACCTCTAGCTTTTCAAACTTCACAGAATAACGAGCGTGCTTATTTAAAGGAGCATGGTGCATGGTCTGTAGCGCATGTGGACATCTGCACCTCAGGAGGACAGGAAACTTTTTGTAGCTGTTCAAAAATTTGCTTAATCTCTCTGATGTGCTTTATTTTGTCTTAAATTGGCTTAATTTTGAGCCATCGATTTCTCTGGCCTGTGTTTAGCTCTAAATTAGGAGCAATGCCACCTCTCACTGTAAAGCCATCTCTTATTTATACTTGACTATCTCAAGATGTTGCCACCTGTTCTCGTTTTTGTGTTGTTTGCATTCTCTGAGCAAGATATCCTGGGACTTAATTATGCATCACACAAGACACTTCATGCAAAGAAATAGGAGCCTAATTGGTTTAATCAAAACACTGAATTTATGAAGTAGGCTCAAGTCTTTGTCTGTTTTCCCAGAGCAATATCATGGGAAAACGTCCCTTCGAGGTACATAAAAATCCCAAAGAGTCAAATAAGGGGTGACAATGGGTTTTTTATATTGATTGTTTTTTTTATATGAGCATTGACTAGCTACCCTGTACTCACTGGTGATTCAAAAGCAATTCTTCTTTTTTATGGCCACTTCCTGGTAGCCAACTTAACTGAGGAAGACAAGGCTTCCTGGGCAACGCCTCTGCTGCACCAAGCAGCTCAGTCTAACAAAGTTCGTGGATGGAGCTGGGGGACCCCGGGGCCTCCACTTGGGAAGACAGAGCTGGTGAAGTCAGATGGAAAGCTGAGGAACCTCAGTTCTGTCGCCAGGGCAAAGTGGAATGGTGGAGCTCTCCGAGAGAGATAAAAATCGAAGTGCCTCAGAAGTGACAACATCAAGCCTTTCACAGCTCAGCCCTTGGAGCCTGGAGCTGCAGGCGGAAACCTAAAATGACATTTTGACTATTAGAGGCAGAATTCTTACAGTGGCCTTGAGTTCTATGAATGGCCAGTGCTACTGTGCCACTCAAAAAACACATTGACAACTAAATATCTGATACCATACATTAAATAATATTCACATTATTAGTATATGTTGCTAGGCGGGCTATCTTAAGACATTCCACAGTGTCTGTCTTTCTCGTACAACAGAGAAGAATCATACAAGCTCTACAGAACAACACTGGCCTAATATGTCACCTGGTGATGGACTAAGAACCACTGCTATAACCGTGAAGGGAAAACTACAGCAAGATCCTTATGGCTGCTACCACCTAAACAAGAAGAGGTGTGCTTTGAATTATCGATTTAGGGTTATCACAGAAAAATCTGAACAGCGGTAATAGATAGCAATGTCCTTGTCCTGAAATTCTGAATTGAGTGACATTTTTGCATTTAAATAAGAGGTTGTTGCATACATAAAACAGCAAATGACATAATCTTGGTCCAGAAATCTCCAATTATGTCATTTGGAGGCATCAGCTGTGTGGTTTATATTGCCATCTAGTGGCACTTTCAGGATCCACCCACATTTTTTGCACACTGTACCTTGTACAGTACCAAATGTGAATATTCAGATTATACAAAGAAAGACAGTGTGTTAGACATTGTGGCTGTCTTTTTAGACAATTGCCAAGCCTGGTTCTTTTTCTTGTAACTGTTCTGCAGATAATATAAATATTAATTTGTTTAGTTGGGCTAGTTTAAAAGTCTAATCCTAGGTTTGTCCTTGTTTCAGTCTCGGTAAAATTTTAACCTGTAGTTGAACTAACCCCTGCCGATTCACTTAAAAAAAAACACTTCTCAATTTCTTTACTATTTGCTCCTCCAGTAACAGGACAGAAATGGTTTAAGAATATTTTTCAGTATTAGCACTAATAAATAGTAGCCTTATTTTTACCATGCAACAGCCCAAACGTGTCTGTAGGTGGTAGTCACTAGTTATACAATATGCTAGTCAAACAGATGTTGAGATGTCACATCTGTACTTATGGATTCATGTAACTCAGACAGGCTTTCCTCGGTCACTTTTCTTGTCACATGATTGCATTTCAGTCTTTGTGGTGACCTCCCATATGTTTTAATGTTTAAGTCATTTGTAACCCCACCCCAGCCAAAGTCGAAAAACAAAGAAAGATTTGTTAAAAAGAACTCTCAACATTTGTTTCCACACACATCATTACATTTCAGTCTTTATGGGGACTTCCCATGTGTTCTTACTTCAAAGTACATCTCAAAAGCAGAAGATTATTGATACGATTTGTTTCCATACACGCACACACGTACAGCCTTTCAGCAGTGAAAGACTGATCTGATGCTTTCACAGCATTCAGTCATGGTGTTCCTTCTCCTAGCCTGTCAAAGTCCATGCGAGGTCACCCAGCTGCATGCGGTTTGAGCTGCTGTTATCGCCTCGGCTTAGAGTCTGATTGTGCAAGGCATGCAATTACATGCTCTATTTTCAGTCTGTGCTCTGATGCAAACAGTCAAGCGAACCATTTGAGATCGGGGCCGATACGGGCGCTTGACTTCCACCGTTGGTAGTCACAAAGCCTGTGGGCAGGCCTGATTTGATCAAAATGACCACAGTGTAATTACCGATAATTAATTGAGTAAATACACACAGCTAAGGTCAGCGTTCTGTGTTCGTGTTCACTAAAGATTGTGCTGGGGGAACATCCTTGGGCTTGTTCCAGTGAGGAGAAAACAATTATACATATTGGCATGTTCAGCTCCATCCTCTCTGGAGGTTCTGTGAATTCCATATGGTTTCCATCTCCATCCTGCTGTTTTTGCCTCCACTCCAGGCCAACCTTTCAGTCCACAGAGTTTCTTCCCAACAGGCTAGCCTTCTGAAAAGTACCATGACCGGCTAAGTGCTCTCGCTTACTTTGTAGCTGTATTTGAAATAATTACAGTGTGTAAATAACTTGGCTAGTCACGTTTTTTTACTCACCCTAGTGTGTTTACTGTCACCCACCAGCTTTTCGAGGGATGATGGTTATTCAGGTGCGGGTGGCATATGTAATTATCATAGTGAGTATAGTATGTGTAAGGGTCAGAGATGGAGGTTTGTGAGAAGTCCTGGTGGAAAAAGTACAGGATATAGGCTCTCCATGGTGCGAGTGATTTTTATAATCATGTTTATATTCAGGTGAATTAGGAGTTAGTTTCAGGTCTGTGGAGGCCATACCCTCCTCTATTGTCTGGCTAATTAGCACTGATACCCTCAGCTGTGTGCACTTGGCACTGCTGGTTATCGGCCAACTGAGTGTGAGCTAAAGCAGCAGTTGAGTGAAGACCTATGAGTCCACCAAGCATGGACATCAAGGAACCCTCTACGCCTTGGCTAAGTGTCCTCTCTAATTTGCACTTCTTCCTCCAGTACCTTCCTGTTGTTCATCCCGGATGCCACTATCATTTTCATCACAGGATGAATTGCAACCCTGCCAAAGTGCACCCCGTTCCTACATCAGCAACTGACTCCATGTCCATTAAATTAAGAAACTGATAGTCTGACGTGAAGAAATCTGACTTCTTTCTTGCTCTGGCTTCACATTCATCTCTTCACATTTTGGCATTGACTGAAACATGGATCCACCTGGAAAATGCTGCCACCACCGCCTCCCTGTCTGCCAGCTTCCCCTTCACCCACATCCCCCGTTCATCTGGGAAGGGAGGGGGCGGGACAGGATGGGATAAGACAGGTTTCCTAGTCTCCAAATCCTGGAAATTCTCTCTTCATAGGTAACTACCCTACTTTTGAGTATCATGCCATCACTATTAATAAATATATTTAACTGTACATTGTTGTCGTCTGTCACCCACTCAGCCCTTCAGGTAACTTTAACAAAAAACTGGATATGCTCCTGTCAATGATTCCTGATGGCTGCTCACTTCTTGTCATCCTAGGGGACCTGAACATCCACCTTTACAGACCTCAGGCTATTGGTTTTTTCACCCTTACAACCTCTTTGGGTCTGAACAGACTCTCCAATCCAGTAACCCACAGGGCTGGTAATGAACTAAATCTTGTCCTGACCTGTAACTGCACTGCTGTCAGACTGCTTGTCACCTCATTACAATTACTTTGTTTAATTCACCCCATCTCTCCCTTCTTCTCCCCCTGTCCCCCCTCATGTCACCCTGCATTGCCACCTTCACTCCCTCTCTATGTCCTCCCTCTCTGTGTTTGTCTCCTCTAGCCTGCTTATTCTGGACCTGTTCTTTTCTCTTGATACTGATGAAGGATCTCATACACGCTGTTCTGTCCTAACCTCCTCTAATCCAGACCCACACATCCTGGACCATCACACCCAAGGTTCTCCAGTATCATCCGTAGTTACAAACCAAGCTCAGAATAGTGAAGAGAAAATGGAGGTAAAGCAGGCTGATCTGGTTGAGTATCATTCACTCCTTTCGTTACTCTCCTTTTGTTACTCCTGCCAAGACCACTTATTACCACAGATTGGTCAGCAACACTACAGACACATGTACACTTTTGTCCACATGCAACATCTTACTCAATCTACCGCCAGCTGTTCTACCAACAATCCTGACTGCTGATGACTTTTCTACCTTCTTCCATGAGAAGGTAGCAACTATTGGCAGTCAGTTTTCTCCACCTGCCTCTCTCATTCAGCCTCCTCCACCACACAGTCCTAGGATCCCATTCTTCACCATCCTTACAGACACTGATATCGCCAAGATCATCCTCCTCAATTGACCTACCACCTGTCCACTGGACACCATCTACATTCACCCGTACTCTCACTCAACTAATCAACACTTCACTCACTACTGGCACATTCTCCACGACATTCAAACAGGCTCAAATCACTCTTCTTCTCAAGAAACCAAAACATGATCCTTTGCAGGTCAATAACTACAAACCTGTCTCTTCTCTTTCCTCTCTAAAACTGTTGGGCGTGCTGTCCTCACCCAGATATACAACTTTCTCATGCAGAATGACCTTCTGAATCTGCCTCAGTCCACCTTCAGAACTGGGCACTCCACTGAGACTGCCCTCCTGACAGTCTTGGATGCCAAAGCTGCATGTGTCACCCATCCTCTTCCTCCTTAACCTTTCTGCAGCCTTTGACATGGTAAATCATCAGATCCTCCAGTCTACCCTCTCCAACCGTGGCATTGCTGAAACTGTTCTGAGATGGTTTGGCTCTTACTGATCAGGCAAATCATTCTGAGTGTCCTGGGCTGGCAAGGTGTCCAAATAACATCAGCTAACAACTGGTGTCCCTCGGGGTTCAGTCCTTGGCCCCTTTTACTTCTCTATGTACACTACTTCCCTAGGTTTGATCATCCAGTCACACAGCTTTTACCACTTCTACATTGATGACATACAGCTCTACCTGTCCTTTCCTCCAGAAGATACCATAGTTTCAATTTGGATTTCTGCTTGCCTTGTTGAGATCACTGTCTAGATGAAGAATCATCACCTCCAGCTCAACATCTCAAAGGCCGAGCTTCTTGTCTTCTTGGCCAACCTTACTGTTCTCCATGATATCGTTGCTCAACTTGAGTTTTCAATGCTGTCCCCACCAGAGTGCCAGCAACCATGAGATAACGATTGATAACCAACTTTCACTGACCACATTTTGGTTGTCTCCAGTTCCTGCAGGTTTGCTCTCTACAGCATCTGGAAGATCAGGCCATACCTGTCTGATAAAACAACTTGACTCCTTGTCCAGGCATTGTTACCTCCAGGCTTGTGCGGTAAAGCTACTACAGATGTTTCAGAACGTAGCAGGACACCTGGTATTTAATCAGCCCAGATGCTCCCATGTTTCTCTTCTTTGTCTCTCTCCACTGGCTTCCTATAGATGCTCACATCAAGTTCAAGTCCCTCCACATGAGAAGTCTCAGTGCAGAAGATTCTTGTGTGTAGTCCCACAATGATGGAACAAGCTGCCTATCTACATCCAATTGGCAGACTCCCTGTCAAACTTCGAAAAATGCCTCAAGACTCATTTTATCTGGAACTCCTCTAACTTATCCAGTGACACTCCTACTATGGACTCACTCTCCAAGCTCTGATTCCAAACCCTTGTCTTTAATGTTTTCATGCTGATTTAGCTGCTCGTTTAGGTAGAATTACCTTGTCTTAGGACACTCTGTATGGTTCTTAATACAGTGTTAACCTGCACTTGGTTGCTAGTCCCTTTGTTGAACACTCAGACTAGCTGCAGTAAGCCTTTAGATAGCTCCTTAACTGCAGTTTGCTTGTGTTTTACCTACCTTGCTATATGTCACTTTGGACAAAAGCGTCTCCTAAATGAATAAAATGTAAAAATGCATAAACTATTCCCAGAGTGAATCCATATGCACAACACGACACCTTTTTCCAAGACCGGCTGTCTTGATTGATCCTACGTGGACAGATCGGACCTATGGATGTCACTGTGGCCAAATTGTCCTTGGTATAGGGATGAAGTAACTGAGGGGGCTTCCTGGTGACAAAGCCACCTAATTCACATGAAAACATCAGACTAAATTTGATGCCCACTAACATCACAAAGCTGCTTTCTGGATTTGAAAGCTTTTGGACATTTTTTTTCTTGCACTGTTTATCAAAGAAACTGTTTAGGTTTGAATTTTGCGTTATTACTGGGAGGTTTAAGATTTGCTTTTTATGATAATGCTGCATCGTTAAGCATTAGAGACAAAAATCAAAGCTATCGTGGAAAATGTGATTTTTAAGTCTCAACGCCTGTTGAATTTCACTTTGCTCATGATATAACACCATTTGAAAATTACTTAGAGCATTTTTAAAACTCAACAATCACATTTCTGATTTTTACATCTGGTCCAGTAGAGCCAAACAGTAATGAATACACAGACTGAATCAAAGTGCAGTGTGAAAGACCTAAATCATGGTCAAAACTAGAAGGGTATGCAGAACATAGTCATGGTCACAAGCACACGGTCGGAATCCAGAACAGGGCAATCAGCATGGCAAACAAATCCAAATCATAAGGCAAAAACAGGAGTCAAAGAATAACAGGCACAAATCATACACACATACAGTCAGGCAATAACATACATACTCAATATAATCTCAGAAACTCACAGTGAGTTGTGGCAGCTTGGGGAATTTAAACAGCACTAGGTAACTCAGCAATTGAACACAGCTGTTAGTACTCAGGGGATGAGGAATGACGATATGATGGGCATAGCTGGTTAAGTTGGTTTGGCTAGCTGGGCGTGGATATGACCCAAAATTTGCTTTGCTCAAAGAAATGTTCTTGTTGTTAAACATGAAATTAATGTACTAACTAAGAACGTACTGTACATTTGCCTTCTGTCAAAATTCCATGGCAAGCTGTGACATATCTGAAAATCTTGCCACAGGCAGATCATCGTCAAGTACTATTTCTGGAAAATTATTAAGATGGCATGACCCTGTACCTAATAAGAGATCAAGAAAGATCATTGGACAGTTAAGTTAAGATGTTAAACTGTGATGTGGGAAGCAAAGATTTATGTCATGCAGTGAGTGGGATTTGTGGTTTTAATCCAACAGGAACAAGCAAAACAGTGAAGGGAGGTGAAAGTCTGGAATAATCAGCTTCTTGAGTTTTGATATTTTGCTACCATATCTATTATCTGCTGGTATAGGTATGACACGGCAGCTCTGGTTTAGTGTAAAAATGTTGCCACTCTTCCACTACATGAGTTTCAGTGGAGTTGATTAAATCAGATTCACTTCCTTTTCAATATAAAATGGCAGACAGTTGGAATACAACACTGTAAACATAGTTTTTATTTATTTATTTTGGGGGGGTGGTGGCTTGTTGGCTGTACAGACATAAAAAGTTGTCTGACAGAACTTTAAAAATGTGGTTTCCGTAGAAACCATAAAACTGGATTTTTACAGGGGTTTCTAATGCTGAGTTTTATTTTGAATCCTTACAGGCACATATATCAACAGTATCCATCAGCCAATCTTTTTATGCTTATAACTTTTTACAAGCAACCTGTCTAGATTTGTGGATTTTCCAGAGGGAAAAGCTTCAAAGGCAATTGAGTATTATTTCAGAAAAATGATGTCTATAAATGTACAAATCACAAAAGAAAATAGCTGTAGAGGACATCCTTTAGAGCCCTGATAATTGCTGACAGATACTGGAGGCCAGGGAACTTGTGCAGTCGTGTCCTGCTGGCCAGTTTGCAGTCCATCACCTAATCAGCAGTATATAGTGTTATTGTGTATCTGAAGAACATTTTGATGGTCAATCAACTAAGATCTCACAAGGTTAATGGGGTGTGGGGAATAACAGCCTTGAAAACATGGCTAGATTTTTCTGTTCAGTTCTTGCTTTCTGAAACCCCCCGTATGAAAAGCTGAATATGTCCTCACTCTCATTTTTCCAAAACACTTGGCCAGTACACATAGCTGCTCAAATCCCTAGACCACGATATAATATACACTGAGATAAATGAGAAGAAACAAAAGATAACTGTTTAAAATTGCAATAACTCTGCAAAACAATCTGGTGTTTAGAAAAATGCATGAATAATTTTATTACACTGCACTTGTATGCAGATTTATTAAAGTCAGCGATACCTTGTTAGTAGTAACTAGAATTTTACCTCGTAAGGTTCTGAATTGAAAGATTCAGTTAATGAGATAACTATTAACAACCCTGGTATTTAATTATTAACTGTTTGTAAATGTGATGGATATAAGTGTGGGTTGTCTGTTATTGAGGCTTTAAAATGCTCAATTGCCCAAACATTCTTTGAGTCTGGCCTCAATAACAGCGAACCTGACCTACAATCTGTGACTACAGGAATATCATTAGAATGTATCTATGTCTCAGTAATGCTGTTTATTTCAAACTTTATCATAAAGTTAAGACATGAATGAAAAGATTGACCTACACTAAATTTTAAAAGCTCTGAAGGTCAGTTCCATCTGTTCTACTCTTTGTATTGTCTTCCCTGTAAAATAATTGGAACACATTTGTGGTTGGTGTCACTTTTTCACTTTTTTAGACACTCCTGTATGTTACCACAGCTGCCTTGGCTTCCCAGGCATGACAAACGGTTCTCTAAAGTAAAGACCTGAGGTTCCAGCACAGGAAACCGACCTTGCTGTAACTTCGAGTGCGACGCCACATGTGCATCGAATCATTTCCTGCAATGCTGCCTCACCACACAAAGTTTCTGCAAAATGTATGACATATAAACTCACAGCTTTTTGTGTGGTCACTTTCAATAGAGAGGCATCCTTTGTGTCTCGGTCTGCTAGAAAGATGGTGTCAGCCATCCTAAGGAACCCTGAAAGTTGTAGACTACGACATGCACATACATCACCTATGCAGCATAATGGATCATGCCTAATTGTGTCACATGATAAGGGGCTTTCATTGAAGAGAAATGGCACACAAAGAGCACTGCATTGCTAAGCTCAAATGAGCTTGGGCTGTTTCAGTTCCATTGATATAATATTTTTTTGTCAAACTTTCTTGCTGTCTATAAATGGCTCCCTTTTGGAATGACTCTGCTGTGTCACCTGCCCAGGCCCTCCAGAGGGTGCTCCTGTGCACTCCCTACCTGTGTCTCACCCAGCTGTCCTCACCTGTTGCCCATTGCCTCTTCCTCTGGCTTATATTAGCCCTCAGTATGGCCTTAGTCCCTTACTCAGTCATTGTGTTTCCCTGCTGCTCTGTCCCTGTATTATTGTCTGCATATGTTCCCCATTAAAAGCCTTGGTTCCCCAACTACTTTGGAATCTCTGGTCTTTGGGTCTCTGCTCATGGATCCTCCTCAAACTTTGTGACGGACTCCTCTCACATCCAGAAACACATTTTTTGGATTCTTATCATACTAACTTTCATAATTCATTTGGTCCTTCAGACTGACTTCCAGGTGACCACTGAATGTAGGGCTCTATGATTGGGTCCAATCCCCCCCTCTGCTGCCACCAGACATATGGATTAGCCATTACAGAGTACAGCTTGCATGCAGGCTGGGACCTCGCCATTAGAACTGAGAGTTCCCTGGTTTCATGTTACACCCTGTCCCTCTACACGCTGGCCTGTTTCCCACCGACAACTGAAATCACAGCAAATGATTAACTTTGTATTGGACACCTTTGAGCTTGCTGTCTCGTAATGATGATATCACTGTTAGAGGGCTGCAGTCAAGGTCCACTTCGCTTGAGTGTTCACTCTTCTTGTAATTTTTTACGCATAGAGCTTGTTTCTATGGCAACTGTCTTTCCAACACCTGACATAGTTTGGGAACAAAAAGAGCAGATTTAAAGTAAAATACGTCCTGGTCATGTTGCGAGCTCACAAAACAGAACCATGGGGAGTTTAAATAGTGTTGGGGGTCATACAACACAGCATGCTACAGAAATGAAGTAGCTGTTTCAGTGGGGACATCACACACAGCCAGGCTCCTGCTAAGCATACTTTCCATGGCAGCCAGATTCTCCGGTTTGGCTTACTGGGGCAAAACAAAAGAGAACAAAACCAATATATAACAAACCTGGAAGACAGGACAGATCAAACAGATCTACACTGATGATCACATTCAGCTGATTCTGCCCCTGCAGGTGTTACTACACCCTATCGAATCCATTAAGCTTCACTTTTGCTTCTATTGTTGGATAAATGAACTAGCTGCACCAAACACAATTGTTTCATTTTTAATTGTATTTTTCCAGTGTTTTCAAGCACTTTCAAGACAATGAGTATTTGTTGAAGTTTATAAGTGCTATCCCATAATGTAAGAAGATTTTTGTTAATATTTAATGCTTTATTGAACGTTTGGAAGCCGCTAAATGACTTGAGCTCTGGTTTCCTTTCAGTCAGAAAAAGATCATAGTATCTGAGTATCTTGATGAAACCAAACAAAAACAGTAGAGAGGGTCACAGAATAACAGAGAAGGATAACAGAATGTTTCTTCCACCAGTTTGAACCTCTTTCAATCATTCAGATGAAAGAAAAAGTTCAAAAACTGACCTTGCAAACAACAATTGTAACAGTACAATAAATCAATACAGAAATCTGATTAACAGTTCAAAGAGATCAACTGTCAAATCTGCTTTTACCATAATGGCACTGGTTTTGCTGTTCACGATACATGTGCATGCTAAGAAGAGAGCTTGTGAACTGGAGGATAGAGCCATGTACAAACCCTCTGACCTTACAGACAGACAAGTCACCACTGCAGATAAATCTATGTTCTGCCAGGGGATGATTCTAGTCAGCACTTAGACACTGTAATTATGCTTCAAGCAAGGCTGAAACAGACCTCAAGCTGGACCAAAAAAAGGTTTAAAATGTTCCTGCAAGGTCAGCAAATTTCATCCGAGGCTGCTAGCAGGCCAATGATGGCTTTAATTCACTCGTCTTCACTTGGTTTGGGGACCGCAGCACGTACAGTTTGAGAGATTTCAGAAAATGCACAATTGTTGGGCTATTTTTAACTGTTTTACCATAAAACAAAGACAGACCAAAATAGATGCAATAATATGTTCCCCGACTGTCTATGTATGTGTTCCATCAGTGCAGCCATAGCGTGGCAAAAACAGTTAACAGCTAGGAAATGGAAATCTTACAGTTGTCATGCCTTCTGGGCCTCCTCGGGTTCAAGAGCCGGGCTCAAATGAATCATGGTGGATCCCTACTGAGCTGCTGCGAAAATAGGCGCTGAATGACGGGAGCCAAGACGAAGCTCCATCTCAACAGTTCCTTTTTAAGTTTGCTGTGATACGCTGCCTTTACCAGCTGGATGGAGAGTCATTATTTAGATCAGCTGACACAGGTGCCAAAGTTCAAAGCCATAGTCCGCTAAAGCCATCATTTTCCATGCTGAAGCACAATGTTAACTATTCTACCCACGGTCTTATTTTCAGGCAGCTAAATCACTATTTTTTATGTCATTTGCTGTTTAAGTTAATGCTCCTAAAAATATTCTGCATTGCCTTTTAATCTCTTCACCAGCTGTCCATTTTGTGTACTATATCTAAACAAACAGGTATGATGTTCATCTACATCCTTGAAAAAAATGTTTCAGCACAGGCATGGTTTAATAGTGTTGGACAGAATGGTGTCATTGAGACTTATTCAGTGCAGATTTTAAGTTCATTCATGACTCTGTCACCACATCTCTCCATGAAGACAAATCCTCTGAGTCTGATGCTTCTGTGTAGAGGGAGCCGCCTCATTTTATTGATGAGGTGTTTATTGAAGCATTGTCAAAATTTCCGTATGCTCTGAGCCCCAGGCGGTCATATTGTACAGAACTGCAAAATATACAGGAGTGTGTATGGTTTTTATATGCGGGAAAAGCTCAAAGAAAGCAAAGTCATATAGCTTATTCTCGATGAAAAATTCCTGAGGGGAGATAAATACTGTCAGTAGGAATGTAAAACAAAAATGCAGTGGCCAAAAACACTGGGAAAATTGGGAGATTAAAAAAGTAGGGTATTTGTCATATAACGTTCTTTGATGTTTACCTTGGGCATCTGACTGTTTGAGTCTTACATTCATCTGCTTTTTGTAGCTTGAAAATCATACCTCACTTGGAGGGAAAAAAAAATGTTTGCCAACTGGAGGTAGAAATATTAATATTCTCCACAGCTGCCTTCTCACGCGTACTGTATATCTTAATACATCATGGGGTACTGGCATTACTTAGAATTTGTTAATTGCCTGAAAGAACGTCACTGTAAACCTCGCTTACAAAATGGGACAATTCACTTACGACAAACATTTGGCTTTCGCACCCTCTTGTTGTAAACACATTGAATATTTGTGGTGCAAATTATTTAGCAGCTGTGCAAACATCTCATTCAAGAGTATAACCATAAATATTACTATCTGACCCCAAAGCCAAAACCATCATTCCAGAACCATTACAATATGCCCTGAATTAAAATTAACACCCAGACCTGAATGTTGAAAACTCAAACCTTAGGCTTAGATTTTGTCACATTTACCTGCCTGAAAAGACAAAACTACATTCGTGTGGCCAAAAAAAAAACAAAAAAAAATCTACTAGAATCAAGTCTCAAATTTGTTGGGAACTAGTAGAAGAAGTACTGCTAGTACAGTTTAATCATTGAGATGGTTGTTGATTCAAATCCCTGATGACATTATAATTCTCTAACAGGACTTTTAAACTGAAACAGAGTCCATTTTAACGAATTATAAATAGTTTACAATACATATTAAGTTCATAATATAAGCAAAGGCAACTCGATAAGACAAGTGTATATTCTCGAAATAAGTACTGTAACGTAAATGATGTCAGAAAGTGTAAATAGTGTATCAAACACAATTTATGTGGACTAAAAGGTCCACAGAACGCATTTTATCAGTTGTGCCAAAGTAAACAGGGTGTGTTCAGGACTGTAAATTCACATACTTATTTTATTCATTAATGGCAGACGGGGTAATGGCGGTGTCTGAATGGGCAGCACTGTCGCTTGGGAGCTCTGACTTATAGTCCTTGTTTGTGTGTAGAGTTTTCATGTTCTCCTTGTGCTGTGTGGGTACTGTGTCCAAATAAGTGCATTTATCTGTGTGTTTGTGTGTTTACCATGTTTATATTATGTTGTGGGGACAAAATGTCCTCAGGAGGTAATAACAACCTGACATTTTTACCTTGTAGGGACATTTGGTATGTACCTACAAGGGAAAATTCGATTTTATAAAAATTTATGAATACAATTTTTAGAACCCAACGAGCCTAAAGTCTTGTATTTTGTTGGATTACTTATGGGTTAGGGTTATAAGGGTTAGGGTTGTCATAGTTAGGATTGGGGTTAGGCCCACAGAAATGAATGGATGGTCCCCACATGGTTAGAAATACAAATGTGTGTGTATGCTCTGTGACAGACAGGGATGCCATCTAGATCATACCCCTGCCTCATACCCTGTGCTGCACAGGATAGGCTCCAGGCTACCGTCATAACCGTGTGGTGGATGGATGGATGGATGGATGGATGGATGG
>JAACJT020000001.1:8999864-9013251 GCA_009936485.2 Gymnarchus niloticus | reverse complement strand
AGCGACCGTAAAAGGGGGCGGGGCTCAGGGAGTCGGAGGGACCTTCAACTGGGCGATCCTGACCGTCGGCGGCGGAGCGACCGTAAAAGGGGGCGGGGCTCAGGGAGTCGGAGGGACCTTCAACTGGGCGATCCTGACCGTCGGCGGCGGAGAGCAGGTCCCCAGATGCAGTTTAGAGGCGCTGTGGATGCGCCACTCAGGCAGCCTTCGCTTGTGTTGGAGATACTCGGACCTGCATCAACTCAAAATGGGTTAGGGAGACTCTACAAACCCACTCTGGACCATTTTGCCAGAATGGGAGTAGGAATTTGGTCGGGCAATTTTTCACGAAGAATAAAGGAAGTACAAACTGAGATTTAAAGTCGGCGGAGATTTTCAATCGTCTCCTTTTTAGTTTCTTTTCTCTCTTTTGTTCTCTTTTGTGAGAGATGATCGCAGAGTTGATCTGCAGCGCGGTAGCTTTGGTCCTGTATCTCAACACGCTGGGCGCTGATTTCTGCTACGATGACAGGTAGATAATTCATCATTTAAGCCGAGAGACAGCGCGGTTACGTGCGCTACATGTGTGCCTCTGAATTGTTCAAACTGGGTAATTGTAGTGACAGTGCTGATTGTTGCGCGATTCCGTGTGCGGAGTTCGCATGTTCCAAGCTTTCCTCCTCTGGGGTCGATTTTCATGCACTGTCCAAAGACATTGGTTTCAATTGAACTGGTTCTCATAAATTGTTTTTTTTTTTTTTATTGTATTGCCCTGTGTATTTCCCTATGTGTGACTGCGCTGTTGTCCCGTTCCAGGCATGCCCTGCCATCGCAAGCCCTAATGAGAAACGGTTATTGATATAAGAAATCGATTCATCTGGAAATGTACACTAGCGGCCCTTCTAAGACATTATTGCAACAGTCACCATATTCATATTGGTAATGAGAGATAAACATTTTTAGATATACAATAACCAATGAAACGCATCCAGAATGAAACGTCTGTTGCATTAAGAGAACCATGTGTGTTTCATACCGTGATTGTCTGAACATTACGGGGTACTTCTAGAAATGACTTATTTATATTTAAAGAAAATGTTAATGAGAATTGACAGCTCGTAACGTGCCAGCTTCCGATACGTTTCATTTGCAGTACTGAGCGAAAACGTGCGTTAGTGTATTAATTTGGTGTAAAATGCGCTGCCAATACTAGAACAAACAATCAAAATTTATTTTAGTTACATAGTATCACACGCCACATTCCCCATCTCAGTCCACTGAGTACAACCTCCCCTCCCTCCGAAGTAAAGTGTATTTCAGTTACCAGAACTTAATACATAACAAGTTAATGAATGATGCAATATATACGATTATAGACTTTTTATATTGTGTGTGATACTCTTTCTCTTGTATCCAGCACAGTGCTTTGCCAGTAGGGAGGATATTAATTATGCTATTATTATATCATGCAGTATATGTGATGATGTGTTTGCGTGTGTACGTGATGGGATTTCACTTCTGTTATTCATATCTCATGCAAATTAGTGTGCCAAGGATGCTGGTGCAAATTTAGTTAAAAAAATAAACCTTTAGTAAAAGTATATAGAGAACACTGCCACAGACTGTATGGATAAAGTGTTTCATGGTTTATTCAATGCTTGTGTGCTGCAGTAAAGGTCACCAGAGTTTGTAAACTGTGTACACACTGCTTCGGGACACCAGCTGGTTTGCATCCACTCATTTTTAGCCTTTTGGAATCTTATCTTGAAAAGTTCTGCTAAGAGTTTTTGCTGGCGATAGTGGCTCATGCTCGTCCTGCAGCATCTGCTGAGTATAATTGCATGTATAAAAAGGCAGTTTTTGTTGGTCTGGCATGCATTACACATATGTTTTTGGTGGCACATGGCAGGAATATGCAAACATACAGCTTTACAAGATTAAACCATTAACATATTTTGTAGTTATTTAGTGGTATAATCAATATTCAGAATGGTTCACCCAAAGATGAATGAGTAACCCTGGTGCTGTAGAACCACTGGCTAATAGTGGAATAATTTGGGCAAAGGGCTTTGCTCAAGGGCCCAACAGTGATATGGACACTCTTGCCAGCTGCAGGACTTGAACCTGTGACCTTTCCATCACAGGCACCTAACCCACAGAGCCACATTACCACCCAAATCTCTCTGTTTGTCCCCACGCACTTCTGAGTTATGTTACTTTGAAAAGCCCTGCATTTCCACGTTAACGTGATAAGAGCATGAAGTCACTGACAGTTAAATCTGGATATTCCATTGGTTCCGCAAGCCGTACCGTGATAAGCATTAGGATGCTGGATGGATATTTCATTGGTTTACCCTTGGGAGTGTCCCCATATGAACAAAAAAAAACCAGTTGCATTGTCTGAAACTGGCTAGAACTTTAATGTGAAATGGGGAGAATAGACACGCACCACGAGGACTGGATACAGAATTCTTACTGGGAATCTTTTTTTATTGACAGCGTTTATGTGTTTTTTTTCTTAGTGGTATACTAACTATGTTGGGGATTTGAATGATCTTACAGAATTTACACTTGGACACTAGATGGGTTACACACTGGACAGGGTGCCAACCCATTGCAGAGCGCAGTCACACACACTCACAGCCTATGGACAATTTAGACATGTCAATCAACCTGCAATGGATGACTGGTCTGTGGGATAAAGCACATGCAAACTCCATGCATAGAGAGCTGGGATTTTGACCCCCAATCCTGTAGGTGCAGGTGACAGTGCTCATCATTGAACCACCATGCAATAAGGCAACCAGTAGGATAAAAATTATTAAACAAACAAACAAACAAAGCAGATGAAAACTTAGGTCTATTTGGTCTTATCGCTCAGAGACATTTCAGCTTTAATAGGATCCTGAGGCAAATACCCTGAAGAAAACATTTCATATGTACACATTGTGTGCTGGAGTAAATTAATTACTTATCTCTACTTTACGCATTTTGTCATGGAACAAGCTCCGCTGTATCTACTGTAAGTCATCTCCACTCCACAGTAACCCTACATTATGACTTGTGTAAGGACTCACAGAGGCTTTCAGCGGCTTAATTGCTGACTCACGCCATTATTTTGTCAAAAAACTTCAAAATTTTTAGTTGAACATTTCTAGTACTCTAGAATTCTAGAATCTTTGCCTCGGAGGCTCTGTCTGATTTTAAACATATTTGGTGTTCATTTTATTAGTGGGGTATGTCTTATTTCCTTTCAAAGAGAAGGGCAGAGGCCCTGATCCAGACTGATGTGGAATTATGCACAGCTTGGAAATGAAGAAATATTGCTTAATTTTTAGATTTAATTTTTTTATTTGACAAAAGTCACTGAGTATTGTGTGTCAACCTTAGATGGCAGTGTGGATACTCATCTTTGAGTCGATATGATATTTGAGGATATTGAACTGTCATTTACAGTTTCATTTTGACAGTTTTACCAAAACGACCATTTACTTCTTCCCTAAATCTGTGAGGATGTGGTTACAATTTCTATTAAGCCTTAGTTTGTTTTAGTTGCAGAGACTTGCAGCCCAGACTTATCCTTCACATGAGTCAGGATGGTGTTATTGTCACACTGTTATTCCACCGTACAGATCGTTCTGAAGCAGAAAAACATCCAAAAGAAGCTCTGTGTTATGGTTCGCATATGTTTAACAAGGCTGGCCTGGTGTCAAATTGACCATGTCCCAAGAAGCAATTCTCGGAAGGGGGCATTTCAGAGACTTACCAGCAAGGAAAAAAACTCCCAGAATCACAGTGACTTTTAGGTGTTAGAAGCCTGGCTCAATCATTTCATATATATGTATAATATTGTATATGGACTAAAGGCTTTCAAGAATATTGTTCACTAAAATGCAGCAATCATCAGTTAATTGCAGTTTTCACAGTAGTTCTGGATTATTGTCCCCCCCAAAATGAGCTGAACTTGTTAAATTAAATTTCAATGACTCATGCGGGAATGAATTCAGGCTACTTTGCATATTTAGCTAATTGTGTATTGGTGCCACAAATGGACTTAGCTCAATGTAATGCCAGTGTTATTAATCTGTTTTCAACTAAAGGTTGAATTTTGAGTGCAGCTGAAGATATCACTGACTTCCAAATATTCCTAAAGGCCTCCCTTGGCTGCAGTATGGCACCGAACGGCGGCCACATGGCTCAAAGCCAGGTAATCACCGTGTGACTTTTGGCAGTTTCTCTGAACTAACATATGTGAGTGCTTGTGAAGTTCCATCCTGTGCCAGAACAGCTTGAGGATTCCCGCCTCTGAATATGGATTATGGACGTAGGACACAGGATCTATGACAAATGTACATGCAGTTAACTCTGTACTGCATCTTTGTGTGTTTATTTGTATATATGTCATATTATATTTCTGTTAGATGGAGGAAGTACTTTGCAGCAGCTAAGAAGTATGACAGAGTGCTACTGGATGATTTAGTTTTATAATAGACATCAAATAATGTCACATTTGGTGTCTATTATGGACCATATTAACTCTGTTCTGTCCTGCAGAGCAAAGGTAGCAGAACAGGTCAGTGACCATTACAACAATAATGTTAAGAGTAACCAACCAACTATTTACCCAGCTAAGCGCAGATCCACTGTGGATCACATTTACAGATCCTCTGTTATGGAAAGCAGACGTCAAGTTGCGTTTCCCAGTTGGCTCAAAATCATTTTCAGCTGAACATGTTAATTTTAGCATAACAAAGGCCTGCTGTATGTTCTAAACAAATATCACAGTGAATATGTGGAACTCATTAAGCTGTAGTGTATCCCAGTCCAGTTGTATAATGACCAGCTGTGGCTGTGGGGATTTTGAAGCTATCTGAGGACTGTGGTATCCTGTCAAGATCTAGGGTGGGAGGTGCTGCTGATGAAGGGACTTACTGGTTGTGCGAACCCTCAGCACCCATGAGCAGGAGAGTCAGCCTCAGGGTCACGGACAGGAGGTGGCATCTCCTGCTGGGGGTGGAGGACAAGGAGGTGCTCTCTCGGGTTAGAGGTCAACTTTCATGACCAGCATTTTTAATAATACAATACCCTATTTAGCTGTTAAAAAAGAAATTCAGGAAATGTTAACACTAAGCTGTTTAAAAAGAAAATGAAGCAGTTTTGCTTTTGGTGTAATTACAGTAATATTATTGAGTTTTAGTAAACATATTAACCAGGACAACTGTTAACTGTCACATCTGTTAGCATGTATGCAAAGCATTAAGAAATGCTATTATTTAGCCTTGACCAGCCCTGGCTTATGTGGTGTCTAGACGGAATTCTAAGGACAGTGAAAATGCGTCACATTTGTCATGCTCACTGTCTTTAACATTTAACAGGGATTGATGTGGTCTCGCACATGGTCATGTGTAGAGTCTGGGAGGTTAATATCCGTATGAGTTTCTGATGGCTGCCATAAGTGGAAAAAGATAGACCTGGTCTACTCTGGAAATAGAAAAAAACCCAGAAAGTTCCAGCCAGATTACTTGAGGCTTCTGAAGCAGAGAGAGATCTGGGTGAAAGGGACCAGGGATGGAGCGCTTGCTCAATGACCAGTGTGGCATGAAGGCGCCTTTTGTGTGTAGTTGGCGGCTCTTTAGCCTCGCAGGCGCAGGAACCACCAGAGTGGCACTGGGGGAGATCATCAACGGGCGATACATGCTTGATGGATTTATTGCCCCGTGGCGAAAAGCACAAGATTAGCCATGCCGGGTGAAGAAGGGGAGGCAGTAGGGCATGTAATTAGCCCCTTCGTCTCTTTGCCTGATACCTAATTAAATCTTGCAGATTATTTCTCAAAACCCATCCTCTTATACATGTTTTTATTTAACATTTAGTCACCTCTCATATCAGTGATGGATGACTGTGTAGTCGGGCAGAAATCTATCTTGGGTGTAACACCTCATATCTCTGACCCTCTGCTGAAGTGATAATGTTTATAGGCTATATATTCAGCATTGAGCTTATGTTTCAAACGTATCGGAGGCAACTGCAGCTCAATTTTACTGATACATCGTGCTGTTATAACATCATGCTCCAGGAGAAGGCCTACCATCAATAGTTTGGTGAAATATTCCATCCAGACATTAAACGGCAGAATGCAGTATTTAAGTTTCCTTTTGGCATGGAGGTAATGGGCCCTGACGCGGGGAGAAATTAGAATTTCTAATGGTAGCTCGTGGACCTAATCCAGCGTCCAGCCCCAGTGCTGGATCCTCGCCTAAAAATAGGATTAACTGGCCTGCGGCAAGGATGGAGTGGCAAGGATAAGCAGACAACCTAGGCTGCTAAAGACAAAACCTCCCTGTCTGCCAAAATGTCTGTTATAGGCTACTATAAAACTAATTAATTTCCATGTTACTCAAGCGCTGGATATAGCTTTTAAAGTTCTTGTTCTTCTTCTTTCTAGATATCTGTGTGATTTCACTGTGACGGTTTGAACCTGTTCAGATGTTTCGCTGGATGGATGGGTGAACCCTTCCCTGTAAATACTATTATTATAATTGTAAATGCAGTTTTTTTATTGCAATAACTTGCCCTAGAATAAAAGGAAATAGGTGACTGGACAACACAGACAGAGACTTGTAATTCTTCTGAATTCTGAACAGATAGATTAAGTGGATTTTTTATTACTATCCCAGCACGGGGTAGCAGGCATTAGTAGTAGTAATTACAGCATCTCTGTGAATTCGGATACAAAAAATTACAGTTATTCTCTCCCTCTGTATCTCTCTCTCTCACATACAAACACACACACAACACACACACAAATGCCGAAAATGGCTACAGCAGTCCCTCTCTATTCTTACAGGCCCTCAGCTGCCTGTGTCTGAGTGAAATCAAACTTCCAGAAATGCCAGTATAATACCTGTCTTACATCTTATTCAGAATCTTCAAACACCAGCACTTACGATGTGTGCATCAGGGGTCAGTTCACAGACCACCAAGTATGTATACATGACTCCTTCAGGAAAACTGCCTTTATTCGTGTAGACTAAATCACTGAGGCAGTTACAAGCATGGCGCAGCCCATAAAATCCCCTTCAGACAGGAGACATTACCATCACCGCCTCCGTCGTTGGTGCTTATGAACACAGTGTCATCTCCCCACATTCAGCTCCCAGGACACCGGTAATTACCTGGCTCCAGCTGCAGCTACTTCCAAATTCTCCTGTTGCAGTGGAATGTGTTGCACAGTTAAAGGAGCCACGACAGTGGCAGTGGGGGGGCAAATGGTGTCCTCTGTTGGTACAAGCTATATTGTAATCCATAATATATCAATAGACATTATTATTCATTATTAGACATTTTGGGAGCTGTCTCTAAAATGAAAAACTTATTAGTGATATCCATCCATCCATCCATCCATCCATCCATCCATCCATCATTATGTGGAACATCTAATAAAATATGGGAACATCAAGTGTTTTGATCATACATAGAGTTAAGATTTTAGCTGAAAACAACTGGCTTACAGCATGTCAGGGTGATCCATTGTGGCCAAATTACTAACGCTTCCCAAATGTGGACAGGAGTGAGGCAGGGCTGTTTGCTACCTGCATTTTGTTCCTGCTGGCAGTAGACTGGGTCATGAAGACTTCTACTAGACAGAAGTGAAATAGAATCCAGTGGACACTTTGGACTCAGCTGGATGACCAAAACTTTACAGATGACCTGGCCCTTCTCTCCCACACCCAGAAGCAGATGCAGTAAATGACCAGCGCTGTCACAACCAACTCGGCACAGCTGGGCTTCAGCGTGCACAGATGGCAGAACAAGGTCCTTAAGGTTAATTCTCTCAATACAACCCCCATGAGGCTGGAAGGTGAAGTGATAGAAAAGGTGGAGAGCTTCACCTACCTTGGCAGCATCGTTGAAAAGAAGTGTGGAACAGATAGAGCTACATGTTAGAGCCAGAATCTGCAAGGTGAGGGCAGCGTGTGTAAAGTCAGTCCTTCTCTATGGCGCAGAGACTTGGAGGATGACCGCTTCCACCACCTATAGAATCCAGACAATCATCAACACCTGTCTGAGACGCATCCTCCACCATCAGTAACCATGAATTCTGGCAGCGAACCTGACAAGAGGCAGCAGAGGTGCAGATCTTCTGATGATGTTGGAGATGGATAGGATGCACTCTACACAAACCAGGCTCTAGTACCACCAGACAGACCCTCACATGGAATCCTCAGGGGAAGAGGAACAAGAACTGACCAAGAAAAACCTGGTGCCATGACCTGGAGGTAAACATCAAGAGGACGGGCCACACCTGGGGACACCTCGAGCGAATAAGCCAAGATTGTGAAGCCCGGAGACCGCTTGTCAACGTCCGATGCCCGGCATGGGGTAGCAGGCATTAGTAGTAGTGGTAATTACAGCATCACTGTCAATTCGGATACAAAAAATTACAGTTATTCTCTCCCTCTGTATCTCTCTCTCACACACATACACACACAACACACACACAAATGCAGAAAATGGCTACAGCAGTCCCTCTCAGTTCTTACAGGCCCTCAGCTGCCTGTGTCTGAGTGAAATTGAACTTCTACACTGCTCCTTTGACATTGATATGTACCTCAGAGAATAATGTCACCCTCCCAGGTCAGTTGGTTTTTCGTAAATGGACACCTGATTGGTATTGTATTTCTTTTTTTTCCACATAGCTAAAATCATGATGAAATACACAGTGTATCTCGGAAATACTACCTGGGAGCCTCTCTAGGTCCAACTTTTACCTGCATCCTGCTACCACCGGCTTGAATAATGGAAAGCGGTCACGAGTGGTTATCACAGTGTTTGGCAAAGATCATCCCCTTCTTTTAACCCAGGTGCTCTATCAGCAACCTGTCATATGGAGCCTTCTACGTTCGTAAATCTGCAAATTGTGTCACAATTTCTGCTTCGCCAATGAGGAATGTATGTCACTCTGTCTGAGTGATGGCTTCAGTCGACACACTGAGGGAGTCTCCAGTTTAGATGGTTCCTCTTCCGTCATAACGACGGAATCGGCCATTTCATGAATTCTTTCTGACTTGGAAAATGGACTCTCTTGAGCTGTGACCTCCATCAAAAAGCCGGCTCATCGATGTTCCTGACATAGGAACGGTTGTCATTGTGAAGGTGCCCTTTGTGTGACATTGCAGACTAATTAGTGTTCTGTGTGATGATACAAACCCATCCAAACATATGGTGGGTGTGATTTGGTCCAAAAGATACTATTATTTTTCTGCACGGCTCATGGGTAAGATCCAAATACACATTAACTGATTCTGAGCTGCACCGCTGGTGTTCGCTGTCCAGTGAGAATCCTTTGACCATCCAAAGACTTATTCAGTACTGGGGTGCAGTGAGCCCAAATCCAATCACATGGCAGAAAGCATGAGATATCTCTGGGCTACATATTTCTGTGACAGTCACGTTTTAGCTGCCGCCCACACTATGATCTGGAGTGCAGGGTGGGGAACTGCCCTGTGTTTTGAAAAGGAATGCTGTCTCCACACATCTGGAAGTGAGGTACTGAGTCGACACAGAGGAGACCATCTCGGTCTCTGGGCCCTGCTTCATCCCACAATGAGTTTTTAATTCAAGGACAAGGACGCAGCTTTAATTCTGTCAGAATTGTCAGAAGGTAAATGTGGTTTTTCTTCCTGATAAATCATCCATGGAAGAAGGTAGGGATGAGGTAAAGGATTTCCAGGCATTGTTCTATTGAGGGTAATTTTTTTTAGGAAATAAATGTATACAGACAAAATTTCAATTTTAATAGAGCTGTAATATTTAAACACCCACCCGCCTCTGTTAACAACCATTGTACATAAAGTGTGGTCACACCGTTCACGTCTAGTTAACGGCTGCCAGTTCAAACGCAGAGGTCTGCAGAAAATGACTGCACCTATTTTCATTTCGGGCTAAAACCATCTGTGTCATGCAATGAATTATTTGTAAGTGGATGCATGCTAAAGCTGTGAAATGTTTCCTGGGACTCTGTTTAAAAAAGTAGATGCTGGAACTTGACTGTCTAATCTAGCTTTACAATTTCTAAACCAACAAATGAATCAAAAAGCTAAAAAATAGGTACATCTGAAAATCTTTTAGAGGGTAGGATAATATGTACTTTACTGTTTTGACAAGAGCGATTTATCTTTATCTCATACACATTGTGTGGGAAACCTGTGTTTTCCCATCATTATTACACCCATCTTCCACTTCCTCATCCAGCACAGAGTAACAGGAAAAGAGCAGACCAGGCTTTGGAACCTATGCCAGGCAGTACCAGTCCAGTCCAGCATGGCACACACTACAGAGAAGATGATGAAACCAGAGTGCCCAGACAAAGGCCACACACACACACAGAGCAGGATTTGAACCCCCAACCATGGAAGCACAAGGTGACAGGGTTAACCACTGAGCCAGCATGCTTGCTAACAGCTTTTGCTTATTAAAAATAATTTAAAATAATTTTATGAATTTTATGAATTTGTATGAATGCATTTGTCAAGCACTCGAACCTTGATCATAGCTTAACTTGGAGTTATGAGGCATCAGCATCCCAAGTGAAAGACGATATTGTATTGATTTTGCACATGGAGGTCTTATTCGGTAATACCCAAACCTATTTCTCCCCCACTGAGATATCCTTTTAAAATTAGCAATAAAAATGCCTGCATAGAATTACAGCTCTGTTGAAATGCCTGTTCAGTGTTACTATCCAAGCTTTGTGGCTGCCAAGTCTTCCAGAGCCCCATCTGTAAAATAAAATCATTCTTAAATATTACTAGTTCAGCCCCGTTTACACCTCTTTAATCATCCACTTGAGCTGATTATTGTTGGAGTGAGCCTGACCTCTGAGTGTGGGCAGCACTCACTAATTTAAGACGGCCGTCGGACAGGCACGGCCCTACTACAGCAATGCACCCTCCTGACATTAGAGATGATACAGTCTCCTTCAGCTGCCCATAATGAAATATGATGGACATGAAATGCCTAATCCCACGATAGCACATGGTGGGCTGCGTTCTGGATCTTCATGAAGCTTTTACCCCAGTTTATTGGCTTGGAATAACAGGAGACTCAAATTGATGTTGCCTTTGCTGGTACTGTGTAATAATGTGGAACGATTTTGTAATCCAGCTATAATGCATGTCAAGGATCGCCTGACTTTTAATGGTATTGTGTGATATTATGTATGGTGCATTTGCAATTTTTTATTACTTTAGAGAGTACATTAGCAAATTGCACATCTTTCTAGTGTGTTATTAATATGTAGTCTAACCAGCATTTTGCATATAGTTACTCTCTCATTGGAGATACTTTAGAATCATACAGAAATCATAATCTTTAATTAAGAAAATTTAAATTTAATGACATTATTTTGTAAATTAGGTGTACTGCAGACAGTGTGTTACTGAGTGTGGGGTAAAATCCTACTCTTCGCTCTTTGTAATGACCACATGCTCAGGTTCAAGTGCAGACCAGGACTTTATTTGTGAGCCAAAGGGATATCGTGGGCAGACAGGGTCAAACCTGGGAGAGACGTTCCTTTCCAATACCGAGGGGAGATCCTATTCGTAATCGAGGACACGGGCAAGAAGTCAAAGACCAGACGAGACAGATCCAAAACATGAGGTGACGAAGGACGATTAAAGTTCATACACAGGTACAGCAAATAGTAGGTGAGAATGATCAGTGATCAGTACACTAGAGGAACACAATACCTCACATCTACCTCGTGTGTTGTGAGGCTTCTTATGTGCATGCGTAGTCCACCCTTTAGTGCTCCAGGGAGAGGGATCGCTGATGAGCTAGGAGTGGTTGATCAGTCTCCATTGCCTCTGCAGTTTTGTGGGAATTTTACTTCTGCAGTTTTGGGGAAAAGTGTCCCTTTAAGATCTGAACTGGTGAAGTTCATGTTACCAGCAAGCTACCTGCCACCTTCCACCTTCCGATGCTGATGGTGCTTGTGTGGGTCAAAGGGCAGATGCAGCTCAGATTTCATCACCAATCTGTTTTCATGACGCTCCAGTAGTATAGGGGCTGGGGGCCTTTCTGTGCAATGACTGAGAACACAACGTATCGACTGCAAAAATGTATCGGTATATATTCAACTTTATTGTTTGTTGTTATCGAGCAGCCCTCAGTTTTTCATTGGTGTCAGCATTTGGGTACAACCACATCTGCAATGGAATTTACCGTAACCTAAGACTTTTCTGGCATTGTAATTAAAATTACTGAACTTGGCATCCCAGTCCTAATCGTAAACAAGCCTTAAAACATGCATCAGCATGAATGGATTGAAAAAGCACCAGAGGTTTAAATGGAAAATGGCTGATACCCCCCAGACAGCCTTGTGTAATAAAAACTGGCAGAGCTGCTACAGTGGAGTAAACCCATTTTCTTCCACAGACACCGAAATGTCCACCCTCACTTGGTATTGCGATCCAGTCATGTCTCGTTCCCGCTGCCCTTCTCTCTGGCTTTCCTGTCATATCTGTGGCTGTGACTCCTCCCTTTTCTGCTAGGATGACTGGCATCTCTTTGCAATGACTGCTTGGCTTGCTCTCTGGGGATCACCGTGGATAGGGACGGTATTGTGAGACCCCGGTCCATGTTCTGCTTTATCAGATATGGATTTCAGAGCAAGTTTCGCTTGCTCTTTAATGACAGTCCAAACGAAGGCTGTGATATCTACACCCCAGGACCCATCTGTTCAGTTTGGGCAGTTTTAGTTGCTAAGTCACTATGGAGCCCCTCCTCTACTGCCTTGGTACTGCTTGAAGCAATAATAAAATATCGGTTTTCCTTCCATATACAGATAGTCTTTATTTATTTTATCATGGAACATTCTAGCATGAGATCTTTGCCATTCGGATGTCTTCACAGTCATTTTTTCTTCACATGAAACATTTGTTTAGTTTTAGCAAATGTTAGATGGTGACTTGCTTATTAATAGTCCATCTCGTTAGAGAAGCATTCGACTGTTTAGACTTGCATGTGCAGCGAGGTCTAATGATGCATTCGGTCTGTTTTGGGTATCATTTCATCCAGAATCAGCAGTAGCATCAGCAGTTTATCTTACATGAAGCGAACTGATGCGAGTGTAAATATTTACTCGTCCACATTAACACTTTCCAAAGTTGAAAGGTCTGTTTAATCACTGGATCGTTTATTTGCTGTTGGCAGGGTAAGAAGCTAATTGAGTCCCTTTGATTAAGCCTGGTGAGGCATTCAAGCACCAGCATAGAACTTGATGATACACTACAGGAGTCTAGCAATTGAAATATTGTAGTTTTTAAAAAACTTTGGATGAACTGTTCCGTCAGTGCTGTCACTCCTACTTCACATGTTCTGTGTGTTGTTGGAGTGCTGGCGGTCA
>JAACJT020000001.1:8971616-8990501 GCA_009936485.2 Gymnarchus niloticus | reverse complement strand
GTAGTGGAAGCAATGAACATGAGTTTGGGCAGGCTTCGAGAGGCGGTGAAGGACAGGGCGGCCTGGCGTGCTGTGGTCCATGGAGTTGCGAAGAGTCGGACACAACTGCATGACTAAACAACAACACATATACATAAAATCATGAAGATCAGTGGCACACACTCTTAACAGGTGTGATCTAGGTTTCAAATGACTTTGTCCAAGCCTTGTGCATCTGTTCTGTTATAAAGCTTAATTAATCATCACTGATTACTGACTACTTGATTTCTGAACTTCACTAATAGAATGTGTAAGCACAGTAGCTCATTGGTTAGAACTATTACCACACAACTCCAGGAGTCCTTCCCAGACAGTGAGTTTAACTAATCCTATAGTTAAACTTGAATTCTCATTGGAGAGTACTGAAAGCCCTGATGTCAAGATTTTCCGATTCCTCAGAAATCAGATTTGACTATAGAATTTCTTAAACTCACTTTCTGAAACAGGCCCCAGGGGTTTGGGGTTCAAATCCCACCTCCGCTCTTAGTTTGTGGAGTCTGCATATTCTCTCTGTGCTTTGTGGGTTTCCTCCAGGTGCTCTGGTTTTCTCCCATTCTCCAGGCTGATTGGTGTCTTTAAGTTGCCTGTAGTGTGTGACTGTATCTTGTGATGGGCTAGCACCCTGTTGAGGCTGTACCCCTGCCTGGTGCCCTATGGTACCACCCCTGTGAGCCTGCATAGGATAAGTGGTTTGTAAAATGGATGAATGTGACAGAATGCCTCTATGTCGTATGAATTATAATGCCATTTGGGCCTGTGAATTGGTATGTCATTCAAAACTCTGTCTCGTGGATTTTGATGTAATTCAGACCTCTAGGTCAAGTGGATTGGAATGTCATTCAGACCTCTGTGTCACATGACTGACAAAGCTACTCAGCCTTCTTTGTCAGGTGAACTAGAATGTTGCTGAGACCGGAGTCATAAAAAGTGGACTGCCATTCTGTCCTCCATGTTATTTAGGTTAGAATGCCAGTCACCTAAGATAATGGAAAAATGAATAGGTGCATCAAGATGCTTTGGCTAGCTATGATATGGACAGGCATACTTTAATAGAAAACCCATAAATATTAACTCTTCCTCTGTACTAGGCTGATCCCGGAACGGAAAATAGCTTCACAATCATTTCACCTCATTCTTTTTCCATTGATGTGGAAACTTCAAGTGGGTGCAGGGTTTTTTTAAGGCTGCATAGAGATGCTTCCATGCTTGGTGGCACGTCTGGGAGAGAGTGAAGACATCCAGACCACAGCGTACCCTCAGCAACACCTGCCGCTGCAGCTGCTCTCTGTTCAGTGTTTCCTCACTGAATTCCGGAGTCAAAGTCGGCCAAGGATCGCTGTGTTTCGGAAAAAGGAACAAGATGGATGACAAAGGACGATTTTGTTTTAGTCAGGACTTTGCAGGGCAGGTCAGTGGGACACACAATACAGTTTGGCATTAACCCCGTCCCACAGAAGGTCCTGCCAGTGTAGAACACGTGTGATGGTTGCCTGCAGTATCCGTTTGGGTGCGACCTCAGGCAGATGGACTCTGACGGTCAGTCTGTATGAGTGACAACAAAAGGGTTCGAACTGAAGGTATGGAGTCATGCCAGAGAGCTTGAGAATTGGCAGCTCTGT
Source organism: Gymnarchus niloticus (assembly GCA_009936485.2). NCBI lineage: Eukaryota > Metazoa > Chordata > Actinopteri > Osteoglossiformes > Gymnarchidae > Gymnarchus > Gymnarchus niloticus. The sequence goes on along the minus strand of JAACJT020000001.1, from coordinate 8,988,843 downwards.
AATCTGTATTGAGTGCCTGGTATGACATGGCTCTGCTCAATCATTTGTTGTGGGATGGGGAATGAAACAGCATAGGGGTGAGGATGCCGTGCAAGAAAGCCCCATTTTTGTGTGGTGGACCTTTACTGCTGTGCTCTCTGTGTTCAGCTGAGGGTTTTAGTGGACCTGACATTTATGTACCGTACCAGGCAAAAATCTGGCCGCACCTACTCATAGTAGGTTTATGCTTTATTGTTAATCTACATTTAAATAATTCTGAGGACAGCAACACTGTTAAATAACAGAATCATGTGGTGAATACTGACTAGACAACCCATAAACAGAAAAAGTGTTAGGCCTATATGCAAATTATCTTTTATTTTATATTTTTTAAGGTAGCCGCCCTAGGCCTCGACGACATCCTTGCCCACCCTCACCATTCTCTCTGCCCACTCCAAGACGTCGGCACCTGGGCTGTTTTTCTGACAGTCTTGAAGGAGTTCCCACACATGCACTTCTGCTTTTCCTTCACTCTCCATTCCAGTTCGCCTCCAACCATCTCCTTTTGGTTTAGGTTGGATGCCTGTGGAGGCCAGGCTGTCTACTGGAGCACTCTGTCACTCTCCTTTGTCACATAGCTTACACAGCCTAGAGGTGTGTTTTACGTCATTGTCCTGTTAAAAACCAGATTGCAGTAGGGGTATCCAGTCATTTGATTGGTCCTGTATACCTGTTATGTCATTTATTAATGTAATTAACTGATTTAATTATATTTCCCACTTGGGATCGATAAAGTGAATTTTTATTTTACCTAAGATTGAATCAAATGAAAAGTTAGGCAAGTGTAATAACAGCATGTTGATTCAAATATCTGTTTAGGCAAACTAACCCCACAAAGAAGTTGTTCTCCCCCACTGTACCCTACCCAAAGATGAACATGTAATCATATAATAAAATCATCATCCTCCTATACTCAGCAATTTCCCTGCAGGGTAAAAACGTTTGCCACCCACGTCAAATAGAAAGACAGACTCAGAGATTGAAAGACTGCTTAAAAATGGAGAGAAATGCAGATAGAAGCTGAAATACTAAAAACTGGCCTTGTGTTATATGTTAGGGGTTTAAACTAAGGTTTGAAACAATACAAGCAAAAGAAGAAGGGGGTGGGAGATAAACTGAAGTTTTGTTTTCGCTTTGATTTAATTAACTCAAGAATGGATGTGACTTCCGTATTTCTTTAAGTTTCCTGTCCACCCTTCCTACTAGGAAGTGGTTCTCCTCTTTTCCATAAAAAGGAACAGCTAGACAATAAGGAGAGTAATCAGTCAGCTGGAAGAGGCTCATCAAGCAGCTAGTGGCAGCTGATTAAGAGCTGAGGTCAAGCAGGAAAATAGACGACCCGCCACCCCATTGAAGCACCTGATAAATCTCAGTTCTTATCTCAAACACAAGGCCTGCCTTTCAAAGTCTGCCATTGCAGCATGGGATATTTAATTCAAGATGCTTTGAGAGGCACTCTTCTCTCTCTCTAAACCAATAGGTCATTTCCTCCCTAGATTTGGACAATACTGCATATAACAAACAGAAAAGTGTATACTGTATTTTCGATTTGTACTTATACAGACAAATTAAAGCAAATGAACTTTGCAAAAAAAAAAAACAAAGGTAATAAAAGTACAATAAAAGGGAAAATAAGCTGGTGATGTGTTTGTGAGAGTAGTCAAAGGACAGACTCACAAAGTCATTCACAGCCTTCATGTATGCCACAGGTAAAGAAACTTTTCACGGTTGAACCTGAGTGATGGTGTGTTTTTGGCAAAATTTCATCTCCCTAAAATGTTGAACCAACATTAATAATGCTTATTAAAAACTGTTTTATATATTTGTATTTGTTGTGTAAAGTTAATTTTGACTGTTGGGTCTGCTTTGATGCGATTAACATCACATCTGTGGTGATGAATCTTTTATATTTGTCTCAGTAAACATTATCTTATTTTTCTTAGTCTGCAATGAAATAAAAGTCAAAGTAAATTTAAGAATCACTGTGTTTTTTTATTTGCATTTTCCAAATGTTTTCTGATTTGGGGTTGTATAACAATGTGTGAAGAATAGGCATTGTATACACAGAATTATTAAGTAAACCTTTACACAAAGCCTAATTATAAAGGTATTATATTCCTGTTCCATTCCCGTGCTAACCTTACTGCATATATTCCCACATTTGCTTATGGATTTTTCCTGGTCTTCGACTTACAGCCTCACTTTGTTTTTACAGCCGTGTGATCAAAACAAATCAGGACCTGCTTCCGGAAACTCCCTGGTTCAACATCTTCTATGATGACTTCTGGGGGACCCTCTTAACTCACAGTGGCAGCCATAAGTCGTACCGGCCCCTCTGTACGCTGTCCTTCCGCCTGAACCATGCCCTGGGAGGACTGGATCCCTGGGGATACCATTTGGTCAATGTGGTGCTCCACAGCTTCGTCACGGGCCTCTTCGCCAGCCTGTCCCGTCTGCTGCTGGGCGAAAGCCGTTGGACCTTGCTGGCCGGCCTGCTGTTCGCCTCTCATCCTGTGCACACGGAAGCTGTGGCGGGAGTGGTTGGGCGGGCTGACATGGGGGCGGCGCTTTTCTTCCTGTTGTCTCTGCGGTGCTACACGTGGCACTGTGCCACCAGACCACATTCGGCCTGGCGCTGGGCCTCACTGCTGGGCAGCCTGGCCTGTGCCGCCTGCAGCATGCTGTGGAAGGAGCAGGGCGTCACTGTGCTGGCCGTGGCCGCCGTCTATGATATCTTTGTCTTTCACCGCCTCAAGTTCCGCCAGGTCACCGTCCTCCTTTTTAAGGTAAACCTTTTACCTTCTATCATTCCTGCACTGTGAATGTAAAATGTTGCTGACATGTTGAAAAGCAATTGCTGGTGTAAGGGTCTCTGTTCTGTTACACCAAATATGCTGCTAAATGCTATAGTAGGAGGAAACAAGTCAACTCAAAACACCTGAATCTCCATCTTGTTCCGTCTCTGCCGGGTTTACCCTTAAATGAGATACTTCTTCTTAGTTTTCTCATGATTTGTTTATCTCACTCAGCATGTTTGTAGACATTCCTTGTGGCTTAAGCACATATCTCTTCATGTGTAGTAAAGACTGACATTTTATCTCCAGCTCTACATGAGGTTGGCCTCAAGGTTAGAAATGTGCCATCATGTTCCAAGGCCCGTTTCCTAATCTTTTCATCAAAAGTGGTTCCAAAATGTATTTGGAAACATGTATTTAGTAAATCTCATATTAAATTAGGGCTGCGCGAATCTGACAAATTGCGGTAGCAGAGCTTATTTGCGTTCTTGCCGATTCAATGGAAGGTCAGAAAGGAACATCTTGAGTGCTCTGAGTACAGTGAACTGGAGCTTAAGTTGTTTTTTTTTTTATTTTCAGCAGACAGAACAGAAGGAAGGGCTGCTTCCATGCCATCTAACAGGTTTAAAGCACTCAAGAGCTAAAGTTGATTGTAATCCCAGCACCAGCCACCTTACAGGAATAACAATTAGCTATGTGCCGGGGAACGTTTGCAATTTTAATGTGGAGTATAAGACAGATCTACTGTGCTGCGCCTATGATTAGCCCTCCTTAGATGTGCTTTCGGCACCTGCTGCTTCTTTGTTGTCTTGGAGTGACATGCGTTTCATCTCAGTACCCATGCAGTGCTACTCTGATTCCTTCAACATCTCATTAGGACCTGAAGCAATACATTTGTTTGCAGTTATTGGTGTCGTTCCTCATCTTTGGCCCACAGACAGAATTGCATTCCTGTGAACTCTCACTGCATTGCCGTTCTCGTTCTCTTCTTAATTAACTTCCTTTATCACAAATTCACATTCTGATTTGTTGTTTTAGATCTGTCTCAGTTGGATGATGCTTGTGTAAGTCATCTGCTTCACACAAGAAGGGTAATTTGTTCCAATGTTGTAAAAATCCATGCAGTTCTTTAATTAGTCTGATGATGTGACGAGTATTACTTTGAAGAATGATTAGTCCAGCAGTGAACTGGATGTCTAATAGTTTCCTGGAATAATTTAACGGGGAGCAATTCTTGTTCAGCAGATTTTGGCTTCATGTTTATTCTGTGATAGAACACTTCGTGATAAACTGCTGCTACCCATGAGATTAGAGACTTCTTCACGTTAGCTAGCATCTGTTGTTGGTTTTGTTTCCTTTCCCTCAGAGGAAGCTCAGCGAGTGGAAGGCAGAAACCTTTTTTTGGCTCAGTCATGTGTGGTTCCCCTTGCTGACAGTGCAGTTGACCGCACTGGTGCTATAACAGGGTACAGCTTTAGCTTTTCCATACAACCTAGCAATTGTGATTGTCCTTCTACCCTGTTGCTGGTCGTCAATGTTCTCTTTTACCTGTAACTTCTCCAAGCATTATGGTCTTTCTCAGTGCTCTGAATGTTCTTATAATATGCCCAAAATAAAATAGCTTGTTACTTACCTCTGCAGTACATGTGCTGTGACTGCATATATGTCACTATTGTGGGAAGATGCTAGTTGCATCAGCAATTCATGTTAGCTTTGCTAGCTTCTTTTATGCTAGCAATTTGACTTTAGATTTTGACTTCCTATGCGTGGTGAGAAACCCTGTGGCAGGGATGAGGCTGATTGTGCTAATTATTAAGAAAATGAATAACAGTGCCTGCTTATCTTTGGCCTTCCTCTCACCTGGCACAGTGAATAGGGCTTGGAGCGAGTCAAGGTCGAAATACAGCTTTTCTCATGCCCAAGGCTGAAACAGATTACATATTTACACGGCGGCGTGCTTTGAGAGCCAAATGAGTAAATCGCAAGGGCCGATCTACTCAAACTGAAGGGTCGTTTTATGGTCAGGCACTACTGACTGCTAATTAACAAGTTTAATTATAACATCATTCAGCCAACACAGCAAACACACGATGGCTGAGGTTAAAAGAAATGAAGTGAAAAGGAGATGAAGAATGAAAAGAATGAATTTGGTCACGTAACATGCATCTTCCTTTATTTAGCTAGTAGAAATGGTACTGCGTGTCATGTAGAAGTTACTACCTCTCATTTGAAAATACAATCTCGTATTTTTTCAGTTTAATGTTTGGACAATCTTGTCTTTTATTACCTTTCCTTTGGGTTTTACCGCAAGTAGAGAAATCAAACCAGACAGTTTTATATCTGCGGTGTCGAAAGAGAGGACTTAAATGTCGGGTATGCTTATGAATCTTGTTTGTTTACTGTACTTGGAGAAAATCGTCTTCTGTTTGTGAGCAAAGTCAGTAACTACTGTTTGGTTAAAAGCCTAGCAAATTCCAGTGTATTCAGTACCATTGTATTGCTGGGGGTGGGGGCATATTCTTGAACCAAATGATGCTTTGAGTTTCATGACGTATTCTTGTACCGAATGATGGTTTGAGTTTTATGACGAATTCTTAAACTGAATGATGGTTTGAGTTTCATGAGGTTTTTTTGAACTGAACGATGATTTGAGTTTCATGATGTATTCTTGAACTGAACGATGGTTTAAGTTTTATGATGTATTCTTGTACCAAACAATGATTTGAGTTTCATGACATGGAGGCTCTAATTAGCTGCTTTTCCTTGGCTCCACCTCATTCTCCCTCTAGAATGTTTTCTTACACATGTACCTAACCTCTTCCAGCCCCAATATTTATTTTTTTCTGATTATATATGACTTAGCGATGCCTCCTGTTCTGTTTCTTTTTCTCCAGTTTAATTCACATTATTGCTTCATAATAGCCGTTTTCACTTGTAGTTCTCATTCCTGGAGATAATGTGACTATTACGTATTGTTTTGTGTCCCATTAGGTAGTAAAGGCATGATACATGGAATTATTTGCTGCAGCTGGTTCTCTCCTGAACCATTTCCTTGTCGTGATGGAACCCCCGAAGGACTATTTAGCATGAAGTAGCTTATCCTCCAAACATTATAATGTCTGTGTTCTGACAGGAAAATCTGTTGACTGTGACATAAAAAGTACAATAATGCAACAATGATATACTAGCAGAACATCATACTTCCACAATATAAAGGCTATTTATGTTTCTACATGTATAAAATGCATACATCTGTATGGTCTTAATCTTATTTTTATGTTGTTATGTATATTATTTACAGATAGCTTCAGCCACCAAATTGTTTTATTGTTAAAAAATTATAAGTGTAAGTTTGGCTGACTAGCTAGCATGTAAAATCCATTTTTCATTTTTATTTTATGTCACAGCTGCAGACAGTCTTCTACGCAGATCCAAGGTCCTCTCCTTCATTAGTCCTTCATCTTGAGGAATGCTTTGTGTAACAGTGGATAATGAGCAATCACACTCTGGTTTGTGTCCAAGGACAAGGGGATACATGGGAACTCCAGAGTGTTGTGGAAACATTCCACCCACTCTGGGCATGATATTACTCCTTTCTATCTCTTTCCCTTCTTCTTTTTTACCCAGTAAGCATGGCTCCCTTTGAACTTCTCTATTTTCATTTACATTTGCTGTCTGTCCAATACAGCTCTTTTTTGTGCCTGTACCGTAATTAATGGACATCATACTGTATAACTTCAGCGTAGCGGTATTGCTGAAGTCTGTCACAGAAGTTGAGATGTCTCGCACACTCAATCTAGCCTTTATCTTCTCAATGTCCAGTTATGCATTCCTTCATCTGCCCAGCACTGCTCAATGACGCCCAAGTGTGTAGATCATCAATGTGATTTAATGTGCTTTCCTGAGGTGGGGAACTAGTAACACAGAGAAAAGAACCAATTGTACAGTGATGCTCTGACTATCTGCTTCTAGTGCCCCTGAATAAAGATTACATTATTTGAATTTAAATAAATTGAAATTGTTCTCTCTGTCAGCTGTTGCAGCTGACCTTATTTGGCTTGCAGGTATGGGATACTGTAGGTGTGCGTAGGTGAATCCCTAGGAACGATCCTACTATGGTCTTAAGGTATGAGAGCCTGTGAATCTACAGGCATGCCTGAAATCAAACACCATAGACCGGGCCACGCAAGGAAGAGGATGTTGATTGTGATACCTCACCAAGTCAAAGCATGTATTCACAGAACATACTGTAGGAGCAGGAAATGGGCATCTGATTATAATCCACAGCGTAGAGCAGAAATCATAAATAGCATTTTGAATCACATCTCTTCTTCCTGAGATCTTGATGCTGTTCCAGCAGTTGACATGGCAACAGTTAGAACGAAACGTTTTCCTGACTACAGCAGACCTTTAATGCCCTGTGGGAGAGCCTGTTCAGTATCCCTTACTGGAGGTCCCTGATGAGGACGCAAATCTTTTATGGCAGTGGTTTGGGGTCCAGCAGAGGGCAGGACCTTAATTGCACGTGTGCAGGCGTGTTCAGGTAATGTAAGAGAAATGGATGAGATGTCCTTTTGCAGGAAATGGGTTTTTATATTTAGGGTGGAGAAGGGACATAGATTATGGATTATTTTGGCAATGGAGGTCTCTGTAGGCTGACTAAGAGTGGATTGTGGCCAGCCTAATGAAAAGCATCTCTTGGAGTGCCCTCTGATTTGTGAGACCTCATTTTGTCGGCTTATTTTCCAACACAGAATCTCCCCAAAGAGTTAGTGCTTTGGTATTGGAATCCCATGTTAAAAAGACGTCCTTAGGCACTCACAGGGATTCTCTGAAGAGCAGTTACAATGCCGACTTTTCATACATAGCAAAATACAAAAAGAAACAAAACAAAAACAAAGCTAGCATGAAGCTGCAAAATAAAGCCTGAAACAAATATAAAATGAAATAAAAAAGACAGAAGGAGAACATAAAACACAATTGCTAAAAGATACATTTAATGAGGCACAATTTAAAAAAAGCCAAACCCCAAAACCACTCCAGAACGACGTAGAAAAAACCAAAAGACATAAACATCAAAGTCTCTTTTAGTAACTGTGTTCTGGGTCACCATACTTTTGTTTTCGTCTCAGAGTTTTGACCCCAGAGCTGTCCCACGGTGTAACTGATCCCAGCCGTTGAAGAGGCAGATAGATACATTTAGCTGTAATGCCATTTTGCTGAAGAAACAAAACCTGTTTGCAATGATTGTGATCAAAAGCATGGCAATTCAATATTTATTTTATTTTTGATCCCAGTCCTTTGGACATATAATTTATAATCTTAATCAGGCATCCTGGTGGGTTTCTAAGAAAGTTTGATGGAGTGACAGTCCTGTGACTGTTTACTTCGTGTGTAGAATGATATCCCTCATTACCAAGCTTAGTACAACATTCACACGTCTCTAACCTTTCATTGTTTTCTGAACGTGATAAATCTCAGCCAGCAACAGAGGCGAACAGAGTCTCTCAGCCTTCTTCTGAAATCTGAAATCAAGACAAAATCTGAAATGAAGATCATCTGTCGCTTTACTGATTTCATGATTTGAATATTCTAAATAAGTTTCTCCTGCAGTTGTTTGTTGTGGCAAAGTAATTTATTTTTTCTTCAGTGTTGATATGATTCTGCCTTTGAAGATTTGGCCATAAGTGTTTCCTGCCTCTTGTTGGTTTGCGCTGATATCTTAAGCATGTTGATGTTGTGCCCTCTGGTCTGACATTTATGCTAATCATGTAGGCCTATGCTAGGCAGCTGCTACACATTCCCTTTCTCCAGTGATAAGTGGACCAGTCATTAATCCTCATCATTGTTTTTACTCATTATCATTATATATCCACTATATATCAAACCTGCCTTTCTGATATTTCCACACATATGGGTCCTTCTACACCATGCAGGATGACTATCATGCATACACTGGATTTTCACTCTTAACAGTTTTTTTTTTTTGTTGTTGTTGTTCTGATCATTGGACCCCCCCCCATTATTTTTGCTACTTTTGAGCCAGTTGGCTCTTAGCAACTGGCCCAAGCATGAGCATCTCTGATATCCTGAGGGGTCCAAGTGTTACATTTTTTATTAAGCTGGAGGCCAGAATTCCCCACACAACTGGCACACTTTGTCATAATGGACACTTTGTTTCTAATCTGATTACAGAAGATTAATTCTACTGATAGCAAAGAGCTAATGGTTTACTGAGGTTTTTTAATAGAACTGCAGTGATTAGAGTGACTGATAGGTCTGTCTTTGTTGCCTGGTAAACTAAAAGCCGTTATTTACCGAATTTTTTCAGTAAACAAACAAACGAATAAATACTGAAGTATTCTGTGCTAATATGTTGCTTTTGCAGCTGTGTCCATTTCTTTTTCTCTGGAGCTCCATAGGGAAGTGACCCTGAAGTATGGAAAATGGCTCTTTAATTAGCAAAGGAAGGGCAGGAAGGAGAGCGTGACCTTGCAATCTCCTAGCAACCGGGGTGAATCTGCAGAACATTTGGAAAGACTGACTTCCAAATTAATATCAGCTTTTCATAAAATGATTCCATTTTCTTTGTCTTGCGGTTAAAGCTTCCTTCCTTGTCTCTCAAAAGAGGCCTGGTAATGAAAAATAATGACTATGACAACAGTATACATCTTGAATCCTGTTTGAAAGTAATATATAAATTAATGGAAATACTGAACTGGCTTTTAGATGGCAGAATTTTTTGAATTATACAGCAATGCTAGTGATCCAGTTAATGAAGTCAAGACTGAAATGGAGTCTAAGGTGTTTTGCATCAGTTAGTACGTATATGTCAATATGAGGATCTTTAACCGTCTGCAGTGACCCGTGACACTATTAAAATAGTTACTGTGCAGTGGATTGACAGCTCCCAAGACCGCGGTAAAAGTTCTGGAAGTTTAAATGACAGGCTTGCTTGAAATCATGGCCATGGGCAAATTGAATATAGACCTATTTCTTATAGCATCTGAGGTGAAACAAACCAATGCTAAATAAATGCTGATATTTCTGAATATGTTGAAACACTGCTGAGCTAATGCTACGTTTTTGACAAAAAGTCATACCTAGGGACTGTAGGCCCTGGCTTGTACAGTAAGACTTAGATAGAGTCTATCATTATGGGTGAACACCAAGGATTCTGCTAGGTCATGCAGGCATCTTTTTTTTAGCAGTGTGCATTCACTGCAAAACAAGGAATGGTAGGAAAATGATGTCTTAACAAGATGGCAGTCTTGATGAGGTGTTATGTAAGATCATACACAGAGGCTGTAACTGATCCTGCCTAAATTCAGCAAGATAGTTTCCAAATCCCCATGCTGCAAGGATTCTTCATTATTAATAATGTTGCTTATTATGAATTGCTCCATTGTGTTTTTTTTTTTTTTACATTTTTTGGTTTTCAAATATTATAAAAAAACTACATTTTTAAGTCTGTAAATAACTATTGGTTTTGCCTCAGAAAACCAACCAAAATAAATGGCAGTGACTTTAGTTATAAGAAAATTATAACTAACATTTGCAACCATTTGCTGACTAAAGCCCATATTACTGAGATCTAGTGATCATGCTAAATTGTTAAAATTATTATTACTTAATAATATTTTAATTAAACTCATAGTGAGAGTACCTGAGAAGCAGCTTTTTTAACACAGATCTAAAGTTTTTAATACAAGACTTATTGATTTCAATCAATGTTTTAGTTGACGTGTGCTCTCATTCTGTTGATAACTTCAAGTTCAATGTGTTTCCCTATGGAATTAGCGAAGCTACAGTTATTTTTGTCAGTGTTATTGCTTTATGAAGTTTAAATCATTCAATTTAATTATAGCTAAGAACATTTTCAACACTGATAAGTGTAAATTGAAAAATTTTAATATTTATGTTCTTTTTTCATAGATATTGTGCAACAGTCAACAATAAGACTGAATTCTTTTACGTAGAAGGGTGTCCCATTTACTCAAAAACAAACAAACAAACAAACAAAGATGACAATAAGAACAGCCAATTAATTTTTTTGACATTTTAAACATAGCTACATTGGTTAAATAATTTATGATTCCCATTTAGAAGCTCAAAAATATGCAGGTAATTCATAGTTTCAAAAATTGTTGGCAGAGCATGAAATCTCGATTTTCCACGGACAATGTAGCTACAGTTCTGGCAAACTGGAATGACTCAGCTCACTAGACTGTGAGTGTGTAAAACCTTTGTCCCAGCAGCATAGCAGAGCAACTCTGTTTAACGTCTTCATTTCATGGTTACGTGTTTGCCTTGATTGTTCCAAGTTATATGCTCCAAAAATAGAAGCTATTTAAAATGTTCTGTTCTTGGGGAGCATGGCCAAGATTAAACTCAATCCAAGATCCCCTGTTGCTAATAATCTTAGTCAGTAAATCACATGCTAAGAAGAAAAATGCATCGATGTTGCTGACTTCCGCTAAATGAAAGCTATATTGGTGTTGTCTTTGTTTATTTTGTAGAGGAGGAATGTCAGCTTACTGTTCAGCATGACTTTGCTGGCTTCCTGGGGGATCATACTCCTGGCAGCTCGCCTGTATTGGATGGGCAACAAACCACCAAGCTTCTCCAACTCTGACAACCCTGCAGCCGATTCACCATGCATCCTGACCAGGACGTTAACTTTCCTTCACCTTCCTGCCTTTAACATGTGGCTGTTCCTGTGCCCAAACACCCTGAGCTTTGATTGGTCCATGGATGCCGTGCCCCTGCTCAGGAGTCTTACCGACTGGAGGAACCTTCAAACTCTAGCCTTCTATGCCGGATTACTGCTCTTGGCGTGGTTTGGCCTTCAGAGTCCAGCCAAGAACAGAGAGACCAATGGAAAGGCTCACATCACAAATGGGAAGTCCTACACCAATGGGCACAGCTATCATACAAGTCCAGGTCTACCAAACTCAGACTCAGAACTGTCAAAACATCTGGAAAACGGTACAGAAAAACACTGTCATCCAAGGACTACAGTGCCTACCACAGAGAACGTAGTTGTGCTTGCTCTTGGTCTACTGTCTATTCCCTTCCTGCCTGCCACTAACCTATTTTTCTATGTGGGTTTCGTAATAGCAGAGAGAGTACTCTATATACCCAGCATGGGCTTCTGCCTCCTGGTAACTTTGGGCATAAGAGTCATATATATTAGACTTAGGAGGAGATCCTCCAAAACAATGTTAATGTATTGCAGTGCTTTGTTGGTCATCCTCTATGGAATCAGGACTGTCAGAAGAAACGCAGACTGGCAGAATGAGGAGATGTTATATAAATCAGGAGTGACTGTCAATCCTGCAAAAGGTAAGGCACCTGTTTGCTCATCACATTTGGACTCTTCAGAATGGTCCCCTTAAACATCCAGATAATTAAATGCCCGTTTGGCAAAATATTAGTCTCTTTCAAAATTTTCCTGCAGTGCATAAGTTGAACTATACTCAAAATATTGGTGTTAACAGCATAATTCTTTTAAATAATTCCCTACAACCATAATATTATCATCCTTCATACTACCAGACACATATCGTAACCCTTTTCTCATAATTTTTGTATGTTTATCTTGCTCAGCTGTCACAGTTCAAGGGTCTCTTCCAAGAATAATCATCGTTGTACATGTTTCTCGGTCCTTTTGGCACGATGCCTCTGCACGTCTCCATTTGGTGTCGAGTGTTGCACATTTTCAACAAGCTTTATATTAAACAGTCTCCATTTTGTTTTTGGAAATTGAGAGACATTACATCTGTTTGTCCTGGCAAGCAAGCAAACAGCTTGTGGTTATGTTCCATGTGAAACGGAGAGATGGTTTCATACATAGTTCAGCTTTACTTGTCTTTCAGAAACAGTTCAGTAAGGTTCACATACACACAGAGGTGCAGTGAGAAGTCAGACTCTAGGTGTAAAAGCGGTATTGATCTGGGTGCATTGGCCATGGACGCTTCAATTATTTTAATAATAAATCAAACCTAACTGACACTTTTACAGACAGAGCGGACAGTATATTTTAATAAATGCAGAGTGTAAATTACTTACGAGGTGAACCTCTTATTTAACTTCCTCCATAATATACCAGCTAATGTTGCGAGCTAAAAGATAATGCATATGTAAGTGGTCAATACACTCTCTGATCTACTACAAGACTGGCACTGGGGAAACGTTTCCAGTTAAATGAATCATGACAGCAAAGACACTTTGGATGCCTACAAGCTATGCTTAATCGTACAGTTATCTACAGTAAATCGTATATATTTCATTATTTTAATAACTGCTAAAAACTGCAGAATACTGTTGATTTCTGTTTATATGTGAGTGTATTGTTTACTTGTGTAAGCTGCCTGTGTTACTGTGATTCCTTGTCACAGTTTGGCATGGAGATGAACCTGGGTAATGTCACCTCCTTCTGAATCTGTCACTGTTTCCTGTCACACTCTGTGCCTGCCAGCATGGGGAAATCTGGGGAATGTCCTGAAGAATCAGGGGAAGATCGTGGAGGCTGAGCAAGCCTACCGAAATGCCCTGTACTACCGCAAGAACATGGCAGACATGCTGTATAACCTGTGAGTTACTGTAGCCACCCACCCAGCTCTCTAAATTAGCTCTCGCACCTTACATCTCAAAACCCCCCAGAGGGGAAATTGTGTGTCTGTCACGTGTAGGCCGATTCATCTAGCCCTCCATTCCATGGCTTCTTGAACACCTTTGGACGATGTTACAGTGACAGGCATGGTGAAACAGCTCTCAGAGCTTTAGATCACGATTCTCCCTCTGTATTTATCTGCAGGAAACGTTCTTCTGACAGTCATGCCGAAGCACTGCCATAAGTTGTTCAGGCATTCTGGGTGAAAATTCATGTCAATGTGACAGATTTAGAAGTCTGAACCTGAGCTCACTGTAGAACAGTACCTGTTTCGTGTAAGCGTATGAATGTACCTGCACTGTGTGCTGGCATTGCCAGTAATCTAGTATCATATGGACTTTGTTTTGTATGCATCTCCTTTACCCAGATTATTGCACAGGAAGACAGGCAGATTTTTTAACCAATCCTGAGCCTGAAACTGCCCAATCCCTACCTTATTACTGAATGACTAGTATTACCACTCTCAATGTATGTTTACAAACAGTCCCTGCAAGGGAAGGGTCTCCTTATGAGCTGGAGCCTGCTTTCTCTTACAGGGGTCTACTGCTACAGGAGGGAGACAGGCCATCAGAGGCAGTGCATTACTATAAGCTTGCCATTGGGAGCAGGCCAACACTGGCTTGTAAGTACAGTTTTCTATTTTTCAGCCATAGTTTGCGAGACACAGACGATGGTAAGGTGTCATTAAAATGGGATGGGGCTACGGCCTTCTGCAAAGGACACTGAGGTGAGGAGAAGGGTGACGAGCACAGCTGGATCAAAGTGTGCTGTAATTCTTTATTTCTGCTCTGCCATTTTCTCAGAGCCTCCCCACATATAAGGCCAGAGCTTTGTTTACCACTACGACTGGAGCACTTTTCCGTTATTTGCTGTTCTTCACTTTGTGCCACTATGAAGTCCCTGTTTCTCGATGTGGGCAGGTATCAACTCTGCCCAGGAATCGCTCTCCTGAACATTCATGACATTCTGTGTGAAGGACCGTTGTTTTGCATCTTCACAGTGAACATTGTAAATTAGCTTCCTTTTGCTGTTGTTTGACGTATTCATTCTTGACAGAAGGAAAATTACAAAAAAGCTCTTTTTTTTGCCCCAGACAGTTTCAATTTATTTTAGCAGGATGCTAATTCCATCTGATTGTGTAAAATCCCTCAGTCTGAGTGTTGTTACATCTTATTTTGAAAGGCAAATTCTTCAAACATCAAGATCAGTTTAAATAGAATCAGGTCAGAGAGACATAATTAAATAGGGTAAGAGTATATCAGCAACAGATTTGTCCTGTTCACTGTTTATTATGGGAACCTGTATGATATGGCAGCTTCCCCCTAAGCCTTTCAATTGCCCTGGTGGATTTGAATAAGTGCTGTCACCCTGTGGATGAAGATGATGATAAGAAGCAGCCGTCATTTTTTATCATGTAAATAATTATGGCAAGCTATCATGGGGAACGTTTGTTTTAGTTGTAGTTATCATGTTGTGATGATTATTTGTTTGCATGAAGCCGCCTACTTGAACATGGGGATCATCCTGATGGATCAAGGCCTGCTGGAGGAGGCCAAGAGGACGTTCCTCACCTGTGCTGACATCCCTGACGAGAACCTGAAAGATCCTCACGCTCACAGGAGCTCGGTGACTAGCTGCCTCTACAACCTGGGCAAGCTGCTTCATGAGCAGGGCCACCATGAGGTGAGCAGAAGAAACTGAAGGAAGGTCGGCAGGAGGAAGAGGGACAGGCAGCTGGCAAAGTCTCATATCACTGAGCTCTGTCAAATGAAATGTTCACATCGGAGTCAGATTGCAGGAGTGGGTGTAACAAGGCTAAATAACGAGCTTATTGCTCTGACAGTACCAGGTGCACTCTGGGAGTACAAATGGTGCTGTTAATTAGCACTCAATTTGTCCTTCACTCTCATGCAGTACACCCCAAATTTCTAGCCACCCTGGAAGATAGTGTTAAAACTGACAATCACACAAAGGTTTCAATTAAATGTAATTTAGCATAATTTGCCTGCACAGTCTGGTCTGGCAAGACATTAAAATAGCCGCGATTCAGCAGTCACTTAATGTGAACAGTTTTACCACATTAGCACTGCTCTGCCAGCTACGTGGTCAGATGTGACCTACATCAGTACATTTCTCTTACAATCAGCTGTGGTACATCTTCAGACCGTTAACTGGCTACCGTCTACCATCCTGTCTTGAGACAGGCCTCGCCTCTTGATGACTGACTCTCTTCCTCGTGTGCTTAGGAGGCCCTTTCTGTGTATAAAGAGGCAGTCCAGAAAATGCCGAGGCAGTTTGCTCCTCAGAGTCTCTACAATATGATGGGTAAGTGTGCCTTCTTTGGTCACAATTATCTCAACCTTCTAGGATGGTAGACAGTCACATGCTGCTGAGTATACAAAAGTACTGTACATTCCTGCAAAATTTCGACTGTATTATCTCACGCAGTTTGCATACTTGTATTCCAGTCAGATATAACCTTACTTTTTGTATTATTATTATGGAAAATATGAGACCTAAACTGCCTATATTTTAAGACAATTGGATTTTGAGAGACCTTGGACTGTTTTGTATGCCATTCTATATGTCTATTAACTACAGCATATCCAAGCTTTCGCAAATTTGTCTAAACTACGGCTTTACTTTAGAGTAGATACATTTCCTTTCTGCTTTGGTACAGAGCAACACTACAAAAATACATCAATTCATTCACTGCACTTAATGTATTAGGAAAGAAGGAGCGAGGTTATGTTACAGCTCTGATGTCAATCATTCCGTTAGTCCAAATAAAGTGAGTGGTGCTGGGGACATGGCAGAATCTTTCAGTCTGTCTTGCAGGGTTACTGCTTAGTGAGAGGGTTTATTTTCATTGTTAGTCCAAACCATTTAAGTGTGGCATATTGTGATTGTAATTGTACTCTGCTTGAAGGTTTATACGACTAATCACTTCAAGCTTAAAAACCAGTAGAAGCAAAACAGTCATCCTTTTGCTTTTTGTTTTGTAGCATATGTTGTTTTGAATTATTCCAGCACAGGTGTTCCAAAAACTTTTTAAAAGTTACTATACGCCGATCCATACCAAGTTGAAGTAAAACTGTGTGTCTGATACTTATTGCTATGGGACATTAAAAACAATGTTTTTTTGTCTTTTTCACATTAAGAATCATTGTAGTCTTGGCATGATGAATGAACAGCCTGTTGTGGAAACTTTGGGCAGGTGTCTGCCAAAGTCTGTAAGGCTACGGGCCATCAGTACTGGATCATCGGTCCATGTTGACTTGAAGCCAGTCGGTTAGCCAGGAACCCATTCTGAAAGCTGTGGCTTTTAGGAAGCACTTTGCTGAGTATATTATAAGCATCCAGGCTGCCATGACTGACCCTTTGGTCGTGGTGAAGGAAGGAGTTCTTACAACAGGAGCGCTGGACACATTCATCTTCTCATGAATGGAGAATGATTTGATATGCATCTTGTTTTACAATACGTGTTATTCAATTGTTCCCTACATGGGTTCTTTAAATACTTAAAGGTTGATGTGTCTGCAGCTCGTTGTTATTTGTGTTTTTTTTGGCAAGGCACTATATCATTTAATTTCTACTCCATTCACAGAAAATTCATTGCTTTTGGAGATTTAATTAGTCAGTTTAATTAGCTGGGGGGAGGCTGCTGGTGGTAAAATAGTAGATGCTAACTCTTTAAATGGTTTTTGTGAAAATTTTG
>JAACJT020000001.1:8957403-8971516 GCA_009936485.2 Gymnarchus niloticus | reverse complement strand
TTTTTTTGGCAAGGCACTATATCATTTAATTTCTACTCCATTCACAGAAAATTCATTGCTTTTGGAGATTTAATTAGCTGGGGGGAGGCTGCTGGTGGTAAAATAGTAGATGCTAACTCTTTAAATGGTTTTTGTGAAAATTTTGGGTTGTGGTGGTTTGTATCCGATTTCACAGCTGTTCTGAATCAAGGCCAAGTCGTTTTTCATGTCAGGCACTGCTGTTTCATTAAGTAAGGCACTCAGGAAAAATGGGTGAGGCCGTAACCTCTGACCTCACTTTTGCCCTGACTTCAGGAGAGGTGTACATGAGGCTCAATCAGCTGAATGAGGCTGAGTACTGGTACAAGGAGTCCTTGAAGGTCAAGCCTGACCATGTCCCTGCCCACCTTACCTATGGCAAGCTCCTGGCACTAACGGTGAGTTCAGCTCAGCTCCAAATGCACATCCCGGTTTGTGGATTACACTTATGTGCTGTATGTGATGATTGATTCTGAGGTTCACTGAATGATGTTAAACATTTCATTTTGTTTTTGGGGCTTCCCGCTCCGTTTTTAGTGCAGTGTTGACTTTTCACCAAAGAAAGTATTTGAAGAGAAGCTTCACCAAGTCCTGTATGTCCACATCTATAATTCTGTTTTCAAACAGTGCCTATATCCAGTGAAATGGGATAACATCCCCCTTGATGGTGTCACAGCAATGCAAGGAGGCCTCACCCAGAGTTTTGGTCCATGTTGTTTAGTGACCATGACTGCAAACAGATTGGCACCCCTTCCATTCTATACAACTTATGCCCTGTGCTGCCTGAGATTAACTCCAGATGCCCCGGCTACCCTGACCAGGATAAGTGGTTAGAGGATGGATGAATGGATGGATGGATGAATGAATGAATGATAGCAAACAAGGAGTTCAAATCAATGTTTTAGTTCATTTTTCAAATGATTATTTAAACTTAAATTTCATCCATCCACTTATCCTGGACACGGCTGCAAGGCCTTATTTTTAACTCTAGGTTTACAGCTTTCATGCATGGTGTATTTATGCCTTTGGACTATGAACAGAAACCGGTGTACCTGGAGGCTACCCTTGCAACAAGGGGAAGATATGCAACCTCCATACACGGAAAGGTACAGATTTGAACCTCCAAGCTGCTAAAAGGAGTAGAAGAGTTACCTTGTTTACTTCCTAATATTAATAACCTTTGTTTAGAGGCAAGCTCTTGCGCCCGCCCCCCTCCCCATGACCCTGAGCAGGATAAGTGGTTGGATCATGGATTGATGAATGAATGGATGGGTGGTTTTGAGGCAGAGTTTTGTGTCAACGCAAAGTGTTTTAAACAGTTAGAATGTGAAATATTCAGGCTGTACAGTTTATCAGGTCAGTAATTCAGATTTAGAGGGGCTTGTTGTGAATTTTGATAGTTCTCTAACTGGCCAGTCCACAGGTGGAACATGCTGCATGCAGTCAAAAGTAATAAAGTCATTTTGGAAGACAGTGACATGAGAAGTCTGGAAAGACTTAGCAATGGCCCCTGAAACTACACTACGGAAACTCTGGAATTGCATAGGAAGTTCACTGTTCCCAGAGCTTCTCAGTTCCACTCAGAACATTGGTTCTGCTGCTGTATGGAATATAAAATGTTGGATTACATTATTTTGGTTTAGAAAAATTTTACCGTCTGCTTGTTATCAAAATATGACAGTTATCTTCTTCTACTGTATTAAATCTCCACATATGAAACTTCAGAATAAGTTAAACAATGTGTCAAAAGAAATAGTTTCTTTTAGTAATAGATTTATGTGAAATAAGGCATTGTTCAGAGAAAAGGGATTTGAATGCATTTTATTAACAAAACTGCTTCTCCCAAGACATCATTTGTAAAAACACAGACAGTTATGAAAGTAAGTGGATTCGCTTCAATTCTAAAAAGTGTTTTCTTTACATAGTTAGTTTAGTGTGCAGTGCCTCTTCCCTGGGAAGAAAAAAAAAAAAAAAAAACATCTTGGGGAAAAATAAACCTGTTTTCTTACAATTGAAGTGGACTGGACTTGAATTGAAAAATTTCAAAAACCTAAGCTGACTTTGGTCAAATCTTGGTTGTGTTACTAGCAAATTCATAAAGGGTTTTGCCATGTTTAACTGGTATCTCCTGATTTTACCATCCTCTCACCATGAAATTTCATCCTGTCTCTTGCTTTTACTATGCTCATTTGTTAAAATTTTTCACCCACTCTTGTTTTGTCCATGCACTTTTTCAAAAAGGAAACTGAAGCCAATTGTGATAATTTTTCAGAGATCTACATCTTAGGAAACTTGTGTACTCCTACTATACCTCATAACACAAGCAACAAATCTGACTAATGTTCACAATGATAAACATCAAAATCAGACAGCAAAGTCAGGTAACAGTCGAGTCAAAACGCTGACAGAACAAGTCATTGCAATAATGTTCAAACTGTCATCTGGCAGCTTTCACACAGGCCCACAGCCACTCAGCCAAAAATGATGAAAATCCACCTTGGATCAACAAAAGTTGCTGCAAAAATAAGAAGGTTTTTGTATTTTTGAAGCACAGTGTAGTGCTCTCATCATTACAGAAGCACCAATAACTGTGTTTCAAGATACCTTCGGCCATATCCGGGTCGTGCTTATCGAAGGCCAGCACCAGCCGTGTTGAGAATAATCTCTAACATATCAAAGTCCAGTTCGGCTTCTTCTCCGAGTCCCTCCTCGTATCCTGGGGGCAGTGTGACTGATAAAGCACAGGCTGGAAATCTCATTACTGATTGTCATTTACCTTTTCTGCAATTTGCAGTGTTGCAGTGGTTTCTCTTCCATTGTGATATACCAAATATTTTGCTACAGCAGGACTGCCACTAATTTTCCTACATTTAGAACAATGTTTAGAAATTATTACAATCACGGTGGTTCCATGCATCCGCTGAGTAATGTTATGGGTTAACATATAGATGTCCAGCATAGGCATAAGAAGGAATTAGAATATAGTGAAATGGGTCAGACAAGTAAAATTCTGAAAGCTTTTACTTTTTCTATAAGGGCCAGAAGACCGAAGCAGAGAGATACTTTCTCAAGGCAATTGAACTAGACCCCACTAAAGGAAATTGCTACATGCATTACGGTAAGTGCATTCTGAAAGTGAAACCTTGTCAGTTCATAGATAGCAATATTGCAGAATGAAGCTAAACTTCATCATGATACTTGTTTATCTAATATGTATAGAAAATACTGCACTGTAACTTAGTTTTGCATCATTTCTTTTTGAAAGAATGCAACAAATCAAAATCTGACAATCGGTAGCTTTATGAGGTGTACTATTTCAAGAGTATCCTTTTTGAGTGGCACTGCTGAATGTACGACTGATTTTCCATACCACTGCTAAAAACAAGTCCAAACACTCGTTAGATTTTACTGGATTAGCGTGACAGGCGCCTCAGTAGAATGATCACATGCACACAGAGGAGAACATGTTAAAACAAGTGTATCAGTCTTATTTTTGCGGCCAGTCCCTCGAGTTTTGATGCTTTTCGGGGGTGGGTGATGTTTTTGGATCCAGTCGTTTCCTGTCACAGATAGTCGGACATTGTTTTGTCCACAGCTGCCTTATTTTGACTTGTGACTTTAACGTTTCTTTTGGCCACATCCAACAGGAATCTTTGCAGGTAGTCACCCCGACCGAACTGCCTGATCTTCTCGCTAATCTCATAATGAGGTGGCTCACTGCTGCCTAGTCTGAAGTCACAAGTCACTGAGGACTGGCCTTTTTCCTGGAATTGTTCTCCTTAGCACACAATAACACGCGATAAATGAGGACGACGTGTCAGCCGTCTCACCACCAGAATGCTCTTTGTAACATCCTTCAGTTATATGATGAAAGCTAAAATTTATTGCTGTCAAAGTTCGTCTCGTATTGTATTTAACAAATAAACACATACTCATTTGCTCATTGTACCATTCATTTGTTGTTTTTAATGAGGTTTTTCTTTAAGAAGCATAACATTTTCCAGTCTTAGCATACTCAACATTGAAATTATTTCTTTACATACATACATTTTCTTCATAAAATTATAATCAGGATTATGCAGGACATATCCGTTATGTAGCATTATTATACTTTAAAACACATGGAATAGTTTTTATCTTGGTGACATAAACAAAATTTTGAGGATAAACTCATTGGTTGGAAAATGTTGAATAAATATGCAAGCTTTGTCACTACTAAAGTCAGCCAATTTCTTGATTTAAAACAACAAATGTGTTCTGAATTTTTAAGAAATGTGTTGCTACTTAGCTTCATTCAAAACAATGTATATATTGAACATTTGAAGTCTAGTTGTCCATTTTTAAACTGATCTTAGCGTGTGCGTATGCTGTACTGTTGTATTGAAGATACATCTCGTTGATATAAAAATACAGATTTGGCTCAGCCCAGAAATCTGACCCCTAGGCTGCCTGCTTCCATAAAATATCAGATTTAGATTTTATCCTGAACTATTTTTGGAAACACTCCTGGTTTTTGCCCAGAACTTTATCTCAAAGAATGCTGGCTGAGTTAACTAATAGTAACAAGGAATGTATTCTGTTAAAGTTTCACGTTCGTACATACTGCGTCCAAGCTGTGGCATGCCAAGGAGAAGACCATACATAAAGAAAATGTACCTACCATAAGATTTCAACAAGACCAGTGTTTGATTCACTCCTAGTTTTACCTATGTTTTATATTCTGGAGTTTCTGGACCACTGTCATTGCTGTGCATTGGGGCATTAAACAAATCACTAAACACAGAGTTTCTGTCTTCTCCTGTGACCGCTAGGCCAGTTCCTGTTGGAGGAGTCCCGTCTGATGGAGGCGGCAGAGGTGGCGGAGAAGGCTGCCCAGCTGGACAGCCGCGAATTTGACGTGGTCTTCAATGCAGCCCACATTCTCAGGTAGGAAGCTTGGCAGAGGCTAATTTCCCATTGGCCAATGGGAAGATTCGCGGGCCTCCAGCATGGCACAAGGACATGCAGTGATTGGTAAGGAGAAAATCAGTGGTGTGGATGTTGCCTTAGACACGATGCCAGTAAAACCATGAAGTATAATAAAGAGTAAAACAGAGAAGTCAGCAGGCTTCGACGTCGTACCACCCACCTGCGTTTCTCCTTTTTCTGATTGGCTATAGCGCCAGGTGCTGTATATATTAATATGATTGGTCACTGTTTAATGGAAATGACAAATCAAGACTGTGAAGAAAACCCCAAAAAGGGGGACATTGGAGTTTTCTGATGGTCATCTCTGCCTCATTTGGAATTCTTTAAGTGTACATTTGAATACATTATGGGAGCATCGATCCATAATGAGCATAAAAATTTTACCAGAGATTTCCATTTTCTTACCGCGCATTACTGTCACCTGGCTCTGTATAACAGTGCTTCTGTGCGGGGTCCTCAAGGGTGTCTGAGTTGCCATCTCAGTCACATTGTCTCGGCAGGTCTGTGTCTCTTTAATGCCATACAGGTGACCTGTACACAAGCCAGCTCCATGGAGTGAGTTTAAAAGGCATGATTCCCCCATGACCACCGAAACTTTTTAGCCTTGAAGAACCTCTGTCAGCAGCCCATTTCTAGGCAGACTTTAGTCTGACCAAAAAAACAATTCAATGTCTTTTCCAGAAGAAGATATAAAGCATTCAGGGGATGCACAGTCAGAATGCATGTGAAGAATGACTGTTCAGATCCTGTGGAAATATGCCCTTTCACTTTTATATGCGTGTGTCAGCTGATGCATATGCTTTGTTCTTCAGGAGTCAGTATGAGGTCCAAGCCAGCTTTACGATCAGTAATGTACAGTAAATTATCAGATTGACCTCTCTGACAGAACTAAGCGCTTAAAGTACATTTCCTTTAAACATCTATAGGGTCTTAATTCACTGTGACTTTTCTAACAAATGCCATTAGTACCCCTGCTATGGAAAACCAACAGATGCTACGTGTTCTGTCCAGTAGATGGCTTTTTTCCTCGTCAGCTCCCGTATCAAACTTTACAACAACAGAGAGTTTTACTGGATTGTTCGCCGGGCATTTTATCATCGTATACTCTGTTTTCCATATTTCCGTAAGGTCCCATTTGTTCAGAGCTCACACTCTTTTTATGTGCTTTTCTTGGACAGAGATGTTGAGACCTTCCCCCATTCCCCTATTAGCGGGCTGTGATCTGAGCAGTGAGGGGGAACTTCAAATGTAAACCCCCACCCCTGCAGTGCTCTTGTGGACTGGCCCCTTTGAAAGACTAGTTTCCTAGTTGTGCCCTTTGCAACTTTGCTGGGGGCTATCAAAAGGTTGCCCCCTGGGATTACTCTTGGGGCTTTGTGGGCATTCAGAAAATTTTAAGTGCATGAACGCTTAAGTTACGCTTTAAGTGTAAGAACTGCCAAAATGCCAAAGTTTAATCCAGAGGAATAATCATGATCTGCAGATTCTCAGTTATGCTTATACCTGTGTTTTCCATCCTTGTGTGAGATATGCAATTTCATATATACATCTAAAAATTGCAGCTGTCAATTGAATTAGTTAGCAAGATGACCCAAGTGAAGCAACAGAGGTGATTTAGGGATCTCTGCTTTTGGTACTGTTTCACAAATCTTAATAATTATCCAGTAACCCCATTTAACTGAAATACGTTATTTCTGATATCTCCCAAAGCATTTTTTCCATGCGAAGATGAATCCTGATAAAGCATTTCTGCTCATATGTCTCCTTCTGTGCTAGTTGCTCATCCTGTAATCAACAAGTTAATCAAGAATCTGTCCATCTTCTAACCACTTATTGCGGTCAGGGTCACCTGGAGCCTATCCAAGGCAGCACAAGACACAAGACTGGGGAACACCTTGGACTGGATTCCAGTCCATCACAGTGCACACACTCACCATGACCGCTTTTGAGACAGCAATTAGCTTATCAGCATCATAATGCTATAAAACACAATTTCATGAAACATAACAAAATGTTGAATCATTAATTTGCATATGACCTTTAAATTTACATCCTCATCTTTGCAATGAAGCTATTATTTGATGCAGGATTCCATGAATAAAGTGGAGATTTCCATGATGAAAGTTTTTGGGTTGTTTCAAGTTTAAGGCGAATTATGCTGTTACGTGTTAAATCCTATCATGCATATTAGAATATGAAATGCATTTTGGCTTAGTTGCTTTTGGATTAGCTAAAAAGTTAACCTAAATACAGCCTAGATTTCTATATCATGAATAGACAGAAACAATTTAGAGTAGTAATGTACTGGGACTTCAAATCAATCATTACACCAACATTTTTATCATTTCTTAAAGATTTCACAACTGCATTTAAACATATTGTAAATCCTAATATGCTGTGAATCAAAAATGTGGGGAATCAGACATCATCTGTTTAATTGTACCCTGTATGATTCATCCAATCCATGTTCACAGTTGTGAGAATTATTCACTCTCTGTCAGTTTGCTTTCCTCTGTTTTGTGGAGGATGGAACAGCAGCAGTCCTGTTTAGACAGAGGTGAAAGTGATTGCAATCATTTTCTCTGCAGAACCCTCTGCCAGTTTACCAGGCTTTATGTCAAAAGACTTATATTCTGCAGATCTTACTGCGTTTAGCACCATGCATGAAAGGTTATGAAAAGGAAATGTGAAAATTGCCTAACTGTAGAGGACCTGTGGATTTGATCTTGTACCATGGGAACATTCTCTATGGAGCTCTTACAGTGGAATAGTGGCAACAGCTTTACTTGCGTTGCAGACAAGCAAGCCTCAATCAAGCAGCTGAGAAGTATTACGGACTTGCAGCAAGACTGAGACCCAATGTAAGTTCTTTTAAATGAATTATGTTCACTGAAAAAACCCCTCTCTCCCTCTCTCTGTCTGTCTCTCTCCAACACAACCTCGATGTCTTCTATATGTGCATAAGCAGAGTATTTTTCTACAGAGCTGTTTTTTGTTTGTTTCTTATTATGTATATAGTTGTTCTTATTGTTTTGTCTTTAATGGCACTAGTCAGAAGGCAGCACAGAGGTGTATATATAGATTATATATATAATCTATATATACACACACAACAATTAGAAAAAAACAGCTGTCATAATTGTCTGTGCTATGCTTGGCTCCCAAGTAACTCAGAATGAGAAATCAATACCCTGTGACATTTGGAGTAAATGTTTCCATTTTTTGGTACAGATTGCTTCTGGTTTTCTTCTGGGCAGACAGCTCAGATACACCTTCCCTATGAAGAGCAATAATTCAATTATGTTATTGTCGCAACTGCAACTACGCAAACACCTGAAAGAACATCTTCAGTCAAGGCTAGATACTTTACATTGTAATAATTTCAACAGTAGATTGTGCGAATTAGAATTTATCTTTAAATTTTTAATAAAAAAATTTCTCGGCTTTAACAGCTGACATCGTAGATTAAAGATTTACTTTGGCTTCTATTTATTCAATATTTGTGTCATTAAGGTTTATTGGTAGAAAGTTTGAGCTTCATTCTGAATTTCGCAATGCGGTTCACTTGAAATTTTTTATATTTACATTGTGAATAATAAATATTAAGATATAATATTAAGACCTCAGAATGTCTGTGGTTTCAATAGCTCCCCCTGGTGGACCAACAGATGATAAGAACCAGTCCAATATTCTTTATACTAAAATTTCAGTACCGTGTTCACAATGTTTATTTAGTTCCTCAAATATAGTAGTACACGTTTAATTAGACTAACTGTGCAGTTGATATCATTGATCTTATGTATTTTTTGATTGCAGATAATGCTCCTGGAACTTTATTAAAAGAAGTCGTTGGTTGTTTGCTTAGTGGTAACAAGTTCATTTCTAAGTACACGATGGCATCAGTGTGTAAATTTGAACAGGTAGCACGTCATTACAGTGGCATAAAAATGGTGTTTTGTACTTATTGTATACTTGAGCTTATTATATTATTTATGAGGATAATAATGACAGCAAAGCTTTAGGGCAGTACTTCCTGTATGTAACATTCATTTACGGAGCATTGAGAGTGACATTATTTTCATATATTTTGTGATATCCCTGTAGCAGAGTGCTCTTCAGCAATCCATAAACGCACGCATGCGTATGCTGGACTGCTTGGGCGCTTCCTCACAAATTATTTACTGTACTATCAGCCATCTGCTGAGTTTTTCCTCTGTGGACGTCATTTCCCGTGTGGCTAGATTTGGCTCCACTCAAAGCATCACTTTAGCTACAGTACTTTTCTTTCTTCTATTTTTGAACGCATGCCCGTTCACATGGAAGACGTTATTTACGCCAGCTGCTCACGTTTCTCTCTCCAACGCCTTCCAAAGGACGTGTTAGTCTGTCATTGTTTGGCTTTACTAAAAGCTGTTTCATTCTCATTTACAATGTAGTAAGAAATGGTTATTTAAAGCATGTCGTATAAGTGGAGAGAGAATTTTTCTGAAATTCGTTTCAAATTAATATGACCCAGTGGAGTATCAAATAATGCAGTTGTTGCACACCTGACAGTGAACACTGTAAACCTGAACTGCCTCCCTTTAGATCAATTTCTCCTAAATTATGTAAATAATATAATCTAACACAATAGCAACACATTATATAGAAACAGATAAGAGTACGTTGTAAAATGTAAATATGACAGAAACTAATTTAATTCCATGTTTGAAAAATAAAACTTTTCAGCCAACAGAACTGATCCCAGTTTTAAGGAGCATCCATAGCAGAGATGGTCTGATTTAGTGCACATCTGGCGATGCTTCCATCATGGAATGTCAGAGGAAACAAGACTGGAGGTGGGGGGAGAGGGGGGGTTGAAGGTCTTTAAAGCTCATCTGAGAAGCATTGAAGGCATTGGAACATCATCAGCTTCCTTTTCAACCAGCCCCCACCCCATAGCCTAACTTCACTTGCTGTAGTATCTCGTCTAGGATGTGGATGGCAGAGGTGCTCACTGGGATGAGTTGCATTAATGGTGACAGATGTTGCGGCTTTGTCTGGGTCAAGGGTCACTCTCCCATACGCTCTGCTGCAACCATCTGGTTTCACTTTACCACCTCAAATTGGAGACTTCAGTTAAATCGCACCAAAAGACAGGCCCACGTGCTGACAAAAACTGAGAAAGAGAGAAAAAACATTCTAAACCCACAGTTTTCCAGACCCGCCGTGATGATGACTGCACGATTCAGAATGGAAGCTCTAGCACTCTACAAGACCTTAGAACCAGTGGTTCATACATTGATAGAACATCGTCAAACAGGAAGTAGAACAAGAAGCCATAGTGTGTGGGATATTTTTATACTCATATGTACATTTCATTGATTGTATAGGGAATTACTGAGAGGTGCCTTCTCAAAATTCAGATAAAAGCTCTACATGCAAGCCATTTCTCTTGGTTTTTGCAGCTTATTGCATCATTGTTTGAAACGGAGGTTGCTTGCTTTGAGGAGAATGTTTCATTGTTGGATCATTTCTTTGAGAAACTGATCATGATGCATCAGCCCCAAGAACAGCCAGAAATTGTTTCAACCAGTCTTTGAAAGTCCAAACACATGTAATAGGTGCAGATCTTCAAGGTGGCTTTAAATATTCCTTACAAAAGGAACTTCACTTTTTTTCTTTCACTTCCTCTTTGCTCTTTAATATAAAAATATAATTACTTAACTTGTGATTACAAGATGTTTCTGGGAGAGCAAGTTTTTAGCATATTGTCCTCCATATATGCGAGGAAAGATGTTGTGCTGAATTTTATAGTAGTCAATAAGACAAATGTGCATTCTTATGCATGATTAAGTATGCCTGGGGTTCACCAGGGCACAAAAGGATTTTAGTCTTGAAGCGATGTGATTTATTTATTGAGACTCTCCTGAAAATGGAATGCCACGACGTCCAACATATTGTTCCTACTGAGGTCCTTGAGCAGAAAGCATCAGTCGTCTTCCAAGCACTGAATTAAGCTTTCTGGGATTATGATAGAATTCTGTCAAATGTAGGAGGGCATGGCTATGTGAGGATGAGCTTCTACTCATTGGTAAACAGCTGATTACTACATAATGTAACTTTAGTCTGTATGTCTGAGATAGGGATTTGGAGCAAAGTTGTGGTCAGGGGGAGTCTAATTGCTTCTGTTCAGGAACAAAATTTTTTTTCTTTCATAAATTATCTGGTCTTCTCAACTGTTCATGTCATGAGGTAACGAGTTTACATCCCATCCATCCTCTGAAATCTCCATGTACCGTGTTTGTTTACCATCTGTCCTGGAGAAATAAAATTTTCACCCATTCATTATTCCTAACATGGACCTATGTTGTCAAAACATATCCAAGTTTTCCACTTGCTAGCCTGGCCATCGTCTGCTTGGAATATTTTCATTGTCTTTTGCAGCGCAAGTAGGAAAACGCAGGGCCTTGTCCTGCTTCGAATATTCTGATGACATCTGCAGAGTTATGGAGAAGTAGCTGATTTCATATCTCACCTAAAGGCACTTTCTCAGCATTGCATTTCTTTATTTGATTTATCAGTTAGGGAATGGATACTGGGTTGCTAGAAATGATGTTACACACAATGCCTCCTAGCTATGGAGTTTTAACACAACATGCATTAGAAGTATTTTGCTTGTACTGCAATATACTGTAAGGCTTTCATATGGAAAGTAAAAGTAGTTATGTATATATGAGCGATACCTATTCCATCTCATTACATCAAGCTTTTTTCTACTGTGTTGCAGTTCCAACAAATCAAATGCATAACCATCTGTTACCTAGCTTATTAATTAGCCTATTACCTGCTTAACTATTCCTCATTGATAAAAGACTGACTGGCTTTCAATAAGGTCAGTTCTCCCAGATCTGCCCCCTAAAGGTTGCTGTGCACCGTTTAAAGTGGAGGTCTTTGTGAATGCCAATAGTACAGCTGAAGCATTTTATCATCAGGTACAGATCTTTTATCATTCGTGTGGGTGTTCTTTATGTTTTTTTATCTTGTATTTCAGTATGCAGCAGCCTTGATGAACCTAGGCGCCATCCTCCACTTGAACGGGAAGCTCCAGGAGGCCGAGTCCAATTACCTCAGAGCTCTGCAGCTCAAGCCGGATGACGCCATCACCCAGTCCAACCTGCGCAAGCTGTGGAACATCATGGAGAAGCAAGGCCTGAGGATGACAGGACTATAGGCATGGCATGGGTGATATGAGGAAGTTAGTGGAGAACTAGTACTACAGCAAAGGATGTGCAAACCAAAATACTGCTCGGAATCAGTCGTGCTTAGACCAAAGTCATTTTGGAACAAGGCGACCATTTTGGGGAACTTCAGGATTTTCAGACATATATTTCCTTGTGTCTTTTGAATGATATCAATTAACTTGAAACGGGCCATATGCATGGCAGCGTACAGCAGTTGAAATACTAGGTTTTTTTTTTTGTATTTTAAGTGTACTTTTTGATGTCTGAATTCTGCAGGCAAGTTACTACCACCAGAGAACTTTGTCCAAAGATATCAATTTGTACAATGGAGCTCATCCATTTTCTCCTTGGTTCTTAGCAATCTTTCTTCTCTGTAGGGACTACATTAGGTTGGCAGTAAAGTACTAAGTCACAAAGTGAGCGTGAAGTAAATCACAGGAGCTGAACTCAAACTGACTGAATCGGATTCCACTTCTGTTGCAAATATTTGATACTGCCAACAGTTTTTGGGACCGAATACAAATATTTTAACAGAAGTCTGCTCATTACCAGCATACCACAACAACAACAAAAACAACTGGGCTAGATTGTTCAAAATACCAAGTCTTAAATTTTAACTGAATTTCAATAAAGTTAATCAAAAGTGATCATGCTGATTGTGTAAATTAGATGTTGACATTGTGATACTACATAAGAATTGAGATTCTAGTCAGTGGGGATTCCAGATTCAGTCAAGCAGTAAAGCACACTCTGCAAATTTTATACGGTTGTTAGTGAAACAGCATTCAAATGTACTGACAGTAATATTGAAAGCTGTGGTTGATAAAAATTCTCCTAATACAATAAAATACAATAAAAATATCTGCTGCACTCTTGTAACCATGAACTAATTATCTGTGAAAGACTGTAATTTTAAATTGCTTTTTTATGAGTTATTTTCTGCCTCATTCAGTTGTATATAAATAAGCATTAATATATATACTTGTAATGATTCCAAACCAAGAAAATTGGGTAATATTTCTAGATAAATTTAAAATGCTTTTTCTTCCTTGTATCCATCCATGTTCCAAACTGCTTATCTTCAGTTACATCATATGGGCATTTTAGTCACACCATTTAGTCTATGGTGCATGTTTTCAGACTGTGGGAGTGAACTGGTGTGCCTAGAGGAAGCCTGCAAAGCACATGGAGAACATACAAGTCCCACATAGTGTAGAGGTGGGATTTGAACCCCTAACCCTGGCGGTGTAGGGCAACAGTGCTAACCGCTGACCCTTCTTCCTTGTGGTCCAGACCTCTGGTGTCAGTTATGGGTTTTTTTTTCATTAATACATGCTTAGCTGTACGGATTTGTCTGCATTCACAGTGAATGTTGCCAATATTTGGCTGTGTAATAAAGTGATAATCCCATGTCATTGCTACTATTTTGCTTTAATTTGGTTGTGAAGAAGGAATTCCTCGACGTCAATGCCAAAAAAGGTTAATATCTGATTTCTGTGTTTTTATATAATTACAGATTGCCTAGTCCTAATTTATTATGTGCCACAGTGTCATGCTTGTAAAATTTGCTGCCATAATGCCTTGAAAGGAGAAGAGACTAACATATTGCATTTATTAATAAATCATGCCATCTGTTGTGTATTGTGATATTGTTTTATGCCTTGCACCTCTAACAAGGTACTATAAACAGCACTTTGGGCTAGCACAAATCATCATGTTTCCTTCTCTCATACTTAGTAAAATTTCGTCACAAAGTAGAAATACATAAAGAGACCTGTCAATAGTCAGAACACCGTGATGAACACAGCAATCACACTCATTTCATCTTGGTATTGCCATGCTTTGAGACCTCATTCAGATCAAACTAAGTACAGTTGTTGTTGTTTAGTCACGCAGTCGTGTCC
>JAACJT020000001.1:8943619-8957303 GCA_009936485.2 Gymnarchus niloticus | reverse complement strand
AAAGGAAGAGGGGACAGCAGAAGATGAGATGGATAGACAGCGTAGTGGAAGCAATGAACATGAGTTTGGGCAGGCTTTGAGAGGCGGTGGAGAACAGGGCGGCCTGGGGTGCTGTGGTCCATGGAGTCGCGAAGAGTCGGACACGACTGCATGACTAAACAACAACAACAACAATGTCTGCCTGAATGTGTATTTGTTGAACAAACTGTAATGTACCTTAAAGTTTGGTTTTCCGTTGTGATTATGCTTGATATGCGATCCCTGAGTGAAGTATAAAAATAATTCCATCCATCCATCCATCCATCCATCCATCCATCCATCCATCCATCTTCTAACTGTCTAGTACACAGTCACAGGAGGGGGACTGTAGTCTGTCCAGAGCAGCACAAAGCATCACACTGGACTGGTTGCCCGTCCATTACCTACTACACACATTATGTGCAGTTTAGAGGGAAGAATTCGCCTAACTGCATATCTATGAACTGTGGTGTGAAACCTGCATGATACAAGGGAAATCTACACACAGGTACACATACACAATGCAGAGGGAGAATGTGATTCCCCAACCCCTTTAGGTGCAAAATAGAAACAAACCCTCTTTGAAATTTGAAGTGTTGTAAAATTGCCCCAGGAAATTGTTGTTTTGACTGCAGTGGCTTTTTTTTTTTCCTTCAAATTTTGCCCCTTAAATGATCATAGCAAACAAGAAAAATTATGTAAATTGAGTCTTTATTTATATCAAACATATGAAAATGCACTGCAATATGAAGACAGAAAAAAACAAACTGTACTCGCTGTGGTGTGTGTGTTCCCTCACTGGTCAGAAAGTAATTTGCCATGCCGAACACCTAAAATTTCATATATTTATTGATGTAAACAAATATCAAGGCTTGGCTTGTAACAATTCTAATGAAAATGAATTGTAGGAGGACAAATCCGGATGAAGTAATGGGTTTTCTGTCTATGGGTGTAATATGGGCATGTTAAATACCCCCAACATTGTTCAGGTCATCTTATTAGGCTGTTGCATGAAAAGAGAGCTGAATTTATGTTGCAGTAATTATACTATGTATTTCTAGTACTTGTGTGTTGATTTGGAACAAAGCATCTTTCTTATAGACTACTGTGAAATTTCTCATAAATTTGGCACTATGTTGCAACTGATGGAAACTTGACTTTTCAGCTTTAATGTAGCTTTAACAGCCATTGCAGCTCCCAGCCACTCAATTAGATTTTCCCTAATTAACCTCTTTAACTGTTTTTATTACACACTCTTTCTTGCATATACTCATTGCTCATTAAGGTGGTGAAAGCCCTCTGTATTTTAGTTAATAATGGAATGGTTAGGACTGCATTTTCCCGTAGGGGAAGAAGATAATTTATTATGTTCAATATTTTCAATACTCTGGTGCTTACAGGCGAATGTTTAATTATGTCACACAATACATATTTAATTGCATTTCCCTTACAAATACACACACAGGCCTTATCCCAGTTTAACTGAATTGGTTGACATGTCTTGACGTTTGAAGAGTTGTGATATGGGCCATAAACACCAGTGTTTTCACTTTGGTGCTTGCAGGTCCCTCTTTGTGAATTTGTCAGCTTTTATTTTTCCAAAGGATAAAATAATAATGAATTCTACCACAAGAGTTGTTTAACCAGCCACCCCCCCGAAAAAAAAACGAACAAAATTGTAAATAAAAAATAGACAAGCCAACACATATTTACCATTATACAGAAAACCCCAACGCACCATTTTAAATACATCCTAATTTTTAATGCTTAAATCAAAACCGCTTATACGGTTTTCATAAACATAAAACATAACAATAAGCAAAATTAAAATATCTGATTTTGAAAAAAATATCCATATTAATTGAAGTTTTGATTAATGGATGCAGAATGCAATTGGACTGCAATTTCCAATAAAAGTGCAAGTTCATTATTATCCTTTTTCTCATACACACAACATTTTGATCCTCTATGCCTGTATACAGTGAACAAAAGATGCTTGGCTGTGCAGATTCTATGGTAAAGCTTTTTATTTTTATTCATAACACATACCCTACCAGTTTTCTTTTTTTTCTTTTATATAGAAGAATTTTTGCTTGCTACCTCTTTCACAGCAAAGAAGAACATAACCAGACGAAGAATGAAAGTGCATGATGGAATATAGAAACAATCAAAGCCATATGTGTTGATTATAATGGAATTGCTCCTTTTCTTTCCTTCTGGGTGCCTGTAGTCTGAACTGGGAACCTGCAATCAACTTCCGACATCCGCTCCTCAATCAGGTTCTTCCTGTTGTGCTCCCGATAGCACGTACATAAACACTCTCTGTCACAGATGGTACAGAGTTCATAACCCTGAAGTTCAAAAGGAGAAGAGGAACAGACAGATCCTTCACAGGAAGAGGGCAAGATGGAGCAGTGTCACCATGGCAAACACCCACGTCTGATGCACAGATAGTTGGGCCTTTTTGAGTTCAAAGTTCAGATCAGGTAGCATCTCTCAGTATCTCAACGAAGCTGGTTCTTTTATGTGCTGGCCCTTACAGAAGACTTCCTGCGCGCTGCTGTCCTGTGGCTGAACATCCTGTAGAACAACCTCTCCTAACATTGTCCATCTTCAGTTCACATACAGAACTGTGAGTGCAAATGTCGTAAAATACTAACTGGAGAAACAAAAAAAAACAGACACTGACTCTTGAATATTACTATTTATGTTCACATTTTTTGAAACCACCTAAAAATGTGTTCTCGCTGCATGAATATTCATAAAAGGGTTGCATGAGCTCTGTAGTAATGATCAGTTTTGTTAAAACCTCTATGCTTTAAGTATATGTTTAAATATGATAAAAACAATACACTGGAGTCTAAAATTTACATTCAAGCACTGCATTGCAAGGGCAAATGTGTGGCTTTGTGATGGACAAGCAATTGATCTAATGCAAATCTAAATGCGATATTAACATACATACATAAAAGCAGTCTTTAAAGAGTATATTTCACAATAGAATGTGTTTATAGTTATAGTCTTTCAGTAATGTTAAATGTTCCAATACTTATGTACACGCGCTCTTTAAAATATCTATTACAAAGTTTTTTTTGTTTTTTTTTTTTAATCACAGTGTATGGCATATATAAGTAGCATTTAAAACTCCACCTAACTCTTGATATTCCTTTGCTATCTTTGCACGTATTTTTGTTACGTTAACATAACCACAGCCCCTGCTGTGGGCACTGTTGAACCATAAGAGCTCCATACAAAGAAGAACGAGGGTCAAACAGACAGTCAGGTCCGACTTTGTGGCTCTGTGGGTGAATTCACAATAAAAGGTGAAGCTTAACCCGTGACAAACAGGAGCACGTGTCCTGGACAAAACAGACATCGATTCACAGTTTGCTTCATGAAAATCTCAACAAACACCATTACAACTATTTGTTCATTTTGAATTAACCAAATGATTAAAAAACTAATAACATATTAATTACTAAATAATAAAGGAGACTACATGTATCTTGTTCTGACACAGGCATCAAGCTTTTTTGGATTAAATAGCTTTTCATAGTGTAATGACTGTGTGTGTGTGTGTGTGTGTGTGTGTGTGTGTGTGTGTGTGTGTGTGTGTGTGTGTGTGTGTGTGTGTGTGTGTTTGTAGGTAAACAAGCCCCAAATCAAAATTTACATAAATAAATCAGTAAACAGATAAATAAAAATCTAAAATTCACCTTGTTTTAAAACCTGGCTGTGCTAAGCCGTTCTGTTCCATTATTTATTGCTGTGACATCCTGTGTTTAGCTACATACTTCACTTTTGACTCAAGTACATTTTGTGCATTTAAATTCATTATTAAGACACTTATGTCCTCTTGCTGCCACACTGGTTGAATAATTACATCCTTATCAATGCTTCACACTTATAAATCATCCACACATAATGAATTCAACAAAAATTGTAATCTTATCATTATTACCCTTAAATGTCATAAATGTAAAATGATCATTTAAAAGACAGAATTAGGAAGGTTAATACTTCTGATCTTGTCATAAAGACAATTTCGCTTGTGCTGGGAAAATCTTGCCGTTCCATAAGGACAACACTATAGCGGTTAAGGTCTCTTCTATTTAAAATCAACAAAACAATTCCATGCACCCAATGATAATGATCTGAAACCATCTGGAATGAAATGAAAATGTTTTGTGTAATAAAAATGGATGAGGTCTGGCCAATCCATTATGACAAATTGCAACAAGAAGTGGACTGACTACTTTAGTATTACTAGATTATAATGGTCTGAGCTGAAAGAGGACTGTGCCAAGTGCTTGCCTTGTGTCATAACACGGTGTAATTATCAAAGAAAACACATGCAAGGCAACAGAGAGTCGCGTTTATGATGACTGCGAATGACTGCGAAGCTAGAAGCACAAATAGCCCAATATGCAGAGTGTCTACTATCAGAACTGAATATTGCAAAAGTGCATTGTAAAACACGTTAATAATACAGAATTGATTTAGGGAGTGGTAAGAAAGCTAGGGAAGATAAATGACACATGCAATGGTCTAATGACAAATGTTTAAATGCATATCGAGTTGTTACAATACTGCATTGTTTAAATGGAATGATTTGCAGAATTAAGCAGGGGGACAGCTTCATGCAACAGTGTGTAAACGGACACTGTGTGTGAGAAAGATATGAAGAAAATGGCTGATGACCAGTGAGCTATAATCCCTCGAGAAGAAGTCAGATGCACATCGCCAGTAAACTTGGTGCTACGTGACTCTTCCAAGGACAGACAATTTGGCACATCGATTCATGTAATTACATTAATTGATGAGCATGGATTTGAGTCTGTATTAAGAGAACTCTTTGGAGAATAATACATCATGATATTAGTCTGACATTAATATAACACTAGGTCTACAGTAGCATTCAGCATTCATTTTCCAAATCTGTGCATCATGGAAATTTATTATCAAGGGGATGTGTTGAATCCTACAATTATGATTCCAGAAGAAAGACAAAAAGAAGGACAAACTAAATGTGTGTTTCAGGAGTGATTTGATATTTGGTCTTGGTGTCTTATGGGTACATTTACACATGGCAGCTGAGTCCACAAGAAGTAAGGCTTTCAAACCAAAGACAAACTTAAACATGGCGGTCTCAATACAACACTAAGATAAACCGAAGGGGCTTCATTCACTTTTTCAGATATAAGTAATTAGTAACATATACCAGTCACCCATCCCCCATACTCAAGTTACACATTCAGAAATACAAACTAAAATGGTAAGACAAAGACAAATATTCAGTACGCTGACAACCACTGAAACTGGAGGCTTAATACATTTTAATCCAGAGCTTTCTCCAAATGCAGTGGCAGCTTTGTTCAAATTCTTATTTGTCAAAGAAGGGCAGAAGACCCATTTTAAACCTGTAGCTTACATAATACAGAATCAGTCATGACTGGGGGCTCTTAGCAACCGAACTACAAAATGGAACGAAAATAAGCAAAGGAATAATTATATAGGGCTTTTATCGCTTGTAGGGTAGGTGGAACGTGTCTGTAAGCCTAGCATGGCCCACAAACGCATTAGCACACTTATAGCATGGCTAGGATACCCTTTCCTGTAATTCCTGAGCTACAAAGCAAGGACATTTGTAATAGTGCTTCTCAGTATCAATAGGCTTTAATTTGGCTATGAGTTTTTAATTACTGCTTACACCTTTGTCTTCTTCACAAAGACCTGTTCTTCATAAAAAGTATACCTGCAGCCTATGATCTGAAAACAGAGCAGAGAAAACCACATCACGTCACATTATTAGAACAAACACATAGATTAGGGCTAAGTTCTTCTTCCAGAGGATTAATTCACATTTAAAAATTGTCAGGCGCTGGTTGCTTTTTTTGACGTTTTCTTTTATGTGTATTTGTAGTCTTAGGGAATTTTAGACATAACTTTATTACATGTCACGAAATCTCAAATAAGTTTCAAGCCCTAATGTCCTCAGATTACAAAGTTCATATAGCAGAGTCAGCCCCGTTTTGGCACACATTTTCCGTGCGCCATATGAACATGTACACACGACAGTTAAAAGGTTAGGACATGGATACAAAGAGGGCATTGAGGTCATAGAACCATGTCCAAGCTGATGACCCTGGAAAATCAATGGTTCCTTTTTTATATCCAAGTGCTGTTTTTTTATGGGTAACTCATAGGAGAAATACTTAAAATCCATTCATGAAAGCTGAAATGGATGGGAAGCAAAATGTTATATTTTATAGAGTAAACTGACTTTTTAAATATAAATTTATTAAAACTACTTAGCTTCTGAGTACATGTAAGGAGAACTATAGTGAAAAGTGAAAGCGGATTCACATTTTCTATACTGTATTTGTTTATTTCAAATATAGCAGTTTTTTTTGCTTTGCATATTTACATATATATTGTGTATAATATATGCATCTTGATTATAAAATATGATGGTTTCATGGTGCCTTATTTATACGAGACTACGGGTGCCACTTGAGTATCTCCGTCTGCTGAGAATGGGGTCGGGGGGGCAGAACTGATGGGGGTGGTTGTAAGGTGGTGGTGGTGGAGGCAGAGGAGGCTGGGGGGCATTCTTGGATGGTGTCCCCTGATTCCCACCCTCTGGCGACCTCACGGGGGTGGAGACGGCAGACTGGATAAGCTGGTGCGTCGTCGGGGTCTGGCTGAGGAAGGCCTCCATGTGGCCCCGCCCGCCCTCGTCCAGGACGATCACCTTGACGATCTGCGTCTCCGGGTTCAGGTCGGCGACGGCGGGCCAGTGGACTGACGTCACCACACCCGGCTGGAGCTGCGGGTAGCAGAGCTCCCCCTGGTGGTTAAGAAGGGCGCCCGGGAGGGATCCACTCTCTGGGCTCCGGGACGCACTGAGCTGGTACGTTTGAAGCCTGTTGTGAATTGACACCTAGTTTAGAAACAGCCAGAGACAGCATTAAATGTTATAAGACCTTCCTCCTCTAAGTCGACAGCCCTCTGGTGTAAACAACACAACAAGCATGCGTGTCAGGGAGCGTGCGGCACGATGCAGGGCCAGTCAAGAAGAGGTGCTGGAAGTGTTGGTAGCAGCGGTGTGGTTGACAAAGGAAGGGAAGGAGGAAAGGTAGGGTAGGTGAGGTTTATTTGCTCTTTTGGGGGTAGGGGTGATGGAGAAAAAAAGGACATTGAGGGCCTTGTGTTGTTCTGATTAAGCAACGCAAACTAAGGGGAAAGCATGTGTCCTGGGGTCACGCTAGTGGAGAACATTGAAGAAGCTAGCTCACCACAAGGGGAAACTATTCCAAGTTAAATAGCAGGAAGAGAGAGGAGACTAACGGGAAGAAGGGTGGAGCTCAAACAGGGATTTCGACAGACATAATAGGCAACACTCAAGAGAATGCATGCCTTCATAATTCATAGAGACTTCATCGAGCCTACTCATGTACTGCCAACTCAGCAACACACTTGGCATGGGACCTTCTCAAACTGCCAAGGACTGCTTGGTACACGGGTTTTTGTATTTTGCTTTAAGCTTGGGCTTCACTGAAATACCATGAACCCACATAAGCATGAGGCTCATGTTGTGAAATGAAATGAACAGACAGTATATAGAACTGCAGAAAAGCAGGCATCAAACAGATACTTTATCTCTGAATTAGCCAGCACATTGCACAACTGATCTGCACTACTGCATCCTTTATATTGCGAAGATTTGTTATCCAGAAGCAAAACTATTCTTATACATCAATAAATTGATATCTTGAGGATTTAAATTTCTAAATACCACCTTTCATTATGACTACAAAAAGAAATACTTTCACCTTTAGCAAACTTTAGCATCATTCTTTAACAATATGTCATGAACAATAAATCTCATCGATACAATGAGACGTCGCGGCTTGCATATACAAAGGAGCAAACTAAAAGCTACCAGATGCTGAAATCAGGAAAATGACTGCAGAAAGAAACATCTGTAAACAGCAGCACAAATCTCTCAGCGAGGTATATGAAGGGGCTTGAGAGATTAAAGCAGAATAATAATAACACACGCTTTGTGAAAAATGGAGTTCAGGATATAACAATGAAAACCCAAGCAATCTAAATCCGATTCAGACTGGCATCCATTTTAGAAAATAGACAGCCTGCACTAGCTATGCGCTGTATAATTTATCTAGGTTAATGTTGAACCCATAGAGCCTAAACACCCAAAGAGAAACTCAGAGGATGATCCAGAGGTTATCAGCTTGGTAATAAGCTGTTTGTCCCATGTGGTACAAAGTCGCTGCGAAGCATACATTGCAGCTCATGAATGCAGCCACTGAGGTCATTTTGGATGAGAACCTGCTGAGGCATTTTTTTTTTGGGGGGGGGGTCGTGGGAACGGGGGCAAGGATGTGCCTGGGCAATGCAGTCTACAGCAATGGGGGTTTGGGAGTTGGAGGTTACATGTTGGCCCCAAAGCTATGAGATGCAGAATGCAGAAATGGCGGGCGATGGATGTGGAGGAAGGGCTTGTCTCGACGTTTTACAAAGGGTAACTGACCTCTCTGGCTCATGCATGCTTGTCTGCTGACCTGTGACGCAGAAGGGTGCCCCCTGCTGGAAACTATAGGGCCCTTCTACTCATGTGACTATTATAGGAATCTCCTCCTAATCCATCTGCATCTTCTTTAAAAGTTAGTTTTAATTCCAAGGAAAACAGGTTCCTTTTGAAGAGGTCAAAAATACATAAGAATGAGCGAACCTGGATATAATACAAGATGATCAACTACATGTATGAAATACGGCCAGTGCTATTTATGCTATTTAATGGCAAGAAAAACTGTGTACTTAGAGAAAATGGAAAATACTGAACAGCACAGAGCATTCCAGTCATTACTTTGGTCATTATTCTCCCCTGAGTAAGATGCTCTTGGAGAGGTAAAAGGCATGAATTCAGCCACAGAAGTGGTAGACATAACTGTAGCAGTTCTCTGTCCTCCAAGGTCCCTACATCATTCAAGCTTCAAGGTGGCAAGTGGCAATATGGACTCTATCACCAGTCACAAACAGAAACATAATCCATCCATCCATCCATCCATCCATCCATCCATCCATCCATCCATCCATCCATCCATCCAATGAACTGCTTCTCCTTAGCAGGGTTCTGGGAGCACACCACTCCCTCATGATTCATTTAAGGAATGTTTGAGTTAAAACAAAAATGCAGGCATAAAAAAAAAAACTTCTGTCAAGTTAGAGATAATGATATTACTATAAATTTGTGGCTCTACTGATATTTGAAAAAAAAATGCTGTCTGCTGAAAATGTTTGTGTTAACCAAAATTGTCAAAAAAACAACTTAAAAATGTTCATATATGCACATATACATTGCAAAACATGTGAAACTACAGTGTCCAGCTGATTTAAATTGACCTTCCCTGTATTACACTGGATTCTTTTTGCTTTTGTTGGCTGGTGGAGTGAGGCACTCATGTGTAGGGTAATACTCACTACTTTTAAATCCATTTATTATCAAAATGTTACTATGCAAAACTAGAAACATTACGAACAAAGCAATTTAAGAAGGCAAATTGATTTTCTTTTCCACTCAAACAGTTGATGATAAGGTAGATCTTATAGACTGCAGCACACCAACCAGAGAGGAGATCCAAAAGGCAACAGGACAGCTGAAGAATGGTAAGGCAGCAGGCCCAGAGAACATACCAGCAGAAGCCCTAAAGGCAGACTTAGACAGCACAGTAGGGATGCTCTTCCAGCTGTTTCTAAAGATCTGGGAGGAGGAGCAGATGCCATCAGAATGGATGAAAGGATACCTTATCAAGTTACCAAAGAAAGGCGACCTTAGCAACTGTGCAAACTACTGAGGGATTATGCTCCTGTCCATACCAGGGAAAGAGTTCAACAGGATCATCCTGAACTGAATGAAGGCCCAACTGAGAGATCAGCAGGTGGCCTTCCGAAAAGACAGATCCTGCGCAGACCTGATTGCTACCCTACGCATCATTGTCGAGCAGTTGTTGGAATGGAACTCTTTCCTCTACATCAGTTTTGTGGATTATGAGAAGGCATTTGACAATTTGGACAGGAACACTCTCTGGAACCTTCTCTGGCACTATGGTGTGCGAGCCAAGATGGTCAACCTCATCAGAAACTCATATGACAGGATGACCTGCAGAGTAGTCCACGGAGGGCAGTTCACTGATGCCTTTGAGCTGAAAACTGGAGTTCGTCAGGGTGCCAACTCTCGCCTTTCCTCTTCTTGCTTGCTATTGAGTGGATAATGAAGATGTCAATGGCACACAAGAACAGGAATACAGTGGACACCCTTCACGCAACTTGATGACCTGGACTTAGCAGACGACCTGGCACTACTGTCCCATACCGGTCAACGGATGCGCGAGAAAATTAACAGCTTGGCAACCACCTCGACTTAAGTAGGCTTGAACATCAACAAGGGGAAGACGAAGATCCTGAAGGTCAACACTACCACAGTTGACTTGATCAAGCTGGAGGGTGAGTCTTTAGAAGAGGTGGAAACCTTCATCTACATGGACAGTGTTGTCGACAAGCTAGGTGGAACCAAAGCTGATGTCAAGGCATGAATAGGCAAAGCAAGGGCAGCATTCCTTCATCTGAAGAACATCTGGAACTCAAAGGAAATGACTTTACAAACAAAGGTCAGGCTGTTCAACTCCAACATCAAGTCGGTTCTCCTTTACGGGGCAGAGACCTGGAGGACAATAGTGGCAATAATGAAGAAAGTGCAGACCTTCATTAACACCTCTCTGTGAAAGATCCTCCAGATCTGTTGGCCGAACACCATGAGCACCCAGGACCTATGGCAGAGAACCAACAAGCTTCCTGCAGAAGACGAGATCCTGAGATGGCGCCGGGGATGGATCGGCTACACATTCCACAAGCCAGCCTCAAACGTCACAAAGCAAACGCTCACCTGGAAATCCCAAGGAGAGAGAAACAGAGGACGGCCCAGAAATACGTGGCACCAAGACCTTGAAGCGGAAACCAAAAGAATGGGAAACACCTGAAGACAGCTGGAGCGAAAAAGCCTAGGACCGAGATGCCTGGAGATCCCTTGTCAGCGGCCTATGCCCAAGGAGGGGTAGTAGGTGAAGAGCGAGGAGTTGATGATAAGTAGTTACTAGGGGTGTAACGATATGTATCGTTGTATCAATGCATCGACCTAATACCAAATCACGCATCGACATTATGCGTAAATATCAATACACATTTTTATTTTTACACACATGCTTCAGTGTTATCCACTGCACTCCCCTCCTATGCAGGGGGCAGTGTGCGATGTAAGCTTATTGCACGCTGCCAATAGTCTAACACGAGGAAGACCTTAGCCATGCTTGTGTACTAGCGTTCTGATCACACAGATAAGCGTGAGAAAACCTTGTATAAAACTTCATCATATAATTCAATATTGACTACAGACTATCAAAATGAATTGTATCGTTTCGTATCATATGAAATTTTGGGGTATGACGAATAATCGAATTGTGTCATAAATCATACATTTGTGTGTCATAAATCATACATTTTATCATATCATGCTGCTCCTTATGGAGAGCACGTACCTGTGAATTAGCATAGGCTTATAATCAGCCCACAGGGATGCCTGCAACTCAGGTACCGCATGTTTCCGTGCTGGCAAACAAATCTTATTATGCACATAATTCTGTTCATCCCAGAGAGAACACTCCTCCTGCCCTAGCAACCTCCCTGTGTCGCTCGCTAGCATACATAATTTATATATATTTTAAGGATGACACAA
Organism: Gymnarchus niloticus; assembly: GCA_009936485.2. NCBI lineage: Eukaryota > Metazoa > Chordata > Actinopteri > Osteoglossiformes > Gymnarchidae > Gymnarchus > Gymnarchus niloticus. Next base: position 8,945,470 of record JAACJT020000001.1, on the reverse strand, counting down.
ACTCATATGAATCGCCTGCTGGTACACATTAAAGACGCACTGCTGTCATAGCTAGCATGAAATTTGCACAGGTCTGGAAAAAGTTTATCCGTGTTTGCCCAAACTGGGCAATCGTAGATTTATTACAAAACAGTAGGTCTGTAAAATAGTTAATACATAATTGCAAGTCTGAATAAGTCTATAAAGAAATTAAAATACAAACAGAAAAAGAAAGTTTTCAACTTTCCAAAAGATTTAATCTGCTTAACACAAGTAATCAAAATAAATATTTAAACTTTTGCCTTTTCAACTTGTAGATATTTATAAATGCTGTGGGTTTCTGCATTCTTATCACAGAGTAGCTATTACTATCAAAACATATGTGCTGTGTGAGGACAGAAGTTGCAGATGTGAATATTAAGTTTTTGAAAGAACATTGCTATAACCTTTGAAGAAAACAAACATTCCTAATCCATACCCTTAAATGGGAATTGATACCAAATGAATAACAAAAATGAGCAAGCAGCCCATCCCTAGTACAGGGTACAGGAACACATGTGACAGGAATCAGTCTAGCACAGGATACTTCCGCACTTTTGGGGATGTAGATATGCCAATTAACCTAACCACATGCTTCTAGACTGTGGGAGGAAACTCAGACAACGCAGGGACAACAGGAAAACTGCACACACACTGAGCAGGGGCAGGATTCAAATATGAAATATTGACTAGTATCTATTGAATTTAGGGTTGAAGCCTTTATTGCTGGCACATGGTTTGAAAAACTTTACTACAACCTATATATGTCCAGATGCTAGTCTCAAGTGTCAGATCTTTTCATTTTCAAGTGACCAGCTGTTAGCCTCCTGCAAACTGCACCCCGGCTCAGAAAGATGCTGTCTCTCTGAGACTCAGGGGCAGCTGCCCATGACTCATTAATCTGCCAATAATTATCACATTTTACCTCCCTGTTTACTTTCCTAATCTTCAGTAAGATTCTGATTCACTGCTGGTATACTGCAGTTTAACTTTCACAGGTAATGCTTGATTTGTTTTGGCCATATAGATATTACAGTAGGGAGCTGAGTGCCTTGCTAAATAAATGCTAAATTACCAGACCAGCCGTTAAAAACTCCACTAAATGCTTAGAGTGAAAACAAGAAGGAAAATCCATGAAACTACACTGGATAGGAACATAAATGCATTTCCCTTCAAAAAGATACACTAAAGTATTTCACCCTAGAAACATACAACCGTAATTAATGTCAATTAACTGCTCTGCTGTGCTCTGATTAGAGAAGGGATGTCAGTTCATGTAATCAGTCCTGGTGCACAAGATATTGCATTTTCTACTTTCAGACAAAACAGGTGCATAATCCTCTTTATTCCGTTTCAATACAGCTTCATTCATTTTTTATTTTTTTTTTATTTCTGGCCACCAGATACCCAGAATAGCACATTACAAATGTTTTTTACATCAACTCCAGCTCATTGCATGCATGGAAACAAGATCCAAGGTAAAAACGCACCAGCAGTGATGGACTCTCCCTTCCTGAGCACAGGGACATCCCCTGGATTGAAAACCACTGCAAGCTGAGCTCATACAGACCCCAATCGGGTCACTGGGCCTCCTCATGCTAGCTGACTGTCTGCAACCATGCTTTACCTCTGAGGACGTTGATCAGCACTGCCTTGATACTTTGAAATGCTGTTACTCTCTAAATGCACTTGCTGAATTCTCTTTTTAAAATCTCTTTCATTGTATTGTCACACTACACACTCATTGAGATTTTTTATCCATCCATCCATCCATCCATCCATCCATCCATCCATCCATCCATCCATCCATCTTCTAACCACTTCACTTGGGGT
>JAACJT020000001.1:8923672-8937648 GCA_009936485.2 Gymnarchus niloticus | reverse complement strand
TGTGGCCTTTGTGTGCCTAAGAGGTATTTCTGAGTTCATTGTGTCATTGAATATCCATCCATCCATCCATCCATCCACCCATCCATCCATCCATCCACCCATCCATCCATCCATCACAGTGGGTCTGGAGCCCATTTAAGGAAGCAGAGGGCATAAGGCAGGAAACAGACCTAGATGGCATTGCACTCTATTGGTGAGCACAAACATAAACACCAACTGTGGCAAATTTAGAAACACCAATTAGCCTAACTGCATGTTTTTGGACTGCAAGAGGAAACCTGCCCAACATGGGGAGATCATGCAGAGTGAGGTCATATTATTAAATATCCAGTTTTAAGTGTCTCCAAGCCATGTAAGCTGAGACACTGTGAAAGCAAATCATTTTAGCAACAGTGCAGGCAATAAATGGACAAAGTCACTTGACAGGGACTGCTAGTCTGAGATTTCAGATTTTGCACAAACAAATCTGGAAATGTACAGAATAAGATTATCTTGGTGAATGTTATTTAATTCAAAGCAGTCTGTTTCAAGTCACTCCTAAATCAGTCACTGACCCACAGTGTTCTACAGGTTTATGGAATAGTGGGGAAGACAATATTTCTGAGTTAAGCATTTGAGTAATTCACTCGCAGTTTATCATCTCCGGCTTGTTTAAAAATTAAAAAATAAGATGTTAAATTGTAACTATGCAAACTCCAGACTGTTTATGAATGTATATTGTTGCAGTTTTTGATGGCTTGCTTGAATGTGTGACCAATGATGGATGGAGATTCCATTCAAGATGGTTCCTATCTTGTGCCCGGCACTTTCTGGAATAAGCTACAGGTCCATCTTTAATCCTTACGGGGTAAGCTGTTTTAAAGATGTGCCTAATTATGTTTACATAAGTGTATAATTATATATTCGTAAAAGGAATATATCTTTTATGTCATGCTTTAGAAATTAATTTTACAAATATACGTTTCACTCCATGTTTCAATATTTTATGATAAAGTGCTAAAATTTTGTTTATGAATGACAATATTAAACTGTAGGCCCGTAGTGGATAAGCGGTGTAGACAAAGGATGGATAGATGAATGGATGAATGGGTGGATGACAGAGTGAGAGATATTTTAAGTCGTGCCTGTCCTTCGCACATCACATAACGTCACCTGCTTCCTGAATGAGGCACAGTTAGGAGAAGGTTACCAGTCCAGTGCCCCATAGTCAGTCATAGTCAGCCAACACCAGATGGGATTAATACCTCACTGCCATGCTCTAGAGTTTGTCGCAAGCTGTATCTGACGCATACCGTGTTCCGTTGCCCCTTGATTTAATGCCGCAGTCAATCAATGTTAAGGAAAGACAAACCCGAATCTTATACTTAAAGAGCATCTCTAATTAGGCTGCTGCCGGGGAAGCCATTACCAGTAATAACGGCACGCATGTGCTGGTCATCAGTTAATGACTCCTCTAGATGTAAATCTCACAACCTTGCCGTTTTACTTTAAATAGCCATTACTTTATTTTTCCACATTCTGAGAAAATCACACACAGGACTAAATGAGTAATTAGATTAAAGGTACATGGTTGAACAAACAGAAGCGTTAGTGTGCTCCATTTTAAGGGGCAAGCATCAGGTTGTGTGGGAGTGATACTGGGAGCGGACAGACAAGCCTACATTCGTTCTCGAAGAGGTGGAACTGCATCCCCAGGAGACCCATGGCTTTGCAGAAGGTGTAGGTGGCAGAACTTTTCTTCTTGGGACACAGCTTCAGGATCTGCAGTCAAAAGCGTGGGTTTGGCGTCACTCTTTTAGCAGGAAGTGGTACACCAAGGTGGGCTTGGTCCGCAGTGATGCCACACCTCCAATGACATAATGACATTTGGACGTAATGACATCCGTACAGCAGAGGGTAGTGTTGAGCACCGCCCAGGTTATATGCAATACCTGGTGAGGCGTAGTGTTTGTACCTTCGGTTTTGGTGTCGAGCAGATCACCCGTTCCTGTGCAACAGGTGCACTCACACCAGAATTCTCACCGAAAACGGAGACAAGACTCCATTCACCACCAAATGTAGATAGAGTGATGAGTCATTTTTCTCATCACACAGTAAAGATAAACAAACGTCTCCCATGACCTTACCTCCTTGTACCCCATGCAACGCTATGTCTGCCGCAGCCGTTTCTCACCTCAATTTGAAACAAAGACTAATTGGATTATGTAAGCTTAAAATGACGGTTCTGTACTCTTGAACAATTTATCATTGCAATATTATGACTTTTTCACTTTCAGACACCACTGCCACAGCATGATACTTTATAAAATCAGAATAAAAAGCTGTCCATCTTTTTGGTTTCGAAAGTTCATCAGCACAATAACTTATGTGTCACTATTAATGATGTTGAAAACCTGAAAGAGAGTCTTTTAATTTGTCACACATTCATATTAATTACGCAGAAGAATTCATTTGTGATTAAATTCAAGCAACCCGTTGACCTCATTACTTATTAACACACTATTTTAATTAATGGAAAAGTTTTCTGTGGACCTCAGCAGTTACTGAGTCTTTGTTAAAGCTTACATTTCCTGTTATAATACAAGGCTGAGAAATCTGGTAAAAAATGTGATGCACTGAAAACTAGGAAGCTGAGACTACAGCTACCTAAGAGAAACTGAAGAAAAAGAAAAATCAGTATTCTTCACTAGCTTTAAAGAATTGCATGGGTGATTTGACTGATGGACCAAAACCAACACACAGGACTGTCACATCTGCACTAGTACTTTGGATCCTGAAGGACTGGATGGGTTTTAGGTTTTTCCCATCGACCTTATTTCCCTTGTTTAGCTCCGCCTTTGCCTTGATTAGCCTCATGTTTCTCACTGGTTTCCTTTGTTACTTAACCCTTAGTTCCCCTCTTATCTGGGTTGAGTTTTTGTTGTTCTGTTGTGGTTCTGTTCAGTTATGTTGGTTTGTTTAGTTATAACCGTCAGGATGGTCAGTGTAGTCCGTAATGGGCATTACCAATCCCTTTTTTAATCCTTAGTCTTTTTCCTGGTTCCCGGTGGGGTATTCCATCAAGCAGACAAAATTGATCCTATAATTATCCAGAATTCTGATTGGAGAAATTTGGGGAACTGACAAATCAAAGTTGGGCTTTCAGTTTTCTCAAAAAAGAATTCAGGTTAACTATAGGATTTGGTAAGCCTGCTTGACGGAATACCCCTCTGGTTCGTGAACTGGTAATGCCCTAGTCATGTCTGACTGTCTGTCGATCTTGTGCCTATGGTTTTAGCCTTTTCTTGTCTCGTATATTTGAGTTCATTCCCTTTTGAACAGGACAGAGCCTTTGTGTTTGTTCCTTTGTGATTAGATTCTTATTCTCACTTGGATTTGCATCCTCATCATCTTTGGATTGCGGCCCCACATTATGATTGTGGCGGCTTATGACAAGGGCCATAAACATCAAATACTGTATGTACGCTCTGACCTCAAGCTTCACTCTCACCTGTGTGCGTATCATGTAGAACAAAATGTAATATGCAAAAACTAAACTGCTCTTATCTACCTGTACTCGTACAATGGCCAATAAAGTTTCATCATCATCGTCAAGTTCTATCACCAGCAAGGGTGGAGTCATTACCACAATGAGGTCGTTGAAGAGGAACACCTCTCTTTGGTGGGCCGCCTGTTTCTGGGCCTTGTTGACGTCGGAGACCTCGAAAAGCCGACTGCAACACACTAATCTCCTGTGGGGGACGGACAGGACCTGGAGGGCAGGGGAAAACCATTCAGCTCCGGATAATTCCATGTCAACAGCCTGCTTAGAAATGAGGCACCTGGAGGATTTGAACCAGCTTTATGCAGAATATTAACATGCTTCATACTGTGCTTCTTTTGCAGTGGGGAGACCGGATTGCTTTACAGGGGCTACTGACCTCAGCACTTCTATGTTCTTCCTCTTCAATCACATCTCTCCATTACTAGAGTGCTTAGCAAAGAAAGGGACATTATCGTCTAGTCCAAATGCAGGAGTGGGTAAAGAAGCCAGCTAAACAGACGGCACAGTAGCCAGTGGCCCGCTTACCCTAAATACTGCCCCAGCTTTTCAAATTGATCCCTTTTCACACCATTGATTTCAATAAGCAGGGACTCAGATCTTGGCCAGCCAGCAGTGGCCAGTGATAAACCACAGGCGTGAGCCTTTCTCGGTTTCCTAAATAGCCCCTCTGCTGGCCGCTCTTTAATTAAGCGTGCCGTGAGGAGTGGCGGAGCAGAGATTGATGCGGCGAGCCACCCGGCGGCTGGCCATTGAGCCCTTATGCAAACGGCACTACTCAGCACTGTGGTCTCACGCATGTCGGTCCGAGACAATTGACCTTTTTTGGTCGAATTTCAAGGGATGCAGATAAACGATCAAATTAATCTATCAGAGCAAACAGAAGGCAGAGCTGTATGTCAGACAGACTAACCTCCAGAGTAAGGGGGGTCACCAGGACCACTTTTTTTCAATTCTTCCATTTTGTTCTTTTGTTAATATAAATTAGCATAATAACTGAGAAGTATAATTACTAGGAATGTTTAATACCTCATGAAGATTACTTTTTAAATCTGTCACACAGTTAGATTAATTATGCTAAACAATACATTTATGATTAAATTCAAGCAGTGATTAAATGCGGCACGGATTGACTTCTGGGGTGGGAAGGTCACCCTGGGCCCTTTGCTCCGCCCCTTCCCAGAATTCCCCAGAAACTCCCTCCGCCACATCTACCGAAGCTCATATTTAAGATCAATGGCTTGATCTTCCTTCTTTCAAAGTGAAATCTTTCATTTCCACCAAGACTGATAAAAGACAAATTTCATTAATCGGCAAATTACATTCATGAAGGATAAAATATGCAAAAATATTTCATAGATAAATACACATAAATCCTCCATCACTACAGAGAGATAGGATACATACACAGAGAGATGGATATTATGGATTTCTGTGCTCTAATGTGTTTTAAATTGTCCATATTTGAACCATGAAAATAGATTGTAGCCTGCATAAATCGTATAATGACTCTACAGCAGAAGCGATTAGCGTAACAGCTGAGAGCATGGTTTCGAAGGACAAAGGTCATCTGCATTATCATCATGCAAAGATCTTCAGACCCTCTCTTTTTAATCATGTTCTCCTCCCCATCCTGGCCTCTGCATCTTTTTGTATCGACCTTCACTCTAAAGAGCAACATATGAAACAACCAGGAGCTAAACGCTGACTGGATAGCGTACTTTCCATCCAACAACATGATCCTTTATCATAAACACTTGTATTTTGCTGACATATCAGATCTTAATACCCTAAAGAGGCTCAATTAGCAATATCCATTATTTCATGCAGTCCTTGTGCACAGGGCAGTATGTTGTTGTGCGAAGAAAATGTGTTTGTCTCAATATACAGTACTGTGCAAAAGTCTTGAGCCCCCCCTCATTTCTTCACATGCTTCCAAAGAGCCAGACTGTCTTATATTTTTAATGTAGTCTTGAGGAATAGTTCTCCAGGGTTCCTGAAGTACTTCAAAGTTTTTGGCTCTCATTTTCAGGCAGTCTCTGTGCCTGACCAGTTTCAGAGGAATGCTTTTTGTTTGTTAAGCCACACAGTGGCCTACGTATAAATCACTGAAGTACAACAAAGCCATTTAACTTAAGGCATGAACCAGTGAAGAAACAGGTGCAGGTGATTACAGATGATCAGATGATGTTGCAATAAATCACTGTACCTATTGTCCCATTTTCCTAGCAAGATATGAAGAAATGACGGGGTGACTCAATTCTTTTGCACAGTACTGTATGAGTAAATGGAATGCCACTGAACTACAATTCATCGCTGTAGAGAAATCTCCAACATATACAGTAACTAGTATCAAACGTCTTTTGTTATCTGGTATTTTACACCAATGAAAAGATGAGGCAGAAGCATGGCACTCCCAGAATATTCCCACAATGCCCCAGAGGGCAGTCAGCACCGTGTGCACTGCTTACACAGCCCTAATTAACAAAGGGGTGGGGGTAGATTTTGGTCAGGAGTTTAATAACAGGAGTTACTAAAGGGGAAATCAGGCCACTGTACACATCCATTTCGTCGCGCCATCACTCTAAGTGCTCTTATTGTGAAACACCCTCTAGAGAGGAAGCAGTGACTATCAGTATCAGGCTGTTCTATTGGCCACAAACTGGAGAGGCTCTTAGGCTGTGCTGCTCTAGAATCTCCCATCAGTGATTTGGAAAATAAAAAGCTTAAACATCCTAACATTCATGTAGTACTTCATTATGTGTCAAATATATAACATTTATTCTTTTTGCTATTGTGATTAACCTCAACCAAAACAGAATGATTGTCAGACTTTAAACTTAAATCAAATGTAATAAAAACTAAACAAAAAGGCTGCTTTGTTTTATTCAGTGAGTTACTTCCGTTTCTCTGATTGAATATTCAGGTGCAGCCCTAGTCACATAATCCATCTATCCATTCATCTTCCAAGCACTTATCCAGTTCAGGGTCACGAGGTAGTCAGATAATCATGAACAGTAAATGTTTAAGTGTGTGTGTGTGTGTTTGTCTGGAGACTGGGGTGTGCACGGTGACTAAGCTTATCACACCGCAATGGCTGGGGGGTTTTGAATCCCACCTTCGCTCTGTGTGTGTGGAGTCTGCATGTTCTCCCCTGTCTCACAGGCTTCCTCCAGCTACTCCAGTTTCCCCCCACACCCCAAAGACATGCAGTTAGGTTAACTGTGTATGATTGGATGTCAGTGTGCCCTGCAATAGACTGCCATCCAATCCAGGGTGTACTCCACGGTGCCTCAGACTGCCCCCAATCCATCCAGTGATGCTGAGCAGGATAAGCAGTATGAAGATGGTTGAATAATTAAGTGCATGTTTATTTGCACAGTAGTATGGCTAACTGCTTTGTTTAAATATCACTGGTAAGGTGACTGCACTCACTGTCTTCATTCCCACAATGGACTGTTCCACCTTGGTGACATAGGTGACATGGTCTTCATTGGAACGCAACTCCCTCTGCTGAATGCGCTCGTAGATGCCTACGACCATGTCGCGGGGGATGTCTGCACCATCATCCACTCCTGGAGGGGGAGATGGTGGCACATTGAATCATTAGCCAAGCAGTGCGATGTCCAGAGGTCTGGCTCAAGTTTAAGGCACCCCTGAAAACCTGAGCTGATCTTCTCTTCTGACTGTTAGAACTCGGCCATGCCTGAACTCTGCCACCTTTTGCTTTAAAGTATACCAGGCTGACTGAAGCACACATACACAGTGGCTGCAGATGCAGTCCTCACAGTTAAGCTAAACCTAATTATGGCATGACCTCCACAATCCCGCATCATTCTTTGCTAAATATACAGATGTCATGTGACCAGAGAGCCCGCTGTGATTCTGCGCTTGTGCCAGGTTGCTTCTCTGACGTTTGCTAATACCTGTCCGACCGACTGTTTCTGCCTCCACCTGAGCTCTGTCAGCAAATCTCAGGATTTCTGGGTCTTGGGGTTATCCCTTTACCCCCATCAGAGGCAAATCAACATGTACGTAGGTGTCTTGTCGGCACCATCTGGGTGTCCCGGTCAATTCGGCCAGCCCTTAAAAGATCACGGAACGCACGCAGGCTGTGAGAGACGAGCACCAATTAGAGGAGCGTAGCAGACGGCTCGCGGCAGCGTCCCAGTTATGTTATCTACTCTCTCTGATGACATGGCAAACGGTTGCAGATTTTTCTCTGATTAAATCCTAAGGGCGAGGAATGCTGTGTAATAGACTGGGGACTGAGGGCTGCCTTCTCAGGATTGTTCGTTCACTAGCAAGTATAAAAAATCACGGTTTCAGTGGCTCAGTCTTCTTTGCTGATTGCAAGACTCCAGATCCATGCACGTCAGCTGAATTTCCATCCCGGGGTCCATCGAGAAGTGCTGTACGGCTCCACTCAATCCCTGGCAGTATGCTCTCCGGCAAACCAGAAAGTTTATGCTAATTATGAATATACAAAAAGACTTGCATACAGTGAATAACCAAAGGGTATACATAATCAAAAGAACTGTCATTTTAAATCGAGATCTTTGTTTTAATGGCAGATATTGTTCTGAGATAAATACAGGAGCAAAAATTCAATAGCTGTAAATAGGAACAATTTTGAGATTTACATAAATCATGAGTAAATGAGGGGTTATTTAGACATAACTGCCCACAATACCAATATTAAATGCCTTATCTGATTAATATTTGGTGCCATCATTTTGATGTCAATTCCTGGCCACCATATAGATGGTCCTGTCTTCTAGCTCCTGTCCTGTCTTTTAGCTTGGTCTTTAAGCTTCTCAGTGGCACTTCATTGCTGTGATGATTGATTATGTGACAAGCACTTCAAACAAATGAAAACCTTCACAAGCCACCTAGCAAAGTGAATCCATTCCTATTAAATACAGCAGCTCGCTAACTGCTAAATTAGACTGTAGCTAATATGCCCAAACCAACCACACAGCTTATAAAACACTGCCAGAAGATGGATTCTTTGTCTTCCTGTATCACCAGGCAAAACAGGGAGCAGGTATCTCCTGTGTTAGCAGTAAAGGGCTTTGAATCAGCATGGAGCCTGTTTCATTTTTATTAGCCCATTTTAGTCCAAGGATCGGCTTCCCGCAGTGCAGTCCGGCAGTCACACTTTCATGTGAGCCAGCACACAATGTTCCTGCTGTTTCCCTCGCTTGCTCTCAGCTGGCCCCATTAAGTGCAACCATAGCTACTGTATGGACAAGCAAAGGTTACCCATCTTATTGTTTCAGCCCTGGAACTGTCTTATTGTTAGGCTCCCGGAATATCTCAGCATCAGTCGTCGGGCTTATTCGGAACATACTGTACAAGAGCAGGTGGAGGCAGGGGAGGTGAGGCGGCTGTCTGCGGAGAGGCAGTAACCAGAGCCCTAAAGTGGTTTCGGATCCCAACAGAGAATGGTGCATTAGAACAAGAATTTGCCCTTTCCTTCTAGTTCAGATAAAAGAAAGCATGGAAAATTTAAGCTTGAAATGCACTGGGAGATATGATATTTTTAGATCCTCGGAAGTTATACGTCAATAGTATATCTAGATAGTTTTACTACACATTTAATTCATTCAACTTTAATGCAACCACGTCACATAGCTTGATATACTTTTCAAGGTCAGCATCATCCATCTGACAAAATATTAACTGCCTGTCGAAAGAGGATGCTGATATCGATTGCTTTCCTTTTCAAGCATAAGCATCATTTAATGACATGAGAAACAGCACCCACCCCAGTGACATCTTTTCATATTTTGAATTTGAGGGTGGGAGACTGGAATCATTTTGTGTTTCGTTGCCTCAGACATACAGTGAAACATGCACAGTCATTCTCAGATTCGACAATGAGCAAAACTGCACAGCAAAAACATCGGGTAATTCACATAACCCATTCCTATGCCCAACTGTAATATAGATATTTTATGACCAGAGGAAATAATTATCATGAAGTTTTCAACTTGCCAATTAGTTCCTAAAATGTATTTTAATTTTGTTTCTTATCACTGCAAGCAACAAATCATTTTTTAATATACTCTACCTTTAGAAAGTCTAAGCCTTTTATTAGCTGGAGGGAGTACGAGTACTGCTGAGAGATCCGTGTCCAAACCAATTCACAATGTAGCACTAACTCATCCACAATGATGGCAACTGGTATGAGGAACATTTCAATATCCCCTGTTCTGTATAAAAATAAAACCTGTTATATCACATTAGGTGGCACAAAATTATCGTATACACTCACCGGGCCACTTCATTAGGTAAATCTTGCTAGTACTGGGTTGGATTCCCTTTGACCTTTAGAACTGCTTTAATTCTTTGTGGCATAGATTCAACAACGTGCGTGAAACATTCCTCACAGATTTTGGTCCATATTGACATGATAGCATCTAGCGGTTGCTGCAGATTTGTTAGCTGCATCTTCATGATGCGAATCTCCTGTTCCACCATATCCCAAAGGTGCTCTATTGGATTGAGATCTGGTGACTCTGGAGAGCATTTGAGTACAGTGAACTCATTGTCATGTTCAAGAAACCAATCTGAGATGATATTAGCTTTGTGATGTGGAATGTTATCCTGCTGTGAGTAGGCATTAGAAGATGGGTGCACTGTGGTAATAAAGGGATCGACATGGTCAATAACAATACTTAGATAGGCTGTGGTGTTTAAACAATGCTCAGTTGGTACTAAGGGGTCTAAAGCGTGCTTAGAAAATATCCCACACCATTACACCACCACCAGCAGCCTGAATTGTTGACACAAGGCAGAATGGATCCAGGGTTTCATGTTGTTTATGCCAAATTTTGACTCTACCATCTGAATGTTGCAGCAGAAATCAAGACTCATCAAACCAGGCAATGTTGTACCAATCTTCCATTGTCCAGTTTTGGTGAACCCACGCCCAGTGTAGCCTCAGTATCCTGTTCCTAGATGACACGAATGGCACTCAGTGTGGGCTTCTGCCGCTGTATCCCATTTGTTTTATGGTTTGACATGTTGTGCGTTCAGAGATGCTCTTCTGCATACCTTGGTTGTATCAAGTGGTTATTTGAGTTACTGTTGCCTTTCTATCAGTTTGAACCAGTCTGGCCATTCTTCTCTGACTTCTGCCATCAACAAGGTCTATTCACCCAGAGAACCACGGCTCCCTGGATGTTTTTTCTTTTTCAGACCATTCTCTGTGAACCATAGAGATGGTTGTGTGTGAAAATCCCAGTAGATCAGCAGTTCCTGAAATACTCAAACCAACCCGTCTGGTACCAACAATCATGCCACGTTCAAAGTCACTTAAATCACCTTTCTTCTTCATTCTGATGCTTGATTTGAACTGCAGCAGATCCTATCGGGTATGTCTACATGCCAAAATGCATTGAATTTCTGCCATATTTGCTTCAACAAGCAGTTGAACAGGTGTACCTAGTGAAGTGGCCGGTGAGTGTACGTCTGACATTTACACACTGCCTCAGTTTGTTTGCCTGCACACCAGCACCATTCGTTAACATTTGCTTATCTCTTACCTATTCAGTGAGACTGAGATGGAGTTACGAGGTGCAGTGACACCCCAGAGCCTCTTCAGAACAAAAATGTGATGCTGTTTCTTTGACAAGGTCAAAGGAAAATGACAAAGGGGAGATAAACGGAGGCCTCACACGAGGTCCAAATGTAGCTGTTATTATTGTTTAGAAGGTGCTCGTTAATACACCTGATGAATTTTTATGGCTTCATTTACAAGAACACATAGATTTTCTTTTAAAACAAATGGATGTGACACAAATAAATGCTGAAGCAGCTGAGATGAAAGTTATTTTCCTTCCATGGAACGTGCTCTGCAAGCAAATACTGATAAATTGCTGAATTCTCCATTTTCAAGGAAGCAGCCTTTTTCTGAGGCACTAAACTTGACACATGGTTTAATTTACCCTGACTGAGTAATTACAAAAGCACTCCTCACTCCACTCCCATTTGCCGAAATCTGTCAGCACCCATTACATATGGTTGCCAGGCAACATCCTCAGTCCAGTCAGGAAGGCCGACAATCCATTACTTCATTAGCATGTGTATCAGCCAGGTATGCCTTCAAATGACGTGCTGTTTCAGAGCATGCTGTTAGCATTAGCATTAACACAAGCCAAGAATGCTGGCATCTCTGAAACTGACCCCTCAAGTTGCGAATGAAATCCTCAAGCATCATCTTGCGGTCAGGCTTGATGTTGGGGCTGTACATGTCGGTGTTGAGGAGGATGATGGCGAAGGCCAGGATGAAGATGGTGTCTGGGTTGTGGAACTGCTGCACCACATCTGGGTTGCACATACAATAGCGCTGGCTTTAAAGGAGAGAGGAAAAAAATCTGGTCATTTGGTGTAAGGATCACTGAAATTCTGCACATGGTTCCCCTGTTAATCCAAATCACCTTATAGTCGGAATCAAATGAAGTGACACTTTATTGGACATTGTACAAAATTAGACACGCAGAAATTCTCACTCTTCATGAGACACACATACAGGTGAGAACAAAGCTTGGAGTCAAAGCACAGGGTCAGCCATTTATTTAGGATCTCTGGAGGTTATAGGATTAAGACCCTCACTCAAGGGCCCTACAGTGCTATGAATACTCTGCCAGCCACAGGATTTGAACTAACAACCTTTTAGACATGGGGACAAACTCCTAATCTGCACAGCCACCCACTGCCCCCTAACTCACCTGCTACTCTATGTCACAACAAATGTGGCACACACAATACTATACTGTCTATCAGTCTCTGTTGTAGTCTAACTAGAAGTGCACTCGTGCCGTACTGTTATATTACGGAGCAGCAACTGATTAAACAACCATGGAGCGTCTCATTAAGCAATGTCCATTGAAATCAAGTTTCTGAAGTGATTTCATAGATGTGAGAAACAACAAACCATTAATGAACCATGCAAGAAACATTTGAAGACAGCAATTAGTTGCATCGATTGACCGAGCATCATGGTGGTGTTAGGAAGAGAAGCACTGACTTACAAGAGAACAGACACTACAAAAAAAAATTGTCTTTTACAAGGTATGCTGCAAATAATAACAAGGGTGTTACAGTCCAAAATCTATGTGGTGCATGTAACCATCTCTTTGTTGACACAATGACAAGATGATTATGAGAAAGAGGGAGGTAGTAACAGCAATGTATCTTAGGAAAGAAAGAATCAGTTGAGGAGCTGTCAGCAGAAATATGATCTACCTACGCCTTGTTTCCCATTACACTTTTTTTCCCAGTGACCTGGATCAGGGTGTTATTTATACCCACTCCTAGAATTATTCTGAACCCTGTGCATCTGTGTTTTTATTTGTTTTGCCAATGTGTTTCTAATATTTGTTGTGATTCTCCTTGGAAATATGGAAAAAGCCAGTAATAACTTCCCCTGTTATATAATTCTGCTCACTGTGCTCCCACAGAATTACTGCACCATAGTCTGCGCTTGCGATAAGTGTGTGTAAGAGAACGCTCCTGTTCACCTCGAACCTCGATCTCAATGCAATCTTCTGTTAGCGGAGGACTAGAGTGAGTACTTGTGAAGCAGGTTTTTCTGTCTTATAAGGAACACTGAAATCTGCGTTGGAGTCAGGAAGACCGTGAAAAAAGAACTTAGGGCTTTATATTATAAAGAACATGTGGATAATGGCCGGCGCTCCCTCCAGATGAAATCCCCCGTGAGCGTGTTTTTAAAATTTTATCAACGCAGCTACGCGCAGACGCCTCCAATCTATTAACACATGCTGCAACAGCAGTTTTCGCTAACTGTTTCATCTTCCCTTGTGCATTTATAAAAGCGTAAACAGCCATAAAATGCAAACTCCTCGCGCAATGTGAAAACGCATTTCTTTTTATTCGCTCAGCACGTCGCGTCATTACGCATAGATAGTGGGGAAAAAAAACAAAGAAAACAAAAGCTCACAGGACATACGATAAAACGAAAAGGTTGCTGGATACTGAAAAGATTCCTGATGGGAAGATATTCGATATGTCTTTTTCAGAACTTTTTTTTTCATTTTTACTTGTCTAAGTTCATCCAGAGATGTTTTCCGTTGTGTTTGGTTTCGTTTTTGAGCCCCGAAGTAGACAGTCATTAAAGTAGTCAACATACTTGACAGGGAATTTGCAGGCTGCAATTGGAGAAGAGAGAGAGAAAAAAAACAAAACAAAACATAATTTCATTTCATTTGCAGTGATAATCTGACTGCTAATCCTTCAGCCTGTGATATTCTGGACTTCAGTTGCCCAGCTGAAGAACAGAATTCTATTCACCTTTAACTTCATATTTAAACTTTCTAAGTTAAACAGGGATATACAGTACTGTGCAAAAGTCTTAGGCAGGCAAAGAAAATTATGGTTAAGTTACATTTATGTTGCTGTAAAACTA
>JAACJT020000001.1:8882609-8923572 GCA_009936485.2 Gymnarchus niloticus | reverse complement strand
AGATATCAGTAACATTTTTGAAAGCAGAAGAAATTCTTGTTAATTTTGGTTGCATTACTGTTTATTAGTATACAGTTAAATGGTCAATTATGTTTTTTCCCCCAAGCCAATGTACACTTTTTGCCCAGATAAATGGCCTCAAATGGCTTCTTTGTGTGCCTAAGACTTTCGCACAATACTGTATTTATTTTTTGTTAAAAATACATTGAGAAAACATTATGAGAAACATTAATTTAGATCAGCGAACAGAGTGGAATAAGAAACTAAAGCAAATTCCTTCAGCCAGCCCCCGAAGGATGGTGAACCAATGGCTCTTCAGGAGCCGTGGAGCCACTCACATCCTTGAATATGTGGTCATGCTGCCTTCCACCATTTCCCAAGTCTCCACCTCACCTCCATCTTGAAGGCCACACAGGAGAATCTTAGTAGTGCTTGCCAGCTTTTGCAAGGTTATGGCCAGGGTCCTTCACAGGTGGTTTCCTACATGCATTCGATTTACATATAGCTCAATGTTGTTCGTCAGGCTGGTCACCCTTCGGGAGAGCAACCAATTACATCATAGTGTGACTGACGTATTGATACTGAAAGCCAGAATTAAGGGATATTTAAAGCTATAACACCTTCATCTATCTTCTGACCAGTTATCCTGGACAAACTCACAGGAACATTTCCAAGGCAGCAAAGGGCATAAGGAAAGGGCATACTCTCAATGATATCCCAGTCCATCACAGTGCAAATGCACACATATTATAGACAATCGGAAGATGCCAATTTAACTGCATTTAACTACATGTATTTGGACTGTAGGGAGGAAACCCACGTGACATGGGATGAACATCCAAATGTGCCACAATCAGTGAAACACCAATCCTTGTGGTGGAAGGCAACAGTGTTACCTGCTGAGCCCCAATTTAATATACTGAAAACATATGCTCTTTTGTAGACCCACAAGCTATTAAGTCTATACACATAATGGGACTACATTAAATTAAAGTTACATTTGTTTTGTTGCAGACAAGGACATATGGTTCATGCTAGTGTGGCGTTTTGTTGCTCACAGGTGTGCTTAAAATGGTTTATGTTGAAATGTGACTTAAGCCCTCTTTGCTGCCCATAGACTCATGCTCGGAGTGTCAAGACCCCCCCCCCCCCACAATGTGGTTTGAACAGGCCTGATTAAGACAAGGCATGGACCGGAGAACATCTATTTCTGAATAAATCTGTCCTGGGGACAGTGAATATACGACTGGAGGATATGAAGCAGAAATATGAATGTCATCGCATTTTGTACTGAAGATGAGACAGTTGGTTTAGCCATTGATTTAAATCCTCCGCTGAACTCTAAATCTCAGATGGAACTGTTATGTACTGTCTGGCCCGCAGCCCCATGTCTTGTGAGTCTATCACTGGTAGTAATAGTAAATATTTCGGGCCACTTGCTCTTCTTGGGTTTTCAATAGGAGACGTGGGAACAAGTGGACAACTAACAGTCCACAGAGCTCTCCATGGAGCTTGAGAGGATCTGAGGTCAAGCTGGCAGGGATTTCTCATCTCAAAAAATGCCCCGAACCCCCATTTCAACCCAAAGAGACGTTATGTTAGAACGACTGCAACCTGTGTCCTGCTTGATGTGACCACTCAACACAGTGACATACAGTACTATCTTGCCAGCATGATACCTTGCAGTTGCTTTAACACAGTGGCATCAGTTTTCGAAACGGAAGTCCTGATGCTTTAAGCAAACTGTTATGCTATGATATTTTCTATCTGCCTAATTAATGAAAACAAATCTGCCAGGCTCATCACATCCTTCTTGTTGCCTTGAACCAAATATGTACATATCATTTTATTGTTCGTTGATCAAGGTCAGTATTATGAACTGCAAATCATTTAAAAATACAGCAGCATTAGCATGCTGTCAGTAATTCTAGAAAAGTGGTTAAAGCCAGGTAGCATTAATAAATAATCACCATCCCCAGTGGATAAAAAATTCACTTCTTCTGTGATTTCTGAGGACATTGAAAGCTGGATGACCAGACTCGACATTCCCCCAGGATGTTCATGCATATAAAATAATGCAACTCATATATTGATAACACTTTTGTTTCAGCACATCTAAAGCCTTAGAATATCTGCTGAATGGGAGAGAATTTTAAGTTCCGTTCAAACTTCTTAGGAAGTTTCCATATGCAGTATTTCTCTGAGTAAGGCCAAAGGACAACTGCATTTTTAAAGCTATAATGAATTTCAGCGTAATATTTTTTATGTAATGCACGTACAGTACTTCCAATTACTTATTTTAATAATTACTGCCGTTTTTAAAGGCGAAATCTTAATCGCACCCAAGCTCCTTCTGGCAGTACTTTGGATTTGCTTTGTCAGTTCAGCACATCACTGCATTTAAGAGCAACATAGTGTGCTTTTTATTTTTATTTTTTTATGGCACCTGAATGTATCTGGCTGAATGGTATCTCCTTCAGAGTCACTGATGATTCATGGTTTACAAACAGTGCTCAGCTCTTGGCTGAGTACTGACTCCTTGTGCATCTTTAAAGATAGTGATGAGCTGTCTTTCCCCAGAATTTGTAGGGGGCTCTTCGATGTCTATGCATCCTGCTGAAACGTGCTCCTGTGTAGTGGGAGAGCAGTAGGGAGTATCCCTTCAGTAGATCAGCAGACCTCAATACGATATACATGAGCAACACTTGGTCGATGACAGAGGGACTCCCCAGCCTCATTTCAACGTTTTTTTCCTCTCGCTCGCACATCAGAGGCATGTAATCTAGAGAGCAGCTGCTGGAAAAGGTTTTATATAACCGAAGTAATATTTAAAGACCACTATGCTTTTATCAGGGGGCAAGCAGAATGCCAGCTTCATACAAATAAATAATTGACTAAATAACAAATAAATAAGTAAATGAATGAAACCCTCCTACTGACATTTTATAATGATAATTACAATGACCATTTTTTGTATAATGCATTAGGAAGCAGTTCTTACATTTGCCATTAATTATGAGGGTCTATCAGTGAATGGTTTTTCACATACAGTTGTGCTCTTTGAAAATTGTACTAGAGGATATTTGCATTTAGCAGAGAAGAGATCATCTCTTCAGAATGCTGGCATTTTAGATGGATATCCTGGTGACAGTTCCATGGTTACATTCCCTCCTAGTTTTCAGAGCCCACACCAAGGTTGTACCCATCAGCTGTTTTTGGAGGTGAGAATTCAGGTAGGGCAGGCTGAGACTCCATCCTTTGCAGGTACCATACCTAAATGCCTCGATGAGTCGTTCCACTTTCTGGGCCTCCCCCTGGACCCGGATGTGGGCCTGGAACTTCCGCAGGGCTTCATCCAGCTCCATCCCAGAGAAGTCCATCTCATCCACCACGCAGCTGGAAGGAGAAGAGCCAGGTCAGAATGGAGGAGGAGCAAGATACTCATAGATCAGTGAAACTGGCTCCAGACCCAGACACTAGTCAACCTGCTGATTCCTAATTATGCAAAAGCTTTGCTCATTAGCTTCCAGGCACAATATGTTGAGTCTCAGCCATACAAACAGGCATACACCTTATCCTTAGTATAAGGATATGACTCTTCAAATACCCAACCATAAAGTGTAGAATTAGCTCCAACAGCTATAACTGAAGCCAGGGACCCAAGCATGCATTCAGATGTTGTTTTCAAGCCAACGTGAAAAATAATGAAAAGTTGCAGGACTTTAGAGACACATCCTTTAAAATCTGTGTCCGGCAACTTCCAAACGTCTGATTCAACACGTCTGGAAGTCAGAATTTGCTTAGCCCCTAGAAGAGATGATTTAGTTTCAATAGCTCACGACTGGTCTTTCAGTGTGAAGAACCCTGATGACATATTGCTTTTTATATTTAAATGGCTTCTCGAGTGGTTGACTTGTACTGTTATTGGTGCTTATTTCTCAACACAAGCAGCAAGGAAAGTCGAGGTGATTGCTAGCCAGAGAAAGTGTCCAGTGCACACTAGAATACAAATTATAAAGCAATCCATATCGAAGAGGCTGGCACAGCCCCTCTTACTTTGGATCTTTTCATGCTCCTTATAATAATAAACTAAGATGAAATTTGATATACAGCAACATTTATCCACAGAATAATGTTGTAATTGGATTATGGAAAGCCTCTATGCTGAATATGTCCATACATCTGATTTCGAGCTGATCATTGGGAAACACACATCTCTGCCTGGAACTGGAATGTCTTGGAAAACCTTCGATTCCGGCTGGTATCGACAAACATAACCACAGGAGGTACAATAAGTCATGACAAGAATGTTTCAAAGCAGAAAGACAAAATTTCTATCCACAAACATTGGCAAAAAGCCAGTATATCCCCCTCTTATACATTAAGGAAGCAGTGACTTGCAGCATGTCACTCAGGCTGAGTACACTCACACAGACTAGGAGAGACAGAACAATGGCTTAGGGATCAGTCTCTGCTGGAGTGACTGGCTCAGCTATGCTGTGATGCCTAAGGTGCGTGTAGACATCATAAACATACAACAAGGGCAGGCTAGACAGCTGTGGGTCTCCGGGACACATCTGTCTCCACTGTCCAGAAGAAACAGCAACATGCACTCACTACCTCCTTTAGGAGTGATATGACAAAATCATTTTTAAAAATATTATTGGATATTTTTGCAATGTCACAGATATCCGTTGGCAATCACTTGGGATGTAGAGAGGAGGCAGGGAGGCTGGACAAAATGAGCCACTGCATATTAGCCTGGGATCAGCAAAGAGGCAAAGACACAGACAGTTGATGTCAGTCAGTGATAGAGAAGCTGTAAAAAAAAAAAAAAAAAAACCCTAAAGAGATGAACAACAGAACATGCATGAATTTGGTGAAAGTGGGCAGCAAAGCACTAGCCAAAGGGGTTATTTCATCAAACACATTTCTGCCAAATACAGCAGAGCAACAAAATCAGCAGAAATCTGAGACAAAGATGGTGGGGACGATGGATTAGAGCTCCGTTCATTATAAGCTTGGGTGAGACGTGGCTAGTTTTTGAATGACAGAACGGAACCGGTGAGAAGCTTATTAATGGCATCGCTGCTGTTTATCACATTGTCACTGCAGAGAAAACAGATCACATCTCTTGCCAGCTCCCCCAGATTAGGCTGTTGTGGTCCTAATGAAAGCCCCAGGGGACGTCACCCCGTTGTATTTGCGTAATAGCTGTCACAGCCAGCACTGTGGTCCACAAACCTGAACTCGCTCTTGTATTAATGAGCACCCTCACTGCCTAGAAGCTTCTTTTGTTTACGTTTGCCGTGTACTACTTGATTAGTATGTGCACAAAGCCGCGGTGAGGTAAACACAGCTACCCAGATGGAACATTGCTCATTGCTGGGAATTGGTGGGGAAATTACATGCTAACAAGGCCTACAGTTTTGCATGCTTCAGAGTCCATAAATATTTCTGATTCTTCAGGAAGAAAGTTAGCACATCTACAGATCAACAAAGTAATTGTGTTATCGCAGCTCAATATTCTAATTATTATAATTATTTTGATTCTGAAATAGCAGACCTCCTAATTGCACCGATCAGTCTTCTCAGAGAGGAAACACTTATGGATTGATTTAGTGTACAGCACAATGCCAAGAACCAGGGGAATTGGTTTGAAAGAGGAATCCATACCTTTGGTGTCATGACTTTTCACACTGTGTTCAGCTATAATGTCAATGCTCCATGGAAGAGGGAATCTAATCCTGTTAAAATGATCCACGCTGAGGAGAATGTGATTCAGACTCATCACAAGGAGAAACCGAATTTACCTGGGGAAATCATATAACGCCGAAAAACTAGAACACACTTGAAAGTAACAATATTCAGTCACCTTCATTTGATTGTCTTCCCTAAGGTATGCTTTCCTCTGTGTATGCCTGCTTAAAGCAACAGACATTTTTGCATTGATAGATCTTGTATTGAATTGTACCCCAAAATGACATGTCTTTGCACAGGGGAAACACATTTTATATCATCAGGTCTACAACAATAAATTTGGCTTACTTAACTTACTTAACTTACTTACTTACTTACTTTCATCTCTCCTGTAATCACTAGTGCTGAGTAGAGGCTGGACCTTGACCTTGGAGCTGGTTGTGAGATGAAGACGGCACCATTCTCCAGCTGAGCCATCCCATAATTTGTTGTCAATTGTCTCTGGAGGTTACTATTATTCTCTGCATCACGTATTATTCCTGTGCTACCATAGCTGGGTCCACGAGGGTTATTTTGAATTGTATTTGGCTTCCAATCATACATCTGTACATTCAATATTTATCAACAAAATATTTATTCATTCTTTCTGCTTTCCCGTCTGCCTCCCACTTAGGGCCATCTGGCTGCAAAGTCAGAGATCACCAGCAGAACCCTGAGTCAAGAGAATGGATCAGTGTGTCACCATGATCCAGGAAACTGACAGTCATCTGTACTGGTGCTTCTCTCTCGACGCTCTGCTAACAGCCTGCCAGGTCCGACAATTGACTATTCATAACCACTAGCCCCCAACTGATGTCAGCCAACTAATATGCATTCTTAGGAATTTCTGTCTGCAATTTGTAAATTTTATTCATAATTTAATAGTTATATTCTTAATAGTATTCTTAAAAAGGTCTAGGGAGTTTTTTTTTTTTTTTTGGCAAACTGGGATTTCTAGTTCACTTTTGCAGTTTAATGTGCAATACTTCTTTTAAGCCAACTAACAATCCAGCCAATTAAACTTCAGTGATTCATTGGATGATTGGTTAATATTAATACGCTGGCATGGGAAGACAGCCTGTGGTTACAGTTGCATTCTGGCTGAGAATCAGGAAGCAGCAGATCCCTGCAGGACTCCATGTGACACAACCTGCTCTTGAGAGCCACTTCTGATCTTTTTCAAAGGCAAATTTTAAAGTTTACCTCCTGCAGGAAACATGCAAGGCATGACGCCCCCCAACCCCCTGCAGAGGCCTGACCTTCCACCCTGTGATGGGAGAGATGCTTCCTCGGGGGTGAGACTATTGCAGATCACCTCTAATGACTGTCAATAAAAAGTCTCATAAAATGCTGATGGAGGAGTGAGAGAGGTACCTGAATTAATTCTACTCACATTGTACTTGTCTTGTTTCACTGCAATTTGATGAGAAGGATATTCTGAAAAATTTTGTTTGGCAACTCATGCGAAAATGGCCAGGAACTTTATATTGCCAAATCAATATTTTACCTTTTGGAATGTTTGGTGTGTTTGGTGTGACATGTGACAGGAAAGTCTGGAGAGCAGAAAACACCTCAAGATTGTGACTGACTGATCAGGGTAAGTGAAAAACGGACCTTCTGTGTCACTAAAGCCCAATGTCATCAACATAATCAACTCTGTCTTTTTCTTCCTTCCATTCTTTTGCAACTGTACACACAAACCCATATAAAAACACTGTAAACACAAATATGCACTTGCAGCATTGTGGGGGTTCCCAGGGGGCTTCCATTCAACCTTGTTAATTGTTTCTAACTCAGTCAAAAAAGAAAAATTAAAAGAGCGCTTTATCCCATTTCAGTTGCATCCATCCATCCATCCATCCATCCATCCATCATGCTTGTTCTGGTGGGGCTTGGAGCCTTTCCCAGGCAGTAAAAGGCACAATACCTGTAATGCAGTAGTGAGCTTATTTTTTGGAAGATTACTCAGATATAAACACTAAAGTACACAGTCCCCTTCCACATGGCATACAATTTCCTAGCCTTGATTACATTCTTCAGGTGTACCTATGAGCTTTCCCATACAGCATGAGGCAGTCCAAATCAAGACATCTCGCCAGCTGTTGCAGAATTAATTAAACAATGCAGGCAATGCACTGCAGTCCAGCAGCACCACAAAGGAAAACAGGGAACGTCGTTGCATGGCTCAGCTAAAGACTAAACATACGGGAACTTATTTCATTCCGCTTACTTCAAAATGTAATGCATGAAATAACAAAGGTCACATCATTTTCATCATATGTTGAGTACTATTATCATTATTTGAATTATTTTCAATGACTTGGATTAAGCAAAAGAGTGGCCATAATTATGTCATCTTGATGTGCAGTGTTAATGAATCAGAGTATGGCAGAAGTACAGTAAATGGCAGGTTGAATAACTGAGGTCTGTGCTGTGGAGGGGTCTGGACTGTTTGGGAGGTCACGTGAAGAGACACCTACTCCAGAACGTCTCTGTTGAACTGTTTCTTGCTGTTGCCCAGGAATTCACCAATCATTTGTCTGCTCAGGCCCTTCCTCTGCAGGAGGAAGTGGGCAACACCTATGGGCGTGTCTGGGATGAAGCCTCGGGAAATGAGGAACTGGATTCCTTTGTCAGGATTCCTGCAGAGGACACACAGATGTTCACATTACACAAAGTATCACATTTCACAACCTGGAACTGGAATTTACAAAGAGGAATTGAATTTCAAAAAGCAGACTTGAAATTCACAACGTGCCACTTCATCTCACAAAAGTTTTGCACACTAGCTGAGCAGCTTCAATAGGAACTGAGGCAACATGAACATCCTAACCAAAATAAGACTTTCTAGAACATGCTCAGTATGCATTAATGTCATAAGTACACGATCTTGCATTTTGCCCTGAAGAATCTTATTTTAAAAGCCATTTTAAAATCTGTAAGTGATTGGGGCTACATTTTTATTTATCACTAAATGGCTATCTACTGTAAGTAATGGCCCAGTGCTATAACACGATGAACCACATAGATTAATATAAATTAAGTGATTTAATCTAAGTGAAAACAAAAAATAAAAGGGGGAATATAGGATGTTTCACAAAAAAAGTATTTTACATCAAGGAATAGCAAAAAAGCACACCCCATTTCTGTGTGAATTTTTCAAGATTGCTGGTGCATTGTAAAACTCTATTGAGATATATTAATTGACTGAAGCAATGGCTGAAATAATGAAAACATGAATCCTTAATTTACCATTCCCATCATCCATCCATGTGTGTCGTGATCAGCAGGTGCTAGGAAACCTCTATTAGCTGTGCTGAAAGGACAGCTCCCTGCAGCACTGCTGAACATCGCTAGGGGTGTTGCCGATTTCAATACCCCTCTGCAAAAGCCCTGATAGCAGACATTGGATGATAACCCTTAGAAACGCCATGGTCTTTCCACTCTGCTGGAACAGGTGGGTGCCCATTCAAATTATGGATTTAAGACTGTTAGTCATTGCCACATAGCAGTTATCTTGAGGGTTCTATATACTGGGCTTGCTCATATTCATTTTTCTTCTGCAGGCACTGTTGCATTTAAGCCTTGCATTATGCATGCAAAAATCTCATCATGATCCAGGACTTCGGCAGGGAATGACCGATCATTTATGGGCTTGGTTATCCTTTTCAGGACAGCTGGGGCAGAGGCGGAGTTTGGTGAAACACGGTAAACAGTAAACACAAGAAACAAGCAGACCATTTTGGAAGTGAAAGCAAATCCAAACTCTAGGGAATACAGAGACGTAAGAACTCAAATGAGTCACAAATTGAAACTGTGCTTACGACTGGCATCAAGGCATTGTCAATAGTTTGCAGGTATAAAGCAAAATGGTGCCATAGCTGTGGGCCTTGGAAAGGAACAGCTACAAGAGAAACATGTCCTCAGGAATTGAAGTTTACTATCAAGGAAAGCCAACCACAAGCCATCGCTTCATGAATAAACCTCATTTCGGGCTTGGGTCCTGCTCTACTTTATTTGTTTTGAGTCTCGTCCATCAAATCTGGCCTGTCTGTTTTAGGAGAAGGCTTCTGACGAAACACCAAGATGAGACAAGTGGCAGGTCCTCTTGGGCCCCGATTGCACACCATCTGCACCTTCAAGGTTGACGCTCAAGCTGCAGACTCATAAATCATACACACATCCATCCAGACGGTTTGCTTTTCATTATGAGGAGACAGCACAGGTGCTAGTCAAGGTCACCATTTCCTGGCATAGTCCAATGTCATAGAATGGAGAGCCTCTAATTTTCCTGCCTTTACTGTGTGTTGGAAAGGATTAAAACATTGTACTAACTGAGATAGCCGGCCGCCAGCCTTCCTCCCTCTGCTACAATGGCTACTTATGGCCATCTCTGGCTAATGGTTTATTCATGTATTTAGTCATCTCTATCCTTTGTCTTCTGTTTTGTTAAGTGTTATGTTGTTATTGTCTGTGTGTGATATTGTGTTACTTTGTGCTGGAATCTATCTATCTATCTATCTATCTATCTATCTATCTATCTATCTATCTATCTATCTATCTATCAGGTAGTTTCAAGGACCATGTCCCCAGTCACTCCCCCCCAGTTCATGTGACATTACACCGAAGGTACCACCAAGATGAACATTTAAAATGTCACCAGTCTATGAGTAAAGTGCCCTAAGCAGTAAGTAAAGAGAAGTAAGACTGAAACTTGCAGCAACGGCCTTGGATGCTGAATTACTACAGCATAGTATTAGCATACCAATAGAAGAATACCAATGGTATTGTGACCCTCTCACAAAAAGTCACATGCAATGGCAAATCAGTCTTCCTGTGATTGTCCACATTTCTGGTACAGCTTGAGCACTGGGCTACAATGGTAGACTCACCCCAGAGGCCCCTTTTGGTCTGTCCAGGGATGTGTCAGGCTGCATCTCCCTAAGCTAGGCTAGCCCAGCTTTTCTAGAAGGCTCAATGTAAACCAAGGATGGCCATCCGGTGCTATAGGGGGTGAAATGAGACAAGCTCAGCTTATCACTCTTAATTACCTGCTCTGAGAGAGCAGGCATAGCTTGACCCAACCTGAATTTAAATCCACTACACCTCTGTGAGGATACACAAAGAGGCCTTCAGGTACCTGCATGCCTCACCGCCTTCTGAAACCTGCCTGGAATCCAAAACGCAGCCCAAGGAAATAAAATGGTGGAACTAATAAGGGCGCCTAGCTCAGGAGGTGCCAGCATGTCGCCTCAAACTGCCAGTCTTTTAAAATGTAAAATCCTGCTTATCCTTCTGAATTGGAAGCTAAGTATGGAGACCAGTAATAAGAACAGACAATGTTCTTCAAGAAAACTTTCTAGCAGCGAGAAATAGTTAATGAAAGTGTGGTGCAACTTTTGAGAAAAACACTTTTTTGTCTAGATAAATGAATAGCAGCTCGATCCAGCACAGTTTACATTTCCAACATATTGGCTGCTATTTTTGTCCAACAGGGATGCAAATAAATGGTAAGCCTGGTACAAAGAGAAGATCTCCCATGCTACCAACCAGTTCTACATTCATGTTTTTGGTTGTCTTTCTTTCAGCCTTGTATTCCCACACCCAGTAGAGATCTTGATCGTTCTGACAGTACAAACATACACATTTACGAAAAATATAATGTGACAATGAATTTGACAGTGAACTCCCACATATATGTGTGACCTTCAGCCTGGTTTTTGGAACTATGCAACAAACGTGTGGCAAGTAAAACTCAACCCAGACACCTGTAAATTCATCTGGGGTTCTCTGACTGATCTTCGTTTCACTATTATTTAATTAATAGCAGATAGTAGCAAGCCTTATGAGACACTACAAAGGAATATAATGACACAAATAAGAAATACAGCGTACATAAGTAAACAAACACAACAACAGAAAAGGAACAGTCTAGCATTCATCAATGTCTCTCTGGATCTTCAATGTATTAACCCAGGGACATTTTCACCTGGACTCATTAGCTTCCATCAATCCATTCATCCACCAACAACTTATCCCCAGGGTTGTGCAGAGGCCTGAAACTTATCCCAAGCAGAACTGGCCACTGAGCTGGGATATACCATGGACAGGATGTCATATTGCCTTAGTTGCTTATTATATTAAACTTGTATACACCCCAGCTAATCTGGTCTACAGAATATCATTTTCGACATCAGCATGCAGGGAGAGTGGATGACGTGCTTCTATCAAGATCTGCACCAGACATGCTGACTATGATAATAGTGTGGTAAAATGAATCCATCACATTTAAGCATGCCCTTCAGAATGAATCGCATCTTAATGCAATGAGCTGCTGGAGGATTAGAAAGTCATCAATCCAACCTGATTAAGAGTTAGTTGTTTCAAAGCAAGCCATAATTCTTTGCCTGGTATTTTCCAGAGTAGTCTATGAGCCGGACCCCCTATGATCTCCCCAATACCTATTTCCACCCTGGCCTCCACGTAGTTCAGCACTCTTATCTCTCAACTCATTCTTTCTCGAAGAGCCACATTGAATTCTAATGGAAAAGTGCAGCAGCTGGAACTAAATGCTGCAGAATTCCAGAGAGAAGCTTTTACTTTGTGAGCAGTTGCAGGGACTTCAAAATGGAGGATTGAATTAGCTGTTATATTAAATGCATCTAGAAATATTGGAAGGTGTCCTCCTCTGGCC
Source organism: Gymnarchus niloticus (assembly GCA_009936485.2). Classification (NCBI taxonomy): domain Eukaryota; kingdom Metazoa; phylum Chordata; class Actinopteri; order Osteoglossiformes; family Gymnarchidae; genus Gymnarchus; species Gymnarchus niloticus. Next base: position 8,911,139 of record JAACJT020000001.1, on the reverse strand, counting down.
AGTATTCATGATCCTCTGCCTGCTTCCCAGATCCACTGCACTCTTTGTCTTTCTGGTCAATGAGACTGTTCCTTATCACCACCAGGCAGGTCCGCTCCAGGCTGCCTCAAGGGTTCTTCAAGGCCAAATGTATGGTGGGTTTCTCCAAACGGTTTGTTCAAATGAATATTAGGACTGGTATGAAAAAGGGTGCTAGAAAATAAGCTGGAGTCCATCCTTGCATAGATGCGGGGGGCCTGGAGACTATCCCAGGATGAATAGGACACAAGGCAGAGGTAAACCCTGGATGGAATGCCTGTCCATCGCACAGCACACACAATCACACATAAGGAGAACATGTAACCCCTGCTCACACACACACATACACACACTGATGGGGGCAGGTTTCCAACTCCCAAGCCTATAAGCTTGAGGCTACAGTGGTACCCTCTGAGTCATTGTGACGACACATGGACACATATACCATTTTTGTATCTCCTGTGCCTAAAACTATATCCAGCCTGGGTGAACTTCTAGCCAAGTTAAAACAAACAGGCGTAGATTAATACAGAAAGACTAAACTAATAGAGAAAAATGAGTTTACGGACGAGAAAACACTAACATTACATTAATTAAATGGGCAGTTTGCCTACAATAAAAGGTAATGCGCAGCAGTTTTGTAATCTGTTTAAATTGTGTTTATTGATCCAATTTATGCAGGGACCCTTATATATTCCGAGAACACTGTACTCTGAAGAGGCATTACTTATGCTGTGCTCATGCAATATTAAAAGAAAAATGTAATCCATTTACATGTTATCCAGAAGCACCATTTTCCATTGCACTATCAATAACTGACAAAATGTAAGCCAGAATGGTGCAAATGTCCAACTGTTGATGAGCATTGTCTTTCAAAGATTGAATATGTATATGTATGTATATTATATGTATGTATTGTATTCATAATGCTTCTGAATTTCTATGATGGAATCCCAGTGTTTCTGTTTTTGTTTCTACTTTTATTTCTATTTTATTGCACTGAGGATGTAAAAAGCACAAGAATATCTATCTATCTAGAAATGTATTTAGATGTGCTCAGTATACAGTGTCTTCAGAAAGTATTCTAACCCTCCCGTCTTTTGAATTTTTGAAACATTTCTGTCTACAACATGACAAAATGGACTGAACTGGTACCTTTTGCCATCCAAACACAATACCCCACAATGTCAAAGTGAAAACAAAGTTGTAAGAATTTTAACAAATATATTAAAATTCAAACACTGAAGTCTTCCCCTCACACAATTATTCAAATCATTTACTCAGTATTTTATAAGGCCATCATTAGCAAGGATTTCATTTGCAAAACCTTTCAGGGTTTGCTTCTACTTGCTTTATATTTTTTGAGTGGCCCCATCACTTCACAGGTTTTCTATAGGCTTCAAGTCCAAACTTTTTCTGAAACCACTTTAACGCTGTCTTTGAGGCATGCTTTGGATTGTTCTCATGCTAAAGTTGAGTCTTCACTCAACTCCAAGGTTGTGTGTGCTATTGAACAGGTCTTCTTTAAGGGCCTCTCTGTGTTTGGCTCCATTCATCTTTCTCTCAATCCTAACATTTTTTCCAGTCACTGACTCTGAGAAGTACCCTCACACTTTGATGCTGCCACTGCAATGGTTCACCATAGGGATTCTATTAGCCTTGTAATGAGTGGTACCTGGCTTTTACCAGAAACAGAAATCAACTTTAGTTTCATAATTTTCTTTCAGAGCCCTTTATGTGGCATTTGACAAACTCTAGGTGGGTTTCCATGTCTTTTACTGAAGAATTGCTTCAGACAAGCTACTCTACCATAGAGAACTCATTGATACAGTGCTGCAGAAATGATTGTCTTTCTAGCATGTTCTATCTAACTCAGGAAGTTTAAAGCTCTATTAGAGCATACACAGGGTTCTTGGACATTTCCCTGATTAAAGCCAGATCTAAGAAGAATACTGATGATTCCAAACTTCTTCCATTTGATACTGATGGATCCTACTGTGCTCCTTGGAACCTTGAATGTAGGCCAAATTTTTATATTGTTTTCCAGATCTATGCATGGATACAATTCCATTTCTGAAGTCTACAAAGCATTCCATGAACTTCAGGGCTTGGTTTTTACTGTGCTGTATGTTGTGAACTGTGGAGCCTTATAAAGACAGGCGTGTGTCATTCTAAAGCCTGCTTAATCAGATGAATTTGCCACAGGTGGACTACAACGAAGTCCTCAAAGATGACCCAATGAAATGGAATGCATCTGACCTCAATATAGAGTAAAGTCATAGTAAAGGGTCTGAATACTCATGCAAATGAGCTGGCTGGCTCATCTGCTACAAGAGCTCCAGATCGTGCTAATCCCTTATCGTCTGTTTCATGCTCCGGTGAAGCCGCAGTGAAGGGGTCGAGGGAGGCACTCGGACGTGATAGGGTGATCCTTTCAGCAAAGCACGTAGCAGACATAACCAGCAGACTGCAAGATCACTTCACATTGCGAGATGCAATCTCAGCCGGTAAGCCATTCGGCTCCAGGAGAGCTGGCATAGACGCGTGTTGTTCACAGATAAAAAAGACCCAGGAATTGTCTGTTGACTCTTATTTGTGATTACGTGTGAATTTTAACAGTAATTGAATTTGAAATTACCTTTCATTTGGGATCGGTGAGGTACTTAGTTTAATCGACCACTTGGAGCATTTTTCTTGGCTTTTGCATAAATATATAATATTATTAAATTACATTAATATAAAATATGGATATCAATATGCAAATCAATAGAATTGTTTTTGTGTTATTAAAATTAAATGTATTTAATGACACAAGACAGGTAATCTAGAGTCAAGAGAAAAGCTGATATTCTTGGACTGTACCTACAAAAATTCAGGCTACATTACAAGGCTGTAAAATATAGGTCGAGAGCTGTTGATACTCACACATTGAAGAGGTTGAGGCCGATCCTGTAGAGACGCTTGCGCATGACGTCGGTAGAGAGGGTGGGGGACTTGCAGCTGGCCGGGTTCTCGCAGTGGTAACGGGGCAGGCTCAAGATCATGGCCTGTAGAGCCTCCTTGGAGGAGACCTCGGAGGCTGACTTTGCAGAGGTGGAGGTACTGCTGCTGCTCATCTGCTCGGAGCTGTTGTCAGCTGTCTCTGACTCGGTGCGTTTTGCCTCCAATGCCTCTGCCCCAGAGTCCTGCTCTTTCTCTCTTGGGACCTCCCCCTCAGCCTCCACAGCAGCTTCCGCCACCACTTTCGAGGCTTCAAGGTTCTTTGTGACCAGTTCCTGTTCCTCACTCACCTCCTCCTCACTGGGAGGAGGGTCGGGGAACTCATTATCAATCACATTAGAATCTGGAAGGCCCCCTTCCTGGGGTGTCTCCTGGTCTACCTCCAGAAGCTCTTTGGGATTCTCTGTACTTCCTTGCTGGAGACAGTTAGTGAGGGATACAGAGGTGGACTCCATAACAGAGGAGGACATGTGGAAGTTCTGGTTGTCAATCTGCACCGTCACATCACGAAAGGCCATCATGAGCTTACTCGTGCTGCGGGGCAGAGTCTCTGAGCTATCCCCCAGGACGCTCTCCTGAAGGGCACTATGTTCTGTCCCCACCCCAAGTTCCCCACCACCAACCTCTGCGGCACCTGTGCTGAAGGTCTCTTTGAACTTGTAGGTGCCTCCATCCTGCAGAGAGCACATGGTCTTCAGGCTCCAGTTGCTAAGGGCCTCATCAATTGACTTGGCCAGGGACTGCACCTGCTCAGTGAAGGAGTCCTCAAGGTCAGTCAGGGTCCCACTGACAGTGGCAGGTAGTGAGGGTGAGCGAACCAGGGGGATGCCCACAAAATTGTAACCTTCCACCAGAGCCTTCTCGGCCGAGAAGCCCTCAGTGTTCTGCACACGCAACTTGCGCATGGAGATCCGCCGTGGAAGGCGGCTCTCTAGCAAGGAGTTGCGGATCTTCTCGAAGTTCTTGCTGAGCTGGTACTGGCGGAAGGCGGTCTGAATTTTGCAGGCGGCCCGACGTGAGATCAGGTGGCCACCATATTTGTGCTCTAACATTTCGATCTGCAAAAAAAGAAATATGACAGGAGAAAAGAAGGAGGAAACAATTATTCATTTAACCTCAAGTTGAAGGATAAAGGAGATGAAGAGGAGGCAGAAGGTATTTCCTGAATATATGCAAAAGATATAATATTTATATCAAGCTAAATGACTGTAGGGACACTCAATTACTTATTCCTGCAGGGAAAGGCAGACACCACATAAACTCACGTAGGAAGATTTAATGCAGAGATGTTATTGTTTTCTCTGAAAAAAAATGTATTTAGTGGGTAGGAAACATATGCTTGGCCTTCTTACTGGCAAAACATTGCCTATTGTCTTCAGCAATCTTACATGCTCTGTAAATTTCACTTAAACAATGTGATGGAGAATAAATCTTAGTAATCCTCGCATTAATAGACAAACTGAGGTATGGATTGACTAATCCAGCGCCTCAGCCTCTGAAGGTGACGGAGGACCGGGTGGTTTTAGGGCGATCCGTTAGTGATGCGAGAAGCTTCAGCAGGCACACAAGCGTGGCGTTAAATGCAAATAGAAAGCTGGGCTGGGCACTTCTAGGATCAATAAACCCTTCAGCATAGAGCCTCCGTGAAGTAACAGTGGCACGGGCGCCCAGTTGATTATCGAGGCTTTACAGTTTCAATCTCCACTTTTCCCTCAGAAAGACAGAAGATAAATATTGTGAGTGCTAGGCGGAAAGCAGGATGGTGTGTGAGCTAGCAATCTGGAGAATGGAATCCGCCGGCTGAAATAAGTCCCACAAGCAGCAGTGGTCAGGGAAAGCTAGCAGGTTGTGGCTATGTTTACCAATCAGGTTCAAGAAGTTAATCCCTCACAGTAAATGAATTTAGCTTGTCGAATATTTTCATCAACTCATTTTCAGTGAGTACAGTGTTTTGTACCTCTCGTGTATGGTATCAGTGTTTCAGATTGTACTATATGACAGAATACCAAGATACAAAAAAAAGCTACATTTTAATATGCTTTTATGAATGGAGATAACATCGTGAAACAGGATATTGTTTTAACACAAATAGTTTGATAATTTAACAAGAAAACTAAAAAATAATTTGATTCAACATGATTACTTACTGTAGAAGAAACTAAGCAATATATAAGTAAATGCTGTTGCTAAATTAAATGCAATCTGGAGAACTGAACTGCAGTATTTGCTGCAGATTAAAGCATTACTGCAGGAGTATATGCATGGTGACAGGGATTATAAATGCATGGTGTTATGGGATCAAGTCCCATGTGAGGTGGCTCAAATCTTTAGGATGATGAACAGACTTATTAAGACATACGTCATCCTTAAACAAGGTGCATTTGTCTATCACTGCAAATTATAAATGAATCCACTGACACGACTTGGTCGAGACAGTCTAAGCAGTCCATATTTTTGCTGACCAATGGGCAAATTATTGAGTGGAATATACTTGTTTAGTTAGGTGTGATTAATTTCTCGCTTAGCTAAAAAAACAAAATTCTATGAATAATGTTGAAAAATTCTTTTTCTATTAGTAACTATTCCCAGATTAATTATTTTGGCAACGTGCCGCCAGGCTCATTTTTCCCAATCAAGCAGCTGAAGGCCCAGTTGTATGGCAAATAATACTCGTATTCAAAGTTCACTTAAATGAACGGCTGCCCAAGAGGGCCCAGTTTTATGCTCAGGACTGTTTGTCACAGAGAATTCTAGAAGCCCTGTAACTCAGTGTCACAGAATTACAAAAGCACCTCTATTGTTAGTGCGTCGGCATTGTGCTCCACTCTGCAACCAGTAGCCACTGGATGAGTTTCAATACCATAATTACAATGTGTATTGTGGACGACGCATTGCTAATTCTGTGCTAAACATAATGCTTCTGATCAGCGGTGCTCAAGGGACCCCTGCCATTTTGGTGCTATTATCTATAGCAGTGGCAGCTGGGCTCTCTTTGCTCATCCCCAAGACGGCATCTCCAACCACCCATACATGGACCTTCTTATCATAAAGCCAGGGGATAACAACCTCCAAGGCCAGCTTAGTGAAATCAGAGGTGTGGTCGCTGCTCACCAGCTCATCCTTAATTTGGCTCTGGACTTGGAATGGCTGTTGATTAACTCCAGCCTCAGTACCCTTAAAGTACATTCAGAACTCAAGCAGTTAAAGGAGAATCTAATTACTTCTTAATTTCTCAACCGAGAGGCCTCCTGTGTGTCCCTCAATGCCTAGAGTTTCCTAAAGTCTGAGTTTGCCCCCAAAAGTGTCGATGTAGTAAGACGAGTCCTTTATCATTGCAGGGTGTTCTGAGGATGCATGCAGTGGAACTTTATGCATTTTATCACCGAGGAGCAGAGGAAAGAAGCCTGCATTCTGATCATTATCTTTTGAAAGTCTTCAAAATCTGGTCATGCTGCATAATACTTGCTTCTGGGGACATTTTTGCTTCTTTTCCTGTGTCTTTTTCAAAAATGTATGACATTTCAGTGAGGTAATTACCAGATCCAGGGAAAATATCAAATGTCGAAAAGTTAAATGTCAGTTGCTCTTGTACCATATATTGACAGAAAATGACCTTCGTTATTTGTGTTCCTTAAAAAGCGTAAATAGAGTTTGACATTATTGGGCATTTTGTCCACACGTATTTTCAACGAGGAGGTCTGCTAATTAACTAATTAAGTCTCCACACTGAGAAAATGCATCACCAGAGTAATATGGGTAAAGTACACTTAAATTTTCATTAAGGCAACTGGGTGTATTATATGGTTTACATTGTTGATTTTGTCTGGATTTAAGAAGAGAAAAATATAAAATTAATCTGAGTGTTTTGACCGTTCCATTCAAAAGAATATGACAAGTAGCGATTTCTCAGTTCATTAAATGTGGCAAAGTTGCAAAGCAGCATCAAGCTATCACTGTCATTAGTACTGTTCTGAGAGAAGAGTGGTGGGTACCAGAGTGAAGATGTCCTGCGGGATGACTGTAAGGTTTTAAGAGCACATCATCAGCTACAGCCAAGGCGCTCATGACAGTCCCATGAGAAGGCTGTGCAAAAGTCAACACACACTACGCTCTGCTCCACTTCCCATGGAGCGAGGGAGCTTTGATGAGTGGAAAAAAAAAACATTGATTTTGGAAGGGGACATGGAAATTCAAAGCAACCCATGTCACTTAATATTTCCACCATAAGAATTTAATATGCTTATCCAAAATTAAAATAACGTTTGGTTATGATCTTTCATTTCAGAGGACAATGCCGATAGAATATGATGATCTAAGAATACCAATACCTTTCTGAATGAGTACACTCCGTTCAGAATCCTGAATGTCAAGTTCTGTCTCTGTCCTGCATTTCACATTTATTGCTTTTTTCCAGGCTCTTTGTGAATACTCTTAATGCAGACATACTTTGACAAAGTGACTTCCACAACTCAAATCACTGTCATAGCAACACGCTGATCCTGCAAACACGTAAGGCAAATTAAAGCTGCAGTTACCAGAGAGGCTATGTCAGAGACCGGTGCTAATCAGATATATTCTGGAAATTAGGGAAAGATTTTCAAATGGCGGCTGTTCGGCAGTAACAGAAGTCATCCTGCTTACGCATGCACCAATGAGGCTTTACCAGAGGCTGCAAATTAGCCTATCACACTACGGCCATATATATACATCCCATTACTGCATCCCACCTCAGTATTACAGATGGCAACTGAACAGAAAATTGACAGATACAAAGACATACAAAGAGAAAGAGAGAGATATGGGCAGAGAAAGATGGTCTTCCTCTAATAAGAGCTACCCCACTGCACCAGCCACTGAAATTTCTCCTTTTTACCAGCTGTCACTTTGACACGTTCCTGCTTCAGCCGATGCTAATGGAGAGATCGACAGACACCAGCGTCAGCGTGAACCTGTCTCGGTCTGCTTCCACTCACAGACCGATGTCCCAGCAGGTACCCATCGCAAGGGCACCGGCGAAATGGAACTGCACTCCTGTGATCAGGGGGTATAAACAATGTGGAGAGATATTGAGCGAAAGATTGCGGTAGCTTGTATCTGAAGCACGGTTTAGACGGTGGCCTCCGTATGGCAATGTGACCCCTCCAAAAAGAGGCTGAATAACTGTCACGTATAGAATGCCTGAAGGCTTTACGGGCAGCAGCCAAGTCAGAGAAAGTTCTTTTCATGGTGGAGACAAGGCCAGCAAAACTCAAACCACAGTAAAGGTCGGAGCCTGTTTGTGGAAAAACTTTGTCTGTTATTAGTTTATCGACTTTCATTTTCCGTAAAATTGTGCGATATCTCTTGAAGCCATGTTGTGGACTCCTGCTGTTCTTCAAAGGTTGCATATATACCCTCCTTCCTGCCTGAGGTTCTGTAGCGATGCATTCCAAGTGGCTCTGTAAATGTCACAAAACCCGGTGACATGAAGCGTCTTTGCCATTATGGGGTGACCAAGTGGAAATGTCAAAGCATACAGCATGAACCCTGGAAATAAAACGCGGAAATATGCCCATTGTTTACCTCGTTTTCTGTGCTTTTGTCCTGACATTTAACTTGTTAGCCCTAAAACCCCTGACCTGTTACTATTTTAAAAAGTACTTGTATGTAGCTGTCTTCTGACCATTTATCCCAGACAGGTTAATTGAGGACTGAAACTTATCCCAGACACCATAGCGTATAAAGCATGGGTAGACCCTGGGCGAAATACCAGTCCATTGCAGGCTCATACAATCGTACACTATGAGCAACATAGAGACACCAGCATATCTTTGAACTACAGGAAGAAGAAACTGGAGTACGTAGATGAAATGCAAATGGCACACAAAGAACAGGCAAATTCTGCCCACACATAGTGGAAGTGTAACAGTATGCATGTATATTTAAATAGCCATACATAATTACACTCATACAGATAGATGTTGTTGAATCTGGAGATACAGTAAAATCAATGTACAAGCTTTTCCTGTTATAGGAGGGGTTCCCATTAAGCAATCCTCATTACCAAATACTTAAAATACTGCAAAGTTTTTTTTTTCTTTCAAATAAGAATGGTTGGAAAAGACGGTCATATTTATGGATAATCTCAGTCTAAAATTATTTACAAATTTCTGCCAGTATATTGAGATCATTCTTAACACATCTAAGTTTGATTAATGTATTACACATAATGCATACATACATAATGTATTAATGCATAATGTGGGCTATTAACAGAATATGGACTTCCATACCTTCATGCTTGTATAGCCACTATACTGTGCAGGAAATCCAGAACACCAATACAGTTGTACGCTGCAGACCCATTGCATTTTACAATGTACATCCTGAAAATCAGCAGGAACTGGGATGAACTCAACACATGGGCTGCTGTCAACAAATAGTAATGCAGATCGCTGAGTATGCAGTCAATCCATCAGAGGTATTACTGTCATACGCAGTAAGGAGAGTCAATGAACTGATTATTGTCATTTGACTTGTGTGCAAATGATGCATGACTGATCAAGTACAAATGCAGATTAAATTAAACTTCATTATATTTGTTTTGCCTTAATTGAATTCATATGATCATGCATAGACTGGAACATCTAGGGCCATGAGCGAACAGCAGATCGCTGAATGTTAGAAAAACATTTGAAGACAAAATTGTTCAAAAGCAACAAAGTTTCACTCTCCCTTCTTTTCAACATAGACAGTGACTTGCCATTGGCTTTAATGTCTGGCTATCTGATCCCGCAACCCCCAAGTGTGGGGTTAAGAATTCATAACCCAGATTCCGAAAAGGTTCATCCATAGCACTCCTGAGCTGGACCTTCACCTAAACTACTCCAGTCAAATATCTACAAACTGGCTAAAAGCGTCAACTAAAAAATAAGATTTGAACATAATCCATGTTAGGATAGGAATCAAACATTCTTGAACAGCACCAAAGTGCCAGGAGTCATGTTCAACGATGAAACACCCATAAATCCGATGGGTCTTTGAGAACAAAACCTCCTCAATCACCAGCCAGGTTACTGTCTCTGCTGGTTTCCAGAGACTAAGGTGGACAAAGACTGACAAATATATCAAAGCTCATGCCGGCAGCATTTCCAAGGCTCTCAATAACAGTGCAGAGCAACATAGCTTACGGATTGTGCGATCAAAGCACACACATGCAAAAGACCTGCAATGCATTAAACCCATGCTAGGCTGGTACATTATACTAATTTGTAAGTGCTGAAGGGAGCATTTTTAAAAATGATTTTATTTTACCACTAAGTTCCATGCAGCTCCCCTTGCAGAAGAATAAATCACCCAGGAGAAGTCGTGATCATAATTGCTAGTGTTTACAGAGCAGCGCTCACGAATCTCAGAGCAGTCTTCAGTGATGGGGTATCCGCCATTAAAGTGCAATGTGCTGATGCGTGGCAGCCATTTTGCATTAGAATGCTGACTGCGCCGCAGTCACAGAGAAAAAGTAAGGGTTTGATTAGCAAATTATACAGCCGACTAGGAACATGGGCTAGGACAAACAGGGAATAAATACCCGGGGATCAGAAATTGCCTCAGTGAAGCAGGTCATGAGTTAAAAGTCCCAGAGTTAGAGATATAAGTACAAAGAAATGAAACTACATTGAATTTAAAAAAACATTCTGATGCTGGGTTTTGGAAAAGAGTGTTGAACTGCAATAAAAAGATCGATGGAATTCAATCCAAGAGTCTGGTTTTACAGAATCTAGAGAAAAGGAAGGATAAGATCTGTTCATTTTTCACAGCTCAGAGTCATTGCATTTGTCCACTTTTTGGAGGATGCACAGCTGAATTGCCATGCGAGAATGCATGTTGTTAGTGTGGACTATCATGACAGTTATGACTGCAACTCACAATAATAGAAACCTGCAATGCATTGTGTTAAAGCCACAGTTTTCAGAGTACACAAGTGTGATTGAAAGGATAGAGACATGGTGGTTTAAACGGGAGTCTGACCCGGCAAAAACATGGCGCTGATAAACACTGATTAACAAACTGAAGTGATGCTGTTGAAGCACAGCCTACAGTGTTTAAAGATGTAATTATAGTAAAAGGAATGGAAACTTTTGCAGGCCAGTGGTTTTTGGCTCAATTTGTAGAGCATTCTGGGTAGAAACACACTGAAACTATCTCTGACCAACACCCAGGAACATGCTGGCATTGTGGACATTAAATTAGCTGGCTTCAAACTTCATTGCCAGCCCCCCGCAACAGGAATAAAGCTTATTCTCCACAGTAGGAACAAACAAAGAAAACAGAACAAAAGACCAAACAACTGCATTTTATAATAAAAGAGGTCCATGCATATGAATACCAGATGAAACTCTTACAGTAGATCTAAGCATGACTTAGACTTTAATAATCGCACAATTGCACAGGTGCAAAGGTGATGAATTTCATTACCGAAGTCTCGATAAGAAGTCTACTGGTACTTTTGGTGTGGGCACCAAGCTTTGAGTTTCACCATAGGCTTCCTCGCAGTGAAAGCACTCCAGGGTTGTACTGTGTAATAACCTCCAGTAATATTGGTTTGTGACAGCTGGTTAGTCAGATGAGAATTTAGCTGTTTCAACAAATGTCTGGGTTAAATCAGATGGGAAGTCAAACTGATGGATACTTGATGGAAGTACAAATGATTGAAAACTATGCAAGTGAAAAATATTTACTTCATTTTCTTTGGATAATTCTCAAAGTGATGGATTCCCATCAAACATAGGTGTCAAGGCTGTGCTAAAGTCTCATGAATGCTCACTATTAATATATTATGCAGAAAATGATAAAGCATCAAACAAGCCAGTAAGATCAATGTAATCCGAGACAGATTATCTCAATGTTCCATTTATTCTCTTTCTTTCAGATTATGGAGACATTGACTGAATTTTTTCAACCACTCCACTAACCCTATTAGCCAAGTATTTAAGAGCTGCTCAGCCTCCTCTACCTAAAATCTCCAGGGCTAAGATCAGTAGCTTGGTGACTGCCCCCCAACTCCCAGTTGATCCAGTCCAGGTTGGTGGCCCAGTAGCAAAAATACAAAGAGTCCAAGTACGTGCATGTGTGTTCTCTTATGTATAGAGATGTTCATGGCACCCAGGTTCTGAAGAATGCCGTTGTCTTTTGAAGGCATTCAGCTTAACCTAAAATGAACACAGATGCATGGGTTATGAGCAGATGAGAGGCAGGAACGCTCTGTGATGGGCAACCCATTGTCTAAACAGCGTTTCAACATTATTGTTAATGAGCATTAAAGGTCATCTCTCTAGGTCTGATTCCTACATATTTTTCACTTTGAGCTGAACAATCATTATGCAGGCAGCACTGGCTGTCACAATCTCATTTGCCAGATTAACCAACCACATCCTAAAAAAGGTCCAAACAGCCCCACTAATCAGGTGCCTCCACCCAAAGTTCACAATTTTTACACTTCACCCATTTTGAACATAATTTGCCAGGTGAAAATAGGACATAAACAGCAATGAGAAATGAAACAAGAGCATCATACTCAGTTTTAAGGCTTAAAACCGCATCCTGAAAAGCAAAGGTCATGTCATCTTGAATTGGTGCTGGCTTTATGATGAGTTGCAATGCTTTGATTCCAACAGCAGAACGCCCTTGGGTTAATTTTGGCTTCCAAAACTGTGAAATTAGAATAAACGAATGAAAGAATCCTCAGCTTCAGCCAAGCACGAACACCCAGCATGAGACAGCAAAGTCGAAACTACTGAAGTGAAATAATGGAATGGTGATATTAGAAGTTGCTGTTGCCATGGCAATGTACCATCTTTCAGCCTTATTTGAGCCAGTTGAGCAAAGCAGCATCTTTGAGGTTACTTCTAATCCTCTGAGGAGTGTGTGTAAAGTTCGAGAAAAATGGAGAGGAGGACAAACAACTTGATCTTGTCTTCAAATCAAAGTATGCATCTACTTGAATCCCCAAAGTGTGAGGCCAGTTTAAAAGTAGCTCACAGCTACTGAATGCAAAGAATAAGGGAGACATTAACATGGGAATTTCGAATGAAACACTACCAGCTTTTGGGGATACCATTAGTCCCTCAGAGAGAATGGCTTGCAAGAATGGGTCACTGAGAATCGCAAAGCACCACAGGGGAACAGCAGCCAAAAACCCTGCTCAATGCCCAGGCTGTTCACGCCTGAAGGTCCTATCTTCTGCATGCCTCTCTCAGGGCCGTCATAGAGAAGGACCCACATCACCTAACCACATGGATCACCCGTGCCTCATAAGCATTAGGGAGCCAGGCGCCGCTGTGGCAAGAGCAGAACGGTGCGCGCCTCCACAGGTGCTCCTACCTGCTTGTTTTTGAGGTCGAGCGAGAGCTCGTAGTCAGAAGCAGAGGAGTGTGAGCAGGCGCCGGCCCCTTTGCTTCGCTGCACTCTCATGGGAGAGGCGGTGTGGTGCAGGCTGGCTTTCTGACCCGTGCCCCCCCGGGCCCCCGTGCCCTCCTCCTCCTCCGTTCCGGCGGGCGTGGCACCCTTGCCATCCTGCGCCTCCCCCTTGCCCTCGTGCTGCCCTGCCTCCCCCGGGGCAGAGCTCGACGGGTGGGAGTCGCTGTGGAAAGGAGAAAACTCAGTGTGAGGCTGCATCCTCCAACCACCGTTCCCTCCTTGGTCTCTGCCTCTAGTGGGCGGGGCTGGTTGTGTGGCGGGGCGTGGGGTTGGAGGAGGGGGGCGGTGCCTTCCAGCCATGCTCTAGTGCATCTGCAAACACGACAGGGCATTCAGTTTCAGAGTGCACAGACTGTAGCAACACCAGACAGAAGATGTGACAGGAGACGTCCGACACTCAACCGTGATACACAAGAACGGGGACACAGTCATGCATTTGAGGCCTGTCAACATCAGCACGCAAAGCGGACATTCAGCCCTCAAGGCAATCTGCGACATCACCATTCTTGTGATGTCATAGGGAGGCTAAGCCTCCTAAATGTCCCGCTGAAATAAACTTGTGATTACACCACAACGGCACTGCAGGTCCTTTCAAGAAGGACTCCTAGACAGAATATGGCCACCAACCGTTCTCCTATTAGAGAACGCTTTCAGCTCCAAAAATTATATGATCCTGATTGAAAGTAATGCTTCCATACTTTCCAGAATGGTAAATCAATTTGTCTGAAAAAAATTCTGCTACATTTTCGAAAAAATTGCATTGCTATTTCCAGCTTATCCAAGCCCTCTTTGAATAGCATGAACAATCTCAGTTAATAACTAGCAAATTGTGTATATTTTGCTTTTATCTACCATATATTGGTGTTCAGAGATAACATTAGTATGATGTGTATAATTTCGCTGGCAGTGTTTCCAGAGAGTTACATTGTTTATTGTTTAGCCCATCTGCAGGCACATCAAAACCCGATGCACTGGCCATGAACCCAGGACACCAGTCCAACACGCTGCTCCAACATTGGTACATGGATGGCTGTCACCCACTCGGACCTGCATGGCAGCCTTTGTCTGGGAATCTAAGAAAAGTCAAACTACTCGTACCCATTTGCCTGCTCCATTGTCAACAAGACTGTTCTTCTGATCTGTTTGCTGTGCTTCCCTGACTAAGCTTCCAGGCTCATCATTGTGTCAAGGTCTTATCATTCTTCACAAGCTTCTCCCTCTGGCATTGTTGCCCATTTTTTTTTTTTTTTTTTTTTTGGTTAGATGATTGGTTGAAGATCCTTTATCTTTCTTGTGGAATCGTATAACCCAATGAATGGCTTCATCTCTTCCCAAACCTGCAGTCCCATAGGTTGCCGTGACACCACATGGAGGTAATGTTATCTCCTCCTAGCCTCGTTCTGCCCTTCTTCCTGAACTCCATCTCGGGACATAATTAGATGCATGACTTTGACGGAGGTGGTGATGACTGTGATGCTGTGAGATTGCAGAGATCCAGAAACTCAATGGGAATAAATGTCTGAATAAATAGCCTAATCAACCTAAAATTTAATTAGGTCAATCTTCTCTCTCATTAAATTACTTCCCCTTGCAATATGGGAAATGTTTCCAGAGATGTGCAAAGTGTGTTCTCAAGGTTGCTTATATAAATGTAGACACTAGCTAAGACAGTAGCTTATGTTCTGGGAAATAGTACTCCGTAGTAAAGTATTCAGATTAAATATCTCTTATCCTTATCCTGATGCAAACCATAGAAATGAGGTATCCGAAACATTCTCAAACTAATGCTGCTGATTTTTCCACTTCTTATTGATTTATACAGGTTTCATCCAAGTCACTTGGAACCTGTCTTCAAACTTGTCCCAGTTCATCTTTTCCTGAAGTTTCATCAGATTTGAAGCACAGGTGTCCAGGATGGCTACTGTATTGCATATTATCTCAGGGTGCTGGTGAAGCTTCAGGTTCCACTGCGAAAGAACAGAGTGGAAGAATTCACTGCTGCATTGGTCATTTTCATCTGTGAGAAAAGGGTGGGCAGAAAGCTGTGGAGTATGGGCAAATCTTCACTTTTTGAAGGTGGAGCCTAAGGGAACGGAAGGGGGGTGGGGCTACGAACAGGCAGGATCAGTCCATCTTTTTTTACAGTTCTGCTCCTCAACATTGGTAGAAATGTGGAAGAATTCGGTGAAAGGAAGAGGGAGCTGACAACGACCCATGAACCCCTGCAAACTTTAAAATAAACTCTTCCTGTTCATACAAAGCAAGTAGCTGCCCAACATCTTACCGATAGCCAAGGGTAAGATGTAGGATTGATTCTCTCTGCTCCCGAGGTGTGGAAAACATTAAGTTGATTTTTGTTTAATGAGCTGCACTCAGCGAACACTGCTGACACCTTGAAGGGATGAAATTAGACTAACTCGTAAAACAAGCTTCTGTTGCAAAATCCCTGATTCAACCATGGGAACAGCCAGCAGAAAAGGAGGACACTTTCCAACATCAAAATATTTGCCCTTTGACAACTAATAGTGTTTATCCATGCTCATTTCAAACACTTCATCCATTATAATCCCAAGCACTCTCAAAGAGCTTGTCAGATATGTTTGTACCATTCAGTTTGCTTTAACTGAGATCAAAACTAATTTACAAAGATTAATGAGACCTCCATTATTCAAATAATAGTGAACCCTATAGACCACATGAGCGACTAAGCATACAGGTGATAACATTTTGCACAACATATTAAATCCCAATTGGCTACGAATGAATCACTTACAACATTACAGACACCAAACACAAGCTGAGTCTTAAGGAGCATGAGGTGCAAGGACTTGAGCCAGCAAGAGCATCTAATGCAAAGCCACCCTTACTAATGGAGGCCCAGGACTGTGAGAAGGGGGAACACGCCTACCCTAACACGAGTCGACGGGCATCTGTGGGGGCATCACTGTAATGAAAGATGGCGCTGCCAAAGCCTAATGAAAAACATTTCATAAATACATCAGCGATTTCTCTGAAATGTACTGCATAATGCTCTTTTTACATATACATAGAGATATGCGTAACTCAGCATCGGGTGTATGAGTGTGTTGAGGTGGTGATGGTAGATGGTGTAACGATGGGTTCATTTTTCAAAGATGTCAGTGCATTTTTTTGTAACTGTCAAAGTTTTCCTGTGCTCCCAGTGTTATTAATGTATTGTGTTTAGTCTGTTTTTAGTTATGCTATAACAACTTTGGTAGGGAGAATTTGAAAAATAAAATGTTTTGTAACAACAACAACTTATAATTCTTTAGTTTCTGGATATTATTCCAGATATGTGTATGAATAATAGTATAATCATTCAAAATTAAGCCATGGGAGACCTTGCTAAAATTCCAGTTTCTTAAAGTGCCACATCAGGTTAATATGTCCGAATTTATCATGAAGAGTTCTGAGGTCTGTCCATCTCAGGATGGGGAAGTGGAAAATGACGTGGGACACTTAATGACTAATTAGAGCTGTGAATTGAAGGTTGAAGTTTAAATCTCTGGACCATAATTGCTGCTGAAATGTTAAGCAAGGTGAATACTCTGATTTTTCTAAAAAAAAAAAAATTTCCAGTTTCTAAGAAATGTGCAAGATCTCGACCTTGGCAAATTGTCTTGGACAAGTGTTCTAGCACAGAAAAAGTCCTCATTTTCACACATCAGTTAAGCCAAGCTGTTCATGCAATCACATTGTGAGACAAAGGACAACAGAGGACAAGAACATACGAGAAAACACTGTATACTCTGCAAGGTCCAGTATACAGTACACGAGCAGCAGGGGGAGTGTGTACATGCAGAGAGTACACATTTATGTCTGTGTGTAATAAGAGGGCAGTGCAAACACAGGCCGCTGTCATGGAAGGGTTTAGGTGGTCAGTGCTCATTCTCCAGCAAGTTTGAACACCTGCTATGTCTCCACCCGGACCTTCACTGTCTCTCGGTTTGCAACTTTATTATACATCCTCATTAGCATAATGCACCCATTAGCATATTATTATTACCGTGCAGTCAATCGGATAGTGTTTGTGGAAACGAGCCGGTCGGAGTTAAAGATGTTTACATGGTTGTGTTTCTCTGATGGGGGTGGAGCTCTCTACCATCATGTGATAGGCTTCAGCTTATCTCTGCTTACTAAAAGCTGCAGTTGGTGCAGAGAGCCCAGCATTTTTGGTACAGGCAGGAAGACCCCTGAATGTAATAATCCACCAGACCTGCGTAAACTTCCACAGTCTGTCAAAATCATCACCAACAACCAGACAACAACCTCTGCCTGTTCGCTCCCCTCCCCTTGTTAACAGCCCCACACACAATCATACACACACTTTTTCTCCATCTGCAGATCAGAACACAGTCTTCTTCACCCACTCCTCCATTGTGAAGCCTGACCTCGTTGTTTCCCTGGGTGTTTCCATGGAGATGTGACAGACGGGCAAAGGGGCTACCAGGCAAAATGCATCACTACAGTGTAATTACAAGACTGTGGTCCTGCTAAATGGCTCCTGCTCAGCACTTTTGTCTGAACTGCCATTTCATGTGTTATTGGATTTTTACTTGTTTAATGAATTAGTGCACCATCAATGCTTAAGAATGCATCCAAGATCCTCAAAAACATGACCATTGGAATCTTTGCCAGGCTCACAGCAAGGTAAATGATGCACTGGTCTTTCACTAGTCTCTCTCAAAAACCACTCACATGCAGCATGCCTGATTTTATAAACCACTGACACCTGACCACAGTCGTTGACATCTGCTGATGCCCTTTGCCCTCTGACTCACTGTGTCAGTGCAAGTCAGTCTTAACCGGACTTTAACACACTGCTCTTCACCTTGGTTGAACTTGTCAATTTAAACAGCCATGAATCCATTCTCTCTCCACTGCACCATTTAACCTTTGATGTCTTGTATGACACGGGACCTGAGCAGATCTCTGCTTTCCCTTATAGCCTTTCTTCACCAAAGTCTTTCCTTTCATCAGTCTGCCCTTCTAGCAGAGTAGGCTACACATTTTAAATTGATTGCAGAAATTTCTCTCAATTGCAGCTTGAACTTCTGCAAAATGAAGTGAGTGATTTTGCGCATACCATTTCAAGTCTTGGGGGAAACACTCTAGCTTCTTTTTGAAGCCAATAGAACAGCACAGAAAGAGTGATCACGTAAGATACTCCCAATAAAGTGACTGATCAAGACTTAGGGACATCTCAACCTTACATTAACATAATCAAGAACAAATCACTAACAGACCTAAGTTTACCCGCTGCTGGATTCCACTCCTGCACATGAACTCATCCATCAGTTTGATCCCACAAAGCAAACTTAAAATGAAGAATGTAATTAAACCATAATCCCAGACCTAATTAAAGGCACTGATTGATAATGAGATGTAATTGTAACAGCACTGCAGCTGACAACATCAGGCTAAAGTAACGCTGAAATATAAATGTCAGGGCACTCGTGTACGTGAAACTCTATCTGGGTGTAGTAGTTTGTAGAATGTTGTCTACAATATTTATTTCATTGTATCTGTGCTCCGAATTATATTGCATTTCCCTTCTGGTAAATCTCCATCCTGACTGTAAATTAATCAAGGTCCCGTATCCTTATTGTAACGGCTAGAGTCATCGCCTCGTCGTGGACTAAGTCAGATAATCAAAGCAGGCCACATGTTTTCCTTCCCCTGGTCTCTAGCCCTGTCACTGTTCTGAGAGTGGCAGCACGTAAAAAAGGAGAGGCTGCAATAAAAAACCTGCTTGTCCTTTTCAGGAGGAAAGAGCCAGTGATCCCATCGCATGTGGGAGTTGCGCCAAATGTCATGTCACGGCTGCACAAAGCGAAATTGTGGACCCTGCGAGTTTGCTGTTACACTCTACAACGTCTCTCTCGCTTGTATCTAAATCCTGAAGTCCTGCTGTCTTTCTTGGCACATACAGATGTTGTCATCCTTTTTCAGTGTCCTCCCAACACATATCCATAATAACAGAGCAGTAGCAAAAATGAATTCAATGAAATTTTCCAGGTAAATATTGTCATTTATGCCAATAAATATGTTTTGCTTGTTACTTTCAGCAGTTCCCAAAAATTCCCTGGGTGTAATTTGCCTGTCATGACCTCCATGCTCTATCTAAAAGGCTTTTCGCCCACACACACACACACACACACACACACACACACACACACACACACACACACACACCTACTGACTTCCTCACAGCCAGATGGGGAAGGGACCCCTCTATAATGATCTACTCCAACCTGATTATGTAAGACATTCAAAATTCCTCGCGTCCCAGCTCCACGGGTCTCCAACAAAATAATGTGTTTTCTGACAGCCTTCGGTGTTGTCGAACTGTAAATAACATGTGCCTTGTGCTATGCTGGAATCACATTGGCTCCGTTTCCCCCCCACAATCAGCACACTGTGTTTTTACAGCACCCTGCCAATCCCTTGCTCAGATGGAGCCTTGGTTTTACACTTACTGACTCTCCTACCACTGAAAGTCAAATTGCAATGTATTTCAGAGGAAACTGCCCCCTCCCCCACCTCAATGGATACACACACATCGTTCCTCAGGAAATTTTGCATGCACAACGGACATTCAAATCAAACTGATGCATAACATCTTTCAGCATTTATCATGGGCCATGTTCTCAACTAGGGGACTTACTGAATTCCGTTCACCACAGTGCCAGATCTTTATCCTTTAGCTATCTTTGCATCCTACTTCATGCACAGAGCCCACTTTTACATCGTGCGGGCTTCATCTGAATTTACTTCCACCCCAACTGCTTAGTCCATGAAGAAATTATTAATCCATTCATCATGCAGAACACAGGTAGACAAGTGGAAACTTGTTCCAAACAGATTCTGCACAAATAAGCATTTTTTCCAGTGTGGGGCTTGAGTAATGTTTGGAATAGATCACCAGCTTCACCATGCAGGCAGTTATCTATTTAAAATTCATCTCAATGCTTGAGGACAAAGTGACTTTGTACGTTTTGTTCAGCAGAATTCAAAGGATAAAAACCAGCATTGCGCACACCATGACATGGCTTGTAAACGTTGTCATTGGGTCGCACAATCATGGAATTTCAACATAGCCACAAGGTCTACTGTGCCCTGTACTCCACATGCTAGGGACTGAGAGCCATTTCTGATATTAAGACAATGTGACCCACCTTCTCCCCACCAACATGCAGCAGATGTTGCATATGCTTTCTTATCTCTTTGGGATTTCCAGAGTCACAATTTTGTTGGGGGTACCGAGTTGCAAGTGAGTTACCAAACACTGCAAGGCCAGTAAAACCTTCTGGGTTTTCTTCATCTTGGCTACATCCCACTGGACTTAAAATCATGTCGAACTTACCAACTGATCGCTTCTTAACTTATGAAAGAAATGCCCCTGAGGAGGAAAGGCAGCAGGCTGGCACATGTCCCAGGGCAGACGCACAGGGGAATAACAGACTACGTCAATGGCAGCAGAAGGACCCTTAGCTGCCAGACACTTTCATAGTAGAAGGACATTGTGTTCAGGTCGTACCTGCCAAGGTTTCGATGGAATGAATGGGGAAAAAGATGTGGAAATGTCTGAGAAAACCATCACTCTTTTAAAGTCCATTCATCATGATTTCAGCTTTGGCTTAAGCCCAGTCTTCCCATTGCCAATTTCCTTTGGAAGGACATGGCACATTAAACAGTCTCACTCTCCCGTCACTGTGATGGCGGTCATTGACAGTCTGGCCGTCCAGGCACCCTGCTCATTGTGCTTAATTAGGCTCCTGGACGTCACATTACCAGATGGACTGTATTGCACTGCCTATGCCATGAGAGGCAGAGGGATAGCCACCCACTTCACATCGGCAAGCAGTGCACTTAAATCACAGGTGGCCAGTCGGTCATCCCCACAGGAAGCGGAAAGACAAAATGGCAGTGTGCTATTCGCGTTGCCCAAAATTGCATTCACTAACTGCAATGGCGCCTCCGTTGTTATTCAACAGATTTTAATTGGTTTTCTTTTCTGGAACTCTGCAAGTTGTAGGTTCAGTATGATTGATCCCAACACCTAAAGACATTCAGACAATCTGTACTTACCAAACTCAAATCAATGAGGTTTTCCTTAAACTGGAGTGGAAATTATACAGGTATATTGCAGTTTTATGTTAATTCCATTCTTAGGCTTTTGTTTCTGAGAGAATCTCTTTGAAACTAACCTCTGTGCCTTTATTGACATGTATTCTTTAGGAATTCTGGCCCCAGGCAAAGATAAGACCTTTTCTTCTTTCAGCACATCATTAAGGTAAAGCATACAGGAGCTTAGCAAACAGGACACTCTGGTTTTCCAGTGCAACACCGAGCATGCCGCAAGTAAACGGGCAAAAAAAAAAAATGCATTGTGACCATCGTCTAGCAACAGAGTAAAACAGCTAATTTAGCTAATCGGCTTGATCTGTCTCATTTATGTGGTCGCTAAATACAGGCTTCTAGCGAAGATGTTTATGCAGATCGAAATGGATCATCAACAAGGCCGTTTTACAATGATGCGACAGACAAAAGTCAGGAACTCCAAACAACTTACCGTAACATACAAAGAACCAAATTAGGAACCACCCTCTTGATCAGTGGCATCCAAGGGAAAGAAAACAAATATAATTAAGTTATTCCATTCACCAAGGTAAGGAAAACTCTTAAACAAATTATAGAGCTGTGATACTGGGGGATATTTTTAATTACTGCAGGCACATTGATTGGCTGATTATTATTATGCCGGAAAGTGAAAATTAGTAAGCTTCAGCTTAATACATAAAGTATCTCAGATTTACTAGAAAAACACATACTTTATCACACCTGATACAATCCTGTCCAACACTCCTAACATCAAGTTTATTGATAGGTAGGTAGATCCAGAGAAAGGAATCAGTAGAAGAAACAAATTATCATGGGTTTGATCTGACACAGACGTTGCAATGTCATATCTTTTCAGATTAAGAGCCACAGCGAAACATTTGAAGTGCTTTAGGAAGTCTGGACTCCTTAGAAGCTG
Organism: Gymnarchus niloticus; assembly: GCA_009936485.2. Taxonomy (NCBI): domain Eukaryota; kingdom Metazoa; phylum Chordata; class Actinopteri; order Osteoglossiformes; family Gymnarchidae; genus Gymnarchus; species Gymnarchus niloticus. The sequence goes on along the minus strand of JAACJT020000001.1, from coordinate 8,888,605 downwards.
AATATTTTCACAACTGTTCTGTGGAGGAGAGGTGAGATGTCAGGGTAAAACTTTCGGGCCTGGTTTACGGAACACAAGGTGTGAGTGGGGCACCATTAAAGTGATGGGGGTGTAAGCATGAGTCAGGCATTGTGGGATGAGGAAAGGGGCTGTCAGCTCGCGGTGACACATTCCAACTGCTGTCGCTCCTAGCGCCCAGTTATTCAGGGCTCCACAAAGCCCTTCATGCCTGTGACACACCCAGTCGGTCTGGGTTACATCAGCACCCTGAGTGAAACTGCAGCAGGTAATGGGACTCAACTGACATCAGGATGACTGGGGCTCTTCTGGGGTCCACCACCGTGCCCAGGGTCACAGCATGACAGTTTTCCTCGCTGCATCTTAGTCTGTGATGTCTGAAAAGTGATCGTATTATAGAGTGGTGCTGAAGGACAGCACAAGGCAAGAGATTTTCCAGGTATTCCTAGCTCAACTTCTCAGAGTCCTGAGATGAAAAATTGACTGGGAAGATGAGCATCAAGTCCTTCTCAAATCCCTGTCACCTTGTCCTAATTCCTCCCTTCTGCCCCCTGGAAATCTCTGATCCATGCTTCAGCCAAATTTTCTCTCAGCTTTCATTCTTTCATCTCATTCATCTATCCCCAGAACTTGTCCACTGAGGGATAGCAAATGAGCGAATGGTTTGGGCTACTGAAGCCTGACTTTCATCTTAGCCTGCACAAACAGTTGCAGGCATTATCCCACCCACATGCATTATTGGCAGAGCGGCACACTGGGGTTCTGGCCAATAGACCAGCTGCTGTTCATTTACATTTACATATGTTGCAGACATTTTTGTCCAAAACAACATATAAGAGAGCAATTCAGGAGGATAGAGAGCAAAGCCAACCAGCATCTCTTGAGCACTTAAGTTAAAGGACCTTGCTGAAGGACTTGCTGGTGATATTATTACTCTGCTGACCATGAGATTTGAACCTACAACATTCTGTACATAAGCACAGATCCCTAAACCACTGAATGACACACCTCCTCATTCAGAGTATTCAAGCACATTTATTGACTTGTCATTGCAAACTTCATAATTACGTTGTATTAATTATTGCCAAAATATTTACGAACAATGACATCACAAATGTATGTGAATACAAAAGCCAATTCTAAAATTAAAGCAAAATAATTTAGCACTACCATTGCTATGTGTCTGCGTATTGTTGAAGTTTTGTACTGTAATTAATGTAAAATTATGCTCTGCAATTATATTGTTTGTTCTTTGCTTTGGCAACAACTAGTTTGTAGAATGCCCTGGGGTCACTTTGACAACGAGAATGTGAGAAAGACCAGAAAGAAGAGAGTAAGAGCAAAGGACAGTGACATCACCATGAGACCCAATTGATGCAAATTTCACATCTCTTTTCATAGCCGAACTATGATGCCTAACCTGTTATATCCAAATTCCAGAAACAACACAGGCTTCCTTTAATCACATCAGGTCTACTGTGTCTTGAATTTTCTATAACACGAATGGTTCAGTTGGAAAGGATGCTTTATATTTTACATTGTGTCCCAAAGCACCATTGCCTTAAAAAATCAATGTACCTTTCAGGTTATTAATAACCGCCTCTGTTAAAGTGGTTCAGCTATAGCCAATTTGTTTATGAATTTGGCCATTTATGTTAATAAAAGTTTAACGTGACACTATTCTCTTGTGCCAGGATAGAATCAATTACAATGGTCTTGAAAACTGACAGCACAGCAAAAATGACTGAAGTTAGCTGGGCAAAACCTTTAATTATCAGCATTGGTAAGCTGCTGTTGCTTAGACCAAAGTGTATCTGGGACTCTAAAGAGAGCTTCACCAGAACTGAAGCTCCCTGGCCCATCACCCATGGGGCAAGGTACACTGCTCAAGACTTTGCTATTGTCCAATCAAAACAGCTCATGCACTGTAGCAACAAATACCATGAAAATGGGTCCATAACAAAAGCGTTTCATCTCATCTTAATTAGCAGGATTTGTTACACCTGCTTCAAAACAAGCATGCAAATTGAAACATTTAGCAATGCTCTTTTATAATTAACATTAAGCACACTTAAATTTTACCGTGCAGGTCATGACCCACCTTTTCGCACAATTATCCAGTCAAATTAATACAATTATGCAGAATAAATTGAGTTCAGATAAAGTGATAAACACAACTTTTTGCAACTTCAAGAGAAGTTTAAGAGAAAGCATTAGCCATTTTTTATACAGCACCCCTCTATCTGACAATAATTTATTGCGCCAGAGACAAGCAACACTTTATCGACTGGGTGAAGGGTGTGAGAATACCACATAACACCTGTATTCTGAGCTAGAAAGCATCTGCCCATTGGAGAAATGGAAATAGTGAGAGACACTTAGTAAGACTGGCATGAAAACCTGCAATTATTTCATTAATAGGGCCATCTAATGAGGACATCTAATTAAATAACATCTATAAGAAAGTCAGCCTAGATACATTTTTTCCACAGCGAGACAAACAAATCATAAGCATGTTTAAAACATGAGTTAAAGTGAGCTATTTTTAACATTCGCCTCGTAGATAACTTACACTCCCTCAACAATCCACACCCATCAGATTTCAGCGACTTTTAAGACGAGAGTTTTTAAATATTAAATCACCCCGTGAAATAAAGTGAAGCTGGGTAGCGTGTGGATGAGGAAAGTGGGCCTGTCACCATCCGTGCCACAGGAACGTCTTGTGGGACAGGGTCCCGAGGGAGAACATGCCACAAATAGCATCATGTCTTTGCATGAAGGATGCCAAGAGCCTGCCTACTGTGGATGGACTGAGACACAAAGCAGGATCCTGGGAATTGGTAGCGATTTCGAGAGATCTTTAATAACTGAACTAAATAAGTGAAGTTTGGACTAGACAGAAAAATCCAAGGACCTGGAGAAAACACATGACAACAAACCTTCCAACTGCACACACAGACAGACCACTAGTCTGAAAACCATAGTGATTCTCAACAAGCCAGCAGAAACCCAGACCTCCCCCAACCATGCCAATATAGCACCACTGGCCATTATTCAGCATTTCCATATCCCAAGTTTCTTGGAGATTGCTTTTCATCCATCATTGACTGTTAACAAATGCCAACTGGTGTTTCAGAAGCACCTTGGAACAGTACATCACGGCTGGAGCGGTGGGTGAAGGCAAATCTCTGCAAAAGATTCATAATAACATTCCCACCAAGGGATATGTGCAGAATCAAGGCATGGAATTACTTCATATTGGAGGAGGAGCAGCATGACTTACCAGCCTGTATTCCCCAGGCCACCACACTTCACCCATACAATTCCATGTTCAAAAGTTGCCAGTTGTGATACTTTGCACTGCAACCTCTGCAGCTTCTTCTAAACAGTACTAGATGGACAATGAGGCACCCGGTGACATGTCCAGCATTCCTATGTCTTTGAGGGAAAAGGATTCTCGTAACTCCTGTATATTTTCAAGTAGTTTTCCTAATGCATGAGGAGAAATTGAGAGATTCATTGGTTTCTCCTATCTCAGTCTTTTTTTTCTTCATTTCTCTTCAGCACTTTGGAACATCCACAGGCTATTTAAACATGAAACTAATGTGAACTTAAATATATAAATGAGACAAGGAATTAACACTGCATCAACAATTTGTACACATCCACACACAAGCTGCTTTATTTTGCCCATGTTATGACTGTGAAGGCTTTGATTAAAAATGATCGTTTAAATTCAGCCAATAAATTATTCATGGGACTGTGTCGCTGTGGACACTTGCATGTCACACAGTCATTGCTGAGCAGCTTTGAAGCCGCACACAGAAGACAGACATCTGCCAATTGCTTCAAAAAGGCATAACGTTTCCAGCTTTTCATTTGATGAATAGTGAAGGTGGGATCACAGCATATTCTGTTTATGTGAAGGGGGTGTTTGTCTCGCATGAGGAGCACGTCGTTCCCATCATATGCAGATGGAAATCACCTAATCGAACCATACACCACGACAAACATTAAAGCCCAAAAACCGCAGCACATCCCCAGTCTTGCAGAAACAATGCTGAGAACACAATATATGGCTACGACATCATACATACACACATAGTTATCATCAGAAAAGTAAACATGTGCAACCACGTTGTCAAATGTATATTAACCAGCTAGATTCTTGTATTGCGCATTTGGCATGTCCACACTTGAATTCACACTTCAACATTCAAATCATCTCAGACTTCCTTCTGTGAGAAGAAAGCAAATTCTGAAAATGCAAGGTATACAATACATTGTGTGAGTTAACAAAGCATGTCAAACAATAACTTAGTTTTCCAGATTTAACCCCAATATAAATATCATCTTCCAGAAAAGTTCAAATCAATTTCAGTCTTCAGCCAAACAGACATTTAATGATAGCTGTGATCTATTGATCTTTTATTTGAGAATAATTCTGAATGACCTTTCAATGCAGCTGTAACTTGAACTTCATAGATTTTTTGTATCTAAATTAAAGGTCAGCGCTTTTTTATATGAACTCAAAAAATGGGAAATGCTTTAGTGTTTTTAAACCTATAGCACAGTAAGAATTATTTTCCATTGGAAGAATGAAACTCAGACAAGTTAAGTTTAGCTATAGTGGAAATGCAGTTATGTTATCTCTACTCATTCAAGAGTTTGGAGAAAACAAGGCCCAGAGTTTAGAAAATGGCTCTCTGAAACCATAGACTAGACATACACAGTGCCTCCTCAGTGGCTGATATCTTCAGGCTATGGTATCTGAGATTGCCTCTGCAGAACCATGAGTCCACACGTAAGGACAAGGCACACCCTGATCCACTGGGAACCCAGTAACCCAGTGCCTTTCATTTAATACTACTCCACTTAGTCATCAATGCATCAATAAAGCTGGAGAACTCCACTCCTGAAAGATAGTAGCAATGGGCTATGCTGCATCTCAATGGGGTTGTACCTTTGCAGAAAGAAAATGGGGTGGGGCATATATCTTTTGCAAAATTAAGAGTGAAATGCCTTCATTATCCACTTCACGCAGGAGGACAAATGAAAGTCATTTCCCTTGTCTGATTCATTTATCTTGCATATTACACTGACTTTGCCAGGTGATTGGTCAGTAACATGATTCCTGACTGACAACATCAAAGAATGCATCATGTGTTTGTCCCCTTGTAAAATCAATTCTTGAATGTTAAAAACTCATTTGATGCAAGGCTCACTGAGAAATACATTGAGAAGGAAATGCCTGCTGGTCCGCAATTTGACTCTATAAACTCTGACTGCTAAATCGTTTTTTTGTAAGAAGAAAATTACTAGCATTAGTACTTGCCAGCCCTGTACCAAAACATTGATTATGTCCAACCATGAGTGATAAATACTATTATCATACATACACTAATCCTATTCAGTTCTGAGTTCTAGACAAACGTCAGCTGCCAAATGAAAACCAACAGACATCCAAGAACAAAAACACTGATCCAGGAAAATAAGAACAGAATTAGTTCCTAATTTGTTCTTGATAAATACCTAAGACTGAAAATTTTTAGCAGATTTTCAGCAGATATTGATTTAGGTGAAGGAATATCCTTATGATTATGATTTTTACAACAAAGTTTTAAGCTGAATTGAAACTGAGGAATTTATGGAAAGAAAAACAGCCAATTCCTGGTCTTAAATAGACACTGTAAGACAGGGGTGTCCAATCTCATCTGCAAAAGGCTGGTGTGGGTGCAGGTTTTCATTCCAACCAAGCAGAAGCCACATCTGAGTTAACTGAAAATCAAGTTCAACTGATTAAACAGCTGGAATCAGGTGTGGCTCCTGCTTTGTTGTTGTTTAGTCACGCAGTTGTGTCCGACTCTTCGCGACTCCATGGACCACAGCACCCCAGGCCGTCCTGTCCTCCACCGCCTCTCGAAGCCTGCCCAAACTCATGTTCATTGCTTCCACTACACTGTCTATCCATCTCATCT
>JAACJT020000001.1:8789481-8876279 GCA_009936485.2 Gymnarchus niloticus | reverse complement strand
GGGAAAGATGTGCAACAGGTTAGGGTGATAAAGGAAAAGGATGAGAACGTCCTCACAAGAGAGGAGAGTGTGTTGAGCAGACGGAAAGAGTACTTTGAGGGGCTGATGAATGAAGAGAATGAGAGAGAGAAGGTTGGATGATGTGAGGATTGTGAATCAGGAAGTGCAATGGATTAGCAAGGAGGAAGTAAGTATCTACATTTTTATCCTTGGTTACTAACATGGTAATATACACTTGAACTCAAAATTGCCAGACTTGTCTGTGTAGCTCACAGTCAGCCACCCCTGTCTTGACAGCACTGAGTACTCAGTGACCAATGCATCAAAGAGGAGAGGTCTGACAGTTGGAATGCCTTGCATTGCATGTGTATGCAGATTGGGGCAGGCCCAACTGCCATCATTATTATTAACCTGAGAATTATTGTATGCCTTAGTATTTTTAAATCTGGGCTGAAAACAGATGTATTCCCAATTGCATTTAATTGTGTTTAATAACTTGTGATAATGAGTTATTTCATTTATTTTATGTGTTTATTTTATTTCTTGTCTTTTTACTTTTTAATTTTAAACTCTTTCATGCTTATTTTAATTTTATTTTTACTTTTTGATGTTTTTTTGATTGATTGATTATTATGTTGGCCATAGACAGACCAATGACCAGCTCTTTCTTGAGGGGTGTTTTTTGAAAGGGCATATCTTGATAGAAGGGGAAGCCTGTGACTTGAACTGTGCTTCATTTCAGAGTTTGAATCATGCTTCTTCACCAAAAATTATTGAAATAAAAAGTAGAGCCTCCAAGAACTGAAATATGGATTTCAGTGGGCTAGGATGTACCCATCCTACCAAAGAACAGATGTCCATCCCTGACCATATGTTGTCTGCTCAAAAATCACTCCAGCGGGAGAATTACTCAGTTGTTTATTTACGCATTTGCTGCTTCTACAGGAATGAAATACAGTTATATATTTGTTCAGTCTTAATGTAAGAGAGATAAATATTCATAGGATGAAAAAAAAGCTTTAGAGACTAAAATTGTGATGGTTGAGGCAATACATTATAAGGTCCAGCATCTTCAAAGACAGTTCATTCACATTGCATATCCCTGCCACCTAGAGATGAATGACATTTGAAGGAATTTAAATTCCCTTGAGCTCTTTTGACTAGTTAAGTAAAGCCCACTCTATTTGCATGTGCATTCCTTTAAAGATGAATGGAACAGGCCACCACTATATTTTCAGATTCCCCTTGACCCCTAACTCAAAAATTGTGGTTGTTTGATCTTTTCACAGTAGCATTGCTTAGAGTTAAACTACTGCAGAGCTGCCCTCCTAATTCATAACTGGGAGCCTGGTACATGGCCTTGAACTGTAACCTCTGAACGCGTACTTCTCGCTTACTGTATTACCCATAAAACAGTGAGCTTCAAGAGGCCATTCCAAGTGCATGTTTCAGAGGGAAAGGATAAAGAGCTACCGAACATGGCATGTGGAGCCAAACCCTGAAAAGGGCGGATAGACACATAACTAGAAGACAATCAGAGGTCCGCCTGCAACTATGGGAGGGACCAAACTTCATATCTCAGACAAATCATCTAAGGTTATAGGACAGAAACGTGGGAGAGAGCAAGAACAGAGAAAGAGAGAATCCAGAAGATCCCAAGCAAGTGACATGCTTAGACTCTTCAAAGAGAGCGACGAATCACAGGCCTCAAAGCAGAAGCTTGCTCAAACACATGGACCGGTGCCAGAGAATGGCTATGTACTGTGGAGGCATGCTCAGCCTGTCACACTTCCATTCGACCTGTAATCAAAGTGCACTCTTTATTGCACCTTAACCTGACCTTTATGATGGCTTTCTAAAAGATGTACGTACATATTTGAGATGGTAAACTGACAGAGTCAGGCATTCAGCCAACATGTGCGTACACACACACACAGACCCAAGGAGCACTACTCCCCAGTTTAAAAAGTGATACTTTGTTCCTTCCAGACATACACCTTCATCATCTGTACTAAATGCTTATTTAATCCTCTCACAGATACTATATCACTGACAAGGCTGATGAGGTCCTTAGCCAAAGTACCCCGAAACGCCGATCAGTACACGCCCAAAGATCAGCCACTCTCCTCTATCAGCTTTGTGAGTGTTTACAATCATTTCCAGTTTTCTTTCTTGGTCATTTCATTCTATCACACTTTTTTTGTGCTTCATTAAGCCCTGGAAGATGGATAACTGAGGTAGATCTCATTGTGGTGCAGAGATGTAGGCTTGTAAAGCTTTCTTTGAGACTGTACCATGTTGCCCATCTGAGAACTCATTAAACCTCAGCAAAGCTGCACTTCAGCAGGAGGAAAAACTTTGTTGTCCTGTTTCTACTTTGAATACTGAAGCTAAGTACTCCCATTTATCAAGTTATGACATATCATAGTCAGCTGAAAAACTGTCAGAGATTACTCATGCCATCCCACTTTTTCCAGACTGAGAAGGAAGACAGGGATGTTTGGAAGGTGTGCAATTTTTGCTGGAGATATCGACTTCAATTATTGTTTAACAAGCTTCGTTAACAAGAATGCTTTCCCACTGGAGAGACGTCAAGGGTGATCACATGTGCTTCTCATGCTGATTCCTAACTGAACACTACAGATAATGAAGGTGATGTCGCACTGGTTCCTAAACCCAGACTAGAGGTTCTTATCAGGAACTTCACCACCTCCCTGAGAAAGATCCACTTATCATGTGGACTCTGCAAAAAAGCTCTACAAAGTTGAGCTGTTTATCTAACGGGATACATTTTTTAAATAAATCTTTTCCATACTGGTGTATTTTTCAGACTTTGTCTGAACACCAGCTGGAACCAAATGTTTCTTTATCTCTTAATTTCTGTGAGAATATCCAATGACTTCTACTTTGTTGAATATGAATTGTGACAAAAAACAGTTTCAATTCCTTAATCTGTCTGTAGCTAAATTTCTACCATGCCAAGTGGTTCTAGGGTTGGTCCACACCCATACTAAGTAAATGAAAATCCTTATTGATATGCAATAGCACGTAATATCCAAGCCCTGTTTTGCATACCTGTGTTAAGATTTATGTCAGAGCAACCATTGTAGACAGTTTAGTGGAAGCAATGAACATGAGTTTGGGCAGGCTTCGAGAGGCGGTGGAGGACAGGGCGGCCTGGCGTGTTGTGGTCCATGGAGTCGCGAAGAGTCGGACACGACTGCATGACTAAACAACAACAACCATTGTAGGAATGGAGACAAACCAATACCGCGATGCTTTCTTAAATGAAACACAAGAGACCAAACGAATTTGTGTGTACCAACTTGTTTATTTCAGCATGTCTCTGTTGGCAAGATTACTTCAATAGCAAATGGAACTAGATGCATAAAGCAGTCTTTATCAGGTAGAGACAGAACACAAAGGAAAACAATGGCTGGCCTCAGCTTAAATTCTAATCCAGGACGAGGCTGCCATTGTGTTTTCCAATTCACTTGTGTACTTTGAGAGCCTTGTTGAGATTTCTATATCCATTCCAGGTAAATACAAAAGCCACCTAAATAACTCAAGATGCAATCTGTTAAAGCAATATAAGAGATTTAATTACAGTCCAGCTGCCTGTAACAATAATTTATCTTCAGAAAAATTTTGTTTTGAATCTCTAAACAAAACTGTTGTTTTTGGTCTTTTTTGGTTGAGTGAATGTTATAAATTTATTACGGTGGTCAAATGTATTAGGCTAATGACAAAGTAAAGGATTCTCATTATGATGTCATCATATCTTAAACAGAATTAACTCATTAATGGTACACTGCTAATCTAATGGAAAACTACCAATCTGGCTGGTTTAGATTTTAAAAAATCTCTGACTGAAATCTCAAAAGTTACTCTTAAAAGAATGTGATGGCCCATGACTGTACTTGCTGAGCTATGAAGATCAGAGCTTTGCCCGGCCTTCAGAAATCTATCCCTGAGTGACACTGATCTAGCAGTAGCTCAGGATGCACGCATTATCAAAACATCAATAAATATCTGCCTCAAAATGGAGGTCATCTTTTTTTCCTCACTGGCAACAAAATGCCCCTGCAGAGAAGAAGCTGTCGTCATAGTGTCACTCACGTAGGGTATGTGGGCGGTGCATTCAGCATTCCCAATCTGTTTCCGTGACAGTGCTACTATTAGCGACCACTGTGCACAATGGAGGCGGATGGGAAGAGGTGTTGAGCCGTGGCCTCCCATCCTCCCTGGTATACTCCCCCGCTCCCGGACCGGCAGTGACAGCCAGGGAATGAGCGGGAGAGGTGGTTACAGCCATCACTTGCGGCATCTGCAACTAACGGAAGCTAACAGATTTCTCTTTTCCCCAGCCCTCCCACGCCGAACTTCCACCCGCGCAGCACCCTGGGAAAATGAATTCTTTAATCTTCCATCAGTCTCCCGCCCCCTCTTTGATTAGGATGCGACTGCGACAGAGGAGGCCAAGGATCGCATAACTAGCCCTGTTTCCCATCACAGGTACTTTAAGAAACTGATTCAGTATTACCTAAAATCAATCCATCCATCCATCCGTCCATCTTCTAGACTGCTTTTACAGTATCAGTTCATGATGGACCAGGAGTCTGTCCCAGGAAGCATGGGATACAACATAAAGGATACCATGAATGGGAATACTGGCAGGAAACTGGATTATACATAAGATACCCCAACCAGTGAAAGGATAATCTGCAATTCTGCCCCCTCACCTTGAAGGTGTGAGGGTAAAGTACTGCCCACTGAGCCAGCATGCACATTTGCATACTCTTTATTTTTATATAACAATGTTATTACAAAATATATTACTATTAGTATATGTTTCTTTCAATAGTCCAGTTGCACTGAATGGTAGATGGTTGATCAAGTGTCTCACCTCCTCTCCCAGTCAGAATATCCCATGCAGTTGCTGCCTGGGAATGTAATCTGTAGAGCTTCTCAGTTCATCAAACTCCATCAAAATAGAGGTGGATGCTAGTCAGCATTAGATGGAGGGGATTGAGTGGGGTGGTCTGAGTTTAAAGACAGGGAGTATTATCTACAACATCATAAACATCCTGAAGACAAATTCCTCCAATTTATTTATCTTCCCTAGCTTTTTAGAAATGTCACAAGTTGTCAAACAAAGACACTGTAAAGCAATAAATCTATATACACTTATAACTCCTTATTCAAGGTATGCTTCCTACAATTCAAAAAGATAATCATAAAAAAATCCAACACTTTTTATTGTTCAGCAAAATTTGCATTTGTCTTCAGCCAATCTGAGCACTGCAATGTTGGAATGTGCATCAGGAAGCTGAACCAGAAGATGACCACAGACGTTACTGCAGTGCACCTTCTCTGATGTCTCTTCTTTGGCTTTCTATTTGGTTGAAAAGTCCTTTGGTGACGTTCCTCCACCTGTAAGGCATGGAGCGGTCTGACCACTTCTTACTCATCCCTGCTGATAAATGTGTTCAGTGCTGAATGTGGTAATGCTTTCTCGTATATAGCTCCTTGCTAGTCAATGGAAGGGATTAATGAGCATTTTTTTAAATGTATACTGACAATCAATTACTTTTCCTAGCTAGGCTAAACTAATACAGCTTTCCCTAAATGCAGCTGATGACACTGAGATATGTCAAGTATCTACATGTGTGTCATATCCCAGTATCAGTTCTCACCTCCTAGGCCTCCTTTCAGAGTAGACATCAGCACAGTTTAATCTACAGGGTCTGCAGCTTCCTCTCCGTTGCAGATTCAGTCAGACTGCAGGCTGACTAGCACAACATTATGCTGATAAGAAGCCTGATATTTCCCTGATAGGTTTAGATCCATCATACACATCAGTTCCTGACATATGATGTTAACCATTATATAATGTTAGTTAACCAGCTTCCTTTTTGTCCTCAGAGTAATTCCTCTTATGGCAATAACCTCTCCTCTCTTCTACTCTGTCTTCTTTATTTTACCACGTTCAATTGACTTTTACTACTTTACAGGTTTAATTTCTCTCGTGTCCATCTGTGGTGCTGCCGTTGTGAAGGCTTTGATAAACAATGCTGCTGGGTAATGTTGTTTTTGATTTGCACAATTTTATAAATTAGATGGAATTTATGGAATTGAATTTGATTGAGCTGAAACATACATCTCTGCTCCCTGGTTATCTCAGACCGGACAGAGTCCGGAGTGTCTCCATCACACACATACAACACACACATGCATGCACTCAAACACACCATTCACATTGTGCGCCAGTCGATTTTAATATAAATCCTTCATGACATTCTCTGATCCATGTTTACCACTCAAACATACATGGATTTAAGATCAAGCTTTCACTAAAAATAATCCTTGAGAGTAACCAGCAAAGAACTTAATTATTTAATGTTATTATTCCTCCTATGGTTCACAACTAAAGGGAATGATACCTAAAAGAAAAATACATCCTAAAAGAATCACAACGTAAACATACAACAGTATGTGTACCAACCACAGCCTGGCCTCTAGGCAGGGAAAATAAGTATTGACTCACATCTTATTTTGACTGCAATGAGGACCTGCTTAAAGTTATGATATTTCAGGGTGGCTTGCTAAAGAATATCATCTTCCAATTCTTCACAAGAGGGTACTTTCTAGAACCATCTATGGTAATGCTTAAAAGTTGGCTGCTTAGGGAATGCATTAAGATTGTTGGGTGAGATAAAAGAATTTATAGGGATGAAAGATTTATTAATTCAACTGATAGATGACAGAACAGCTAATAGACATATCTTTTCCAAAGCGTGAGGATTTATTGACATCCCCTACATGTCAGCTCAAAGTGTCACATGGATGCAAACTATGCTCATTAAATATTTCTCACAAAATCGGTTTTCTGCTCTCCGCTCAGTGCTTGTGGTTGTCTGTTATTTATCCCAACATTGTGTGATCTGGTTTCCTCACAGAGCCCAAAGACATGGAGTTAGGTAAATTGCCACTTCTAAATTGCCCAAAGCATGTGAATACATAAATAAGTGATTGCAAAAGTTGGCATGAAGCAGAAGATTTATCGGTTTTAACCTGAACATAAAACCCCAAACATAAGAATACTGTGGATTGGTCCATTCTCACACCGCAGCTCTGGGAACTGAGTGTGATGCAAGCATTGCATTGCATATCCCAATCACAGGTGAGCCGTCCCCTGTCCGTTTAAGCAATAATTATTGCATAACATACAGGAGTGGATTTTTACGGGTCATTACTCTGTTGTCTGCAAGTTGCAGAAAATAAATCTTCTTCCTTCATTATTTATTCTCAGCCATCCTGTATGAAAACTTCAGGCATCAAATATAATGAGGGTGGGCCAGTCGAGCAGTCGGGGAGTTGATGAGAGTGGTGTCAGGGACAGTATGCAGGCGGCAGCACATTCATGGAAACGGAGAAGTGCTCAAGCAGACACCAGCACTCGAGGGTGGCCCTCGCCCAGAATGAGAGGATCTCACAGGGGTGCTGTGGCACCAACCCAAGAACAGGCTCTCCACACCATTTCAGTGAGAAAGAACCTCTACAGGGCACTACTAGAGACTTCCCCCACTCCCATGATGAGAGCACTGAGAAGGTCATTTTCCTTCGGCTCGCCTCTCTCACAGAACTGCTGCGAGCTCAAGGCAAGGGAAGTGACGGTACGACTTAGGCGGAAGAAAAATGGAAGGCATCATTTTAAAAAGCTCACCCAAGGTCTCTTTTGCAGGTGAACGCACATTAACCAATGGCCACAGGCCCGTTAAGGATAAGCTTAACCCATTTCATGTTGTTGTGAAACACTCCCAGCAGGCATTAGGTTATATGGTCTCAACTTGCTGAAATAACCTTGTTAAATCCCAAAAACATATTGTTGTGTCATTTCCTCTGTGGTCCATCGATGCTACTTGCCTATACAAGCCCTTTAATTAGTCAGTTTAATAAAAATTATGACCAAAAATTAATGATGCTCAAATGAAGTTATACAATGGAAGCCTTCAGGAAGAGGCCTTACTGCTGAACATCCCAGAACATGTCTGGACTATAGTGAATGTAGAGAAGAAATAGATTTGATCTCACAAATTACTGTTTTATTATTGAAGATAAAATGGCTGTTTTGGCCAAGGCTGAGTGATAAAAACGTACTCTGAGCTTCAACTAACAAGGAGCGCTTATTGTCACGTGTTGAGTGTTTGGTTCAAGAGATCCACACTGGATCACTAACCATACAAACAACCTCCTAGAGATTGTCAAAGCCATTTACATTTGCATTCATTTACTATGCAGATTCTCTTCTCTAAAAGAACTTACTGGTCAGAGTATATAGTAAGTGCATTCAGCAGCACCCATGCAATTGCACAGTCGGTAATGTTTTTGAATTCAAATGCCGATGTGACTGCCTTTCTACAGTAGAAAGAGTCTACACTACCTGCAAGAAATCCACACACACAGAGAGTACTTGCAAAATCCAAATAAACAGACCGCAGCTGAAACTTGAACCTCCATCCCAGGAGGTGGGAGAAAACAGTGGTTACTACTGAGCCACCCCAGTACAATGACCAAGCTAAAATCTTATTTTGAAGTCCTGCATACAAAACGTCACACAAACTAATATGAACCAACAAAGAGGCAGCGTGCCAGTTTAAGACACACAATAACATCACAGCTAAACATGATCATGTTGGAAGCAGAGCTCCACACGCAATGAATCAGAAGTTTGAAGATGCGCCGGTCAGATAACCCTATTTAAAACCCACAGGGGCTCATTACATTGCCTCACTGAATAATCTGCCGGGTCTAATAGTCCTCAAAATATCATTTGGACATACTTTTTTTTTTTTAATCCAACATTTTTCGCTTAAGGCAGAAGTTACATAAGGCATACAACTAATCTTTCAGCAGTTCTTAAACTTTCTTTTCTTCTAGCTAGCAGCTACAACTGTCACTCAAGCCATGACTTTCCGACATCCTGCTGCTCATGGGTTTGTTTAATCGGAGACCCAATATGTCATTGTGAAGAGCAGTTATTGAATTTGTCTCAAAATCTCATCTGCCAATTTGTATTTTTATTACAAAGTTGCTAACTCAATGGAACAGGAGTTCTCCTGCATTCAGCTCACACATCTTCTGTTACACCCTTACAATGATAGCTTTGGTGTCAGAAATGTCTGGTGTCACACTGATGAGCTTTCGCTACATTAAAAATGGCATTTAATGCATAAACGAGCAGAATAATGCCTGAAATTTCTATCTAGCATTTATATTAAAAAGTGATAATGAGATCTTATTAGGTGATAATGTGAAATTAAAGCTTAAAATCTGAAGACGAGTTCAAGCCAGAGAGTGCAGCTTGTTTTGAGTCTAGAATGCCATTATGTGGTAACACACTCCAGAGATCAATCTGGACGAATGCCCTTATGATATTCCATTGCGTTGCATTATCTAGTTTGGGTCATTTTGAGTTTAAAAATAACAAAAAAGATCCACAGATTGGCAGACCAGTACTAAGGCATTATATCACAGTTCTACACCTAACTGAACTGAATAGTGGACGAGTTGAGTGTTGCTGGCTATTTATTTTTTCCACCATTTTATTGGCCAGTTAAAAGGAGCCATGACCCCATTCCATTGGCTGGTTTACGGTCTTTTGGTTCTGGGTAAACTCGCTATCCTGTGCCTCAGGCCACTCAGCTGCCACAACGTGTGAAGTTCACACGTCAAACCATTAAATTCTCAACCAACCTTCTAAATGACCTCTGACGGTCTGCAGAGTCATAGAACAGTAACATTCAGATCTGGCTTCAGAGTGAAATGTAGGCTTTTCCGTTCATTGAAATTCACAAAAACAGGAAACAATCATATGAGAAATATCCTACACATTATAATATTCTAAAATACAATTAAGGTCATTTCGCCAAATGGCAAGGGAACATTATAATATCACATCTAGCTAAGCTACATTTTGCAAAAAAAAAAAAACTGCATGATAAATGAACACACTGCAATGAAAGGTCATGCAGAATTAGTGCATTTGTACAACCTGACCCTAGAGTGAGACTATGCAATGTACAAGGACTAAACTGAACCCAAATTGTACTAGGAGTAATTTCTTTTGAAACATCATTCATCTGTCAGCCTTGTCACCCAGGTTAACAGGATGTCCCCGGTCCTGTTTCTTGGGATAGGTTCCAGCCTCACTAGGCTGTGTTGGCCAGTGTCGGCATGTTCTTATGACGTCCACATGGCATGTGACCGCCTGTGTGCCATGAAGCGGTGCCTGCCGACTGCAGACTCTTTTTGGTGAATGAGCCAGGCATTAACATAAACACAGAATGGGCCCCGACCAATAAGAAAAGTCTTAGTCGTTTACGGGACCCAAAGGTGACAATTCTGCCTACACGTTCAGTGAAAAATATCCAGCTCTGTATCAAATTTGTCATCATTCATCAGCTGGCTTTTGCTCTGCCATTTCTCCATATTTGTGCTCAATCCACTTTTTTTCCTAGTCCTTCATTTCACTGTGCTAAAATGTCACGTTCCGTTTCGTCACATCCTGGAAAGAGACCATAATTATGTTAATAAAGGCTGCTCTTGAAGTCCGTGCATACGCAATTCTAGGTTCTCACCGGAGAAGAGACACAAATAGACAGCCAGACACACACAAACACAAATGTCAATATTGTCAAGTGTCTGCGGCTACAGAATAAAAATCAGTGGCAGTGCCACAAAAATGGAGATCGATGCTAAATGCTGCATGTGCTCGTCATGTCTTTCTGTCATGTCTCCCGGGGACCTGCTGAGCCTGACTGGCTCCTGCAGGGAAGACAGCCCAAATCTAGCTCATAACAACACCACAGGATGCAGCGGGCCAGACGGCAGCCGGAGCTCAGCCCACTGGGCCTTGTTACATTCTGTATCTTCAGGTTCTCCTCAGGTCAAGTGAAAATGGGCTAACTATAAAGATGCCTGTTGTCATTAGTGGAAATGGTCACTGGGATATTCATTACCTTTTAACTGAGGTCAAACAAAACATGCTGAAATAGTAAGTATAGGATACTTGCCACCTGAGCATGTGCAGAAGTCAGCAAGGTTTCAGTAGCCGTAAACATGACGTATGATGTATGATGTCATGTATAAAGCTTTTATAGAGAGTAACATCCTGCTTATGAATTGCTTGAAGTAATGAACATGTGTGTGGGAAGTTTAAAGAAATACCTGCTAGTTATGCAATTGTGAAGCTCTCAGTGCCGTCAAAATCGAAATCACGCTTGTCTGAACACCATGGAAAGGTGCCTTTACTCAAGTTCAGTTTTATTGTCCAATGTCATTTTTAAACAGGCTTGAAACGACAGACTGTGTATGCCAAGCTAACATTTGGATTGCCTTATTACTGATGACACAGTTTCTGTAAACAATTTCTGCAGCCTTGGAGACCGCAGCTAATGTCACGCGTTTACCTTGGAAAAGGGAACATGACAAGTGTGCCATGTGTTTCCTTCTGCAGAGCTCCAGGAACCTGCACCGAGTAAGAATGTGTTAATGTAACAGATCGTTGGGAACGGCACACTGATTATCTGCTAAGACTGTCCAAGATCCATTGGGCAGACAGCGACCACGTGGACCAAAGGCAGGGCACAAGTTCCTACAGCACACTAAACAGAGCCAAAGACATAACCTGGTGACCCATGACCACCAGCTGCACATCACAGCATAGCCTAGGTGTCGAACTGCATGAGGCATGAGTCGCCAATGTACTTGATTGTCCTGCTATCTCTGTTCTAATTATCTGGATCTCATGTGGTGAGACAGACAAAGTGTTCCTCAGGTTACACTCAATGACCTACAGGCAAGCTGGGACTCAGCATTTTTCTTTTGTTTGAAGAAGTAATAATAAGGTTTGTCATTTGCAATGTAAAACATTTTGGTGGCTTTTGAGGTAAGCATTGTTGTGTGATGATAAATTATATATCCAAATTTTATGCTTGGTAAACATGAATACATTTCCAGAAAAAAGCAATAAGAAAATTTGTACCGCAAATGGCCATTTCAATTCAACCATTTAATGTACTTGCAATGTCTCATTTATACACCCAATTACATCTCCAGAGAAATTCTCCACACTAAAGATCAGGTCTCAGGGGAACTTAATGAGTTTTATGAGGCACAACAGAGAGTATAGGAGAAGGACCTGAAACTACTGTATGAAAAGTTTTGTGAAAGCTAGACAGCTGGGGTTTTCAAAGCACAGTTATCATCTGACTAATAACATTACAGTTCTGCCGATCTTGCACGTTTGAAACACTGGAAGCTTGGTTTGCCTCTTTGGTTTTGAACATAACAACGTTTGGGGGAGGTTAAACCTGTAAGGCTGACAATATGACATCACTGCCAGAAGGTTAACACCACGGGGCTTATGTCATGAAGCCAAAGTCCATAAAGCTAGCCCCATTGAGCCGACATCAGCTCAGCTGCTTGCTAGTTAATGGCAGTGGTGAAAGCAGCTTCTTTCGTCTCCAAAGGCAGTCAGTGATGAGATGAGATGATTAAATGCAATTAAAGGCAATGTCTTTATGAGTGGAAATACTGGAATTTGTGTGGGGCTATGCCTAAGGCAATCTTCATTAGTCCAAACAGGTATAAAACATATTGAAAGTGTCCAACATTGACATTAGCTAATGAGCAGGTATCAGTGTTTTATAAGTACAGGTTAATTAGGCAGTCTGTTAGACACTTGAGTTAAGATTGGGGTTGCCGCTTTCATTCTAAAGAAATAAGGGATGATACCCCCCAAAACACACACAACCCCTGGGGCAAATATTTCTATAATTCTACATGTGAAGTTTGAATTGCTTTATTCATACTAAACTATACTATGAATTATATAACATTATAATCATGATAAACAATTACAAATTAAACAAACCAACTGGCTTATATTCTGTTGGACATATTTTAAACAAGCCACGCAACTAAGTCCACACCTCTGTTACTATGGGAATGGTAACGTGTAAAATCAGGAGAGAACACTTGCCTGTCTGCCCCATCCCATTGACTTTGAGCTCCGTTTGTGAAACTTTTGGTTTTATTCACTCTGATGTTAGGCTATTTTCACCACTGTGAAGACCTAGTGTACGTATGAAACAACGTGTACAAAAATAAGGGACAAATCGCATCCCGTTTCGGATCCACAGAGGACATGGCATCATATTTTTCAGTATGGGGCTATCACCTAAATTACGGGACTGTAATGACAACTTTAGTTGTGATGTGGATAAGGAAGTACAAACAGGTGAATTTGGCTTGAAATGTGATGATCAAAAAAGCAGTTGGAGTGGAGGCAGAGCGGTGGCATCAGAAACTGGTCCCTTAGTGGGATGCAGTTAAATTCAATTCAGTTTTATTTATTAAAGTGCCTTTAACAAGAAGCACTGTCACAAAGCGCTTTACATAGTCTCGAGCCCAGGGTCCCCAGAGAGTAAGCCAAAGGCGACAGTGGCAAGTAAAAACTCCCTCAAAAGGAAGAAACCTTGGGAGGAACCAGACTCTCTTGCAGGTCCAGCCATGTGCAGATATTACTAACCCAGGAACGCTGATGCAGAAAAATGGACGGGTTGCACACGTTTCACACCATGTGATGTGACCTGTGAAACTGGGAATGGGATACACCTGTTCAATATTTGCACCTGTACAAGTTAGTAATCTACTAACTGTGTTTTAATCTACAGGAGGTAAAATGAGCTATCTCAGGATTGACTGTATGTTCCTGATACATTTAGCCAATCCAATGCAACTTTGCTTTGTTCATTGAACAATTGACAAAAATGCACTGAAGAGGTTACCTTGTGCTTAGGCACTTGTAAATAAAACGCCTGACTGACTGTTAAGAGCAGGGACAATAGCATGTTCTGCAGAGAAAGTCTTGCTGATCTTTTGAGCAACTGTACGATACTGGATACTGTAGGCACAGAACGATTACTTGAATTTTAATATAATACATAACACAGCTGCTCAAAATAATGCAAGACGTGACGTATAAAAATTGTCAAAGTGCTAAATATACTGACGACTGAGGCGCTTAATGCTTTTTCCTGTTCTTTCATTACAATATGTAATGGAAGAAAAACAGCCTACAAAACTAATTCAAGGTCCTGGTAATCTGTGAAAAAGACATGTTTTTTAGGCTTGGTGCCAAACCATAATTTTGCAACAGCTTGGATATAATACATTTATTTGAATATTCTGTTCACAAAATAAAGACATCTATACTGCTACATGATTTCCATTGCAAGCTAATTTAAACTCCATGAATGTTATTCATGGAACAAATACCTTGGGGCTGAAGATTAGAATTATTAGCAGTATTTGAAGATTCATACTTCTTTAATGTGGCACTTCACTATGGTGAAGCTTCTTTTAACACAGAAGGGATTTCAGTCTTTCCCACTCATTTATAACTCTGTGCCTTTATAAAGGGCTTGTCAATGGGAAGAAGTAGCACACACAACAACTCATGAGATAGGATCTTCAGTGAGAGCGGCAAAAAATTGGAAGGAGAGAATTACAGTAACTCTGAGATTCTAAGTTCATTTAATGAAAGTTTCAGAACAAGTCGATAGCCTCATAGTCCTTCAATGGTCCACTTGTAGCACTCAAGCATCTGAATGAGATCCAACTGGTAGATTGCTTTCATACTGAGACTGATTTTACCATAGTCACAGCCAATGCCCTAGGGTATCAACGGTGGTGTGCAGAACACATATCATAATGCAAGTGCTCACCAAGGTGCTTGCATGCAGGAACTGCGGTTATCTCCTGTTTTGTGTCTGGCCACAAAGCCTTTCCAGTGTTTTTGGGGAATGAGGGTGTCAAAATACTCAGACGTGCTGTAGCCACGATGGAGAAGGATGATGATGGTGGAGTGTGAGCCATGGGGTACATTACGCTCCAAGACTGCCACTTCTGACAAACAGTCCACAACACTGAAGTTCAGAACAACAACGATGGAGGGGGCAGAAGAGGCGGCAGGGGGACTGTGACTGGCAATCCACAAACTGCTCAGCATACTGCATTTGAAGTGGTTTGCTCTGGGCATAGTCTTCTCGAGGCTTCCCTGGGGACGCCGGGCAGCCTTGAACCCACAAATCACATTGACGAAGTACAACCTGATTAGGCCCATCGCATCACTCTAGAACAGCAGCTGGGAGCTTATTGACCTGACACATTCTCAGGCCTTCTGGAAAGGGGCGCTGCTCCAGTTGCACTCAGTAAACATAAGAGCTTACAATAGACCACAGTGTCACATGACCAGGCCACATGATGGATGCTAACCAGTCAGCTTTAGAGCAACTTTACAGCAGCTTCAGAGCAGCTTTAGAGAGTGAGATCTGAACTCTTTTTTGTCTTTAACTTTTCTTTCCAGGCCTATCAGATAGAGGGACATGGGATCTCAATTAAAGGCTGTCATGACCTAAGCTTATCTAATAAAAAGCTTTTTCCATGGTGCCCAGGTTTACAAACATATATTTGAACTAGCAACTGTAACTTTGTTTTGTCGGAAAATGTAGCAACACTGGCAAAGCACTTATGCATTTAAAGTCTGGTTTACTTATCACTGTACCTTTGAAGGTATATTTTATAAATAACGATTATTATCTGGATAAGTGCTTTCAAGAATGTATGGATGTAGAACATTTTTGCACCTAAGTAGACCAATAGAGGAATTGAAAAACTTGGAATTTCTAGGGGTGTGTGACAGAAGTGCATAAAGGAAATCATTCACAATGCGAGTTCACCAGGGTTTGTTTAGTTACTGTGGATGGTTTAAAAGTGACAGTAAGTTTGATGTTAGTCTTTAATGTAATTACTGTTCAGTTTTTAAAGACTGATTGTTTCATTTATCAAATATGCCTTTAAACATCTTGACTGCTTCCTAGAAAATACAGATTTTTAATTAGAAACATAATTATAATTTAGGGATGACTAAGGCATATCTGTCCAGCTACTTATGTTTAATGTTATTTATTGTTTCATAAATTAACAAAAATTCAGGAATACAGCGTTCCTTTTCAGTAATAAAAAGGCTGCTTTACGAACTGTCGCCACACAACTTCCACAACAGACAGCCAAAAAACTAAAATGCAAAAGCGAGAACTGCAATAGTGCATGTGTTTCTGTCTGTGGGGGGTGGGGCAGGGTCACACTTCACATTACCCCATCCACAAGATGCCGCGGGAACACATGTACCGGAGACTCACAACCACTCCGAAATGGACACGATGAGAGCAGTTGCGGGGCTTAACAACTCTGTCGGTGACACAAAGAGTGACACTGATGGCCACCGACTGGCTCTGGTGTCAGGATGCACACATCCCTTACCTCGTGGGAACACTGGGGACCTCTCCTTCTGGTGCGTCGGGAGCTGGACAGCAGAACTGGTGAAGGACCGTCTGGTTCCTGTGTAATAATATGACAAGAGGCCAGACATCAGAATTCACATTATTTTGACATTTATACTGAGCTGCAGAACAGAGAAGTCATTTGCGGAGAGCTGAAAAGTCCTCAGCATAATGAAAACAAAGCCATCATTATTTGAAGCAATGAGAGATTAAATATTTTAGCTCTGATAGCACCGGGATGGTTCATCTATCGAAATGATAATTACACCACTGTTCTACCCTGCGTTAGCAGGAAACGGAGAAAATAAGTGAAAAGAACTTGTATTATCAACTGTTCAAACATTACATCTTTCCAACAGCACTGCACCATTGTCTTGTGACGAAATTGCTCTAAGAACACAAATGTTTTAACAAAATATTCACCTTCTGTTGTATTTTTTCCAGGCTTTATGACAGCCTCTCAGCTGAGGCCCATGCAATAAAGTCAGCATTCATTCACAAATGAGGGAAACAATGTGGAGAGGAGGTTATCGGGTGCTTTCTAAATTAAGATGAATTGCCTGACATTTGGGAGGGAAGACACTGCATTTGAGTTTGGTCCAGTCCCAAAAACGCTGAAGACTTCAATGATATTGTGTGCATCGTAGTATACGGCAAGAAAAATTGCTGCAATCGCAGGACAACAGAGGAGAACGGGGTGAGTCTGCAATATCACCTGGGCTATCTCAGGACCCGGAGATCCTGGAGACGACCTTGAGAAGGCAAAGGAACTGATGACATTTACAAATCAGCATGGGGGTAAAAAAGGGTTTCAGTGACCAAGCTGAACTCTCGAGGTTTGGCTTTCGGAAGTCACCAATCACACAGGCTCACTGTCAATGGAAAGCACCTTTGGTGTGTGTCCTCCTCCTTGAGTGAGCGGTTTTGTGAGGTGATTGTGGCCATCATTACTTCAAGATCTTGATTAGTCACTGTGTGCCATGAGACTCTGTGACTGATCGGTCACTGAAGCACCTACATGCCATCACCACAAAAGTACGTTCAGCCTGATTCGGATGAAAGCCAAATAAAAGCAACATTAAAGCGTTGATCATACGATCGATTTGTCACTTCAAAAACAAGCCTGTGGATCAGGATTAAAAATTAGTATGTAGCCACGAGAATACTTTTGTCTAAGTGAGGTGCTGCCACATTTGAAGTGCTCAATTAAGTAAACATCAATTCTAAATAGCTTTTAATTCACCCGTTTTGAATTTTGTACTGCAACATGCCAGAGTCATAGTTTACTCTACACTAGGTGTGCTACAGTCAAAGCAGCCTGCAAAGGTATGGGACTGTGCCATATTGGAAGCATAAACTGACTTTCCCTTCTTGAAAGGGCTGAGGCCTTAAATGTCAGTCCCTGCTGCCCTGTTAATGTTGTTCTTAAATGGACCCATTAAACGTGGGGAAAAGACAGTATAACGTGTGCCCCTTTCTCGGCTCCCAGAACTCTCCATCACCCCACCTTCTTGTCCTCCACCCACCTAACACGCACACACCGACACACACGCACACACCCTTGCCGACTCCTTGATGGGCACAGAGTGCCCTGCAATAGATTGGGGGGGGGGATTCGCTAGATTACCCACATTGGCGCAGGGCACAGCTAATAAAACAGACAGCACACTTCAGGGACCCTGGGTTTGGGAGAGAAAAAGGCAATTTACCACACTGATCTCTCCCATGTGCTCTGGCTGCCCACCTCCATTTTTCTCCTTGTCCTCTCACGATTTCTCCTGCATGTCTCTTGCAGTCACACGTCAGCCAGCAGGGACAGAACTAAGAAAGTGCAGACCAGATTCTCAAACTGGAGACCATGTGAGACTGCAGGCGTCAGTCTCAGCCCTTAATACTGGCGTGATGGTTTATAAAGTCACACATCTTTGTACGGAGAGTAATCCTTTGGTGGCCGGTCACACTTTGAGAGAGGAGAGCAGAGTCTGACTAATAGTTACTGCTAATGAGCATTATAATTGTATTTTTTTAAAAAAAACCGTGACACAACAATTGGGTTTTAATTAAGACGGATGGCGCAGCAACACCAAAGGCCACGCAGCTGAGAGACAAAGGCGGTTTTTAAGACCCAGCGGACACTGCAGCTGCCATGTTTGGGCCTCAGGGACGTCGTGGATTTGGGTGCCAAAAAAAGGCTGTTTCGTGGCACGGCCAATCAGAAAACCATCCTCTTTCTTGCTCAGAATTGTTAACAGGTTATGCCGCTCATCACACTGACAGCATAAATCTGCAAGACAGAGGAACGACTGCGCGCAGCATAAATCATGTTTACACAGCCCTAGAAAAAGGAGTCCTTTTAACCTTGCAGAGCAGCACTCTCCTCAGATCCAGAGTCACTTCTTACAGTCTTCTCCTTACGTGTCACATGGCTTGTCTCATTGCCTCTTGTTCGTTTTTCCTTGTCTATGAACCAGAAAAGCACTCCAATAATTTCACACTGGCTTTGAAAATGAGTCGGCGATGACGCGAATGGCAGGGCGTCCATGTGTAATGGCCAAAACGCGCCATTCCATTATGCTGAGCGCATTTCCTTTTCAGCTTTGCCTACTGTATCCTTGTTTACCAGAAGAACACGCTCTCCTCTTTAAGAACAACAGGAGATGATTTTTTTTGGCTAAAAGGGCTGACTTGTCTTCCCAAAGTAAAACAGTATTTACAACCAGAATGACTGTCTTGTATGTTAAAATAATTTAAAATGTTACAATAATATTAAATAATAATAAAATATTACATACAGAGGTTATGTTAGTGGCTCTCAGATTGAAAAATATACAAATGTTTCAGTCCAAAAATGACATAACTGTTTTTAAGTACCAACACAAAAGGGGTTCAAAAATGGTATTTTGCTGATAGTTGTGAATTTTTTTAGTGAAGTGTTTTATAGGCATCATGGTTACAATTTAATATGTCTTAATTTTGGATAGGACAATTGTTGGTCTGTATTATTCTGAAGTATAGCAAAGCTGACTAACTTTGGCTAAATGCTAGTGTTTCTGTTTTTGGATGATGTGGTGGAAGCTTGTAGATTTTGTTTTCATGTTGTTATTAAGTTATTATTGCATGTCATCCAGGGTGTCCCCTCCCTCAACCTTGCACCACCTGGGATAGACTCCAGGCTCACAAAAACCCTGTACTAAGTAAATGAGATGGATGGATGGATGGGTGGATGGATGGATGGATGGATCCTTAACCCTAATGTCAATGAGCTGGTTTTCTATGCGCTAGTTTGTTCTATGGACTTTGTTCCTCAAGCTGTTATGGCATACAATCTCAAGAACAAAATGACACCCAATGAGAAATGTCAAATAGGTATCAGAAACATGAACTATTCATAAGGATAGTCATTACGTGTGGCCAGGTTGCTCTGTTGGAGACCTTGCAGAGGCATCTGCTAGGCTGGTGTATAACAGTGAGATGTCTTTGTGTTCACACTCACAGTGCAAGGGGCAGCCTGTGTGGTGTTTTTCACCAACTGCTGGCTCACTCCGTTCCTCATAGCCCAGAATAGCTGCCACCAACCCTAGGTCCTGTGACTGAGCTGTCCCGTACTCCACAACAGACCAGCAATGACAACAGCGATGCATTTCCCTAATGACTGTCCTGAACCTCCAACGATGGTTCCCCGTCACTCACCCACGGCTCAGAAGAAATAAAAAATTTGGTTAAAAATATCCTTTTATACATCATGCCTGTGAAAAGCAAGCATGCAGCCCTAAAAACCTAGTCACTTGTGAGTCACCATCCACGCCGACTCCAATCCTGGCACTAGTAGAAGGGGCATGGCAATGCCAAGGTAGAGCTGAGGCACTGTTGGCCCTTTCACACGATTTGTTTGCGAACCGTCAGGGCTTCCATCAAAAATCCCATTAACTTCATCAGGCTTAAATGACTTAATAAAAACTGAAGGGCCAAAAATACATCACTTAGCACCATTTAGAGCGAAAGCAGCATCAGTCTTGGGCTGATAATTTAAAATTTTATCACTCTGGAGCAAATCACATCTTGAAATCATAGCCTGCATTCACATTCACAGCATGCTCCCTCGCACTGTCCGACAAGCTCAGTTACACTTAGCTACTCGAACCATGGATCCTGCGGGTTGTTTGAGGGAAGCCAGACTGGCATAAATTTTCCTTTCTGCTTTGTTTACTTCTAGCCCTTTATTAAAAGGGTGCATGAAATGGGGTTTGGGTTACAGCAAACGGCAGATCAAGAAATTTGTAATAAAATAGAACACAAAGAAAGCAACAAAAATAATGTTTTCAATCCTTTTGGAAAGGGAAGTATTACACTTTTGTTTTAAACTTTTTATTATAGTTTACATGTGACTGTCATGTCAGTTATCTTGTTTATTGCATAATGTCTGCACTCAGAGAGGTGGAAGTCAGCATTAGATATGTTCATGCATATTTTCCCTTAATTCCATGTGCCTCCACTCCATTTGTTCAGAAAATTAGGTTGTTATCAGTTGCACTTATTTATTAAATTGCTTTAACATAAGGCTCCAGCGCAGTTCCCCCTCCAGGGAACCACCTTCTGCCTATAATGACTGAAAAACACATTGACAAAATCTGGAATGTCAAAAAAACACATGAAATGCTTGGAGAGATACAGATCGTAAAACAGGACTTGGGTCCCTACAGCTCGCAGGCTACTGGCCAGCTATTTGGCCAAGCCTGGGACTGGTCACACTCCATCAGCCAGTGGAGAACCAGTGGAGAGTGAGCACGGCTCTGTCAACAAGACACCATGTGGTGTTCCAAGAAACGGCAGACAGCTAGATCCGGCTTCGTAATCTCTGTTGATGGGTTCAGGAGGGGCAGGACAAGGCAGAGAAGGGGTGACTGCCTTGGTTTCTATCCCCAACCCTTTTGTCAATGCAAACCCATCTGCACATGCAGCCATTTCATAATGCAACCCCTCATAAAATTAAGGGCATCCTTAGACGGCAGCTTTACCAGTATTTTTAACTGACCCCAGCAGAGGCAGCGCTTACCCTGGATTAGTCTATGGTGGGGGAGGGGAGGGAGTCAGGCAGCTACCCGGTGAGTGGCTGGCTTGAGCTCCTTCTCAATTCCCATTCAAAGACACAAGAGCCAACTGTATCTCCCAGGACCGTTAAACATAGCAGGGAGCGTGTTAGCACACCACAGCTGATGTGTCGGCACGGTCTTTCTGTCTTGGAACCGTGGCCCCTGGCTCCAAAAACCCTCCCAAGGTGACCCCGGGTCTGCAGGGCTCGAGACGACAAGGACCCGGTGGAGGTGTCCCTTCGCTCCACAGGACCCATCTTCCCTGAGCTGTAGCAGTCAATGGCAGGTCTCCACCCTCTTGAAAAACTCAGATGAGTTCTTTATGAAACAGCACTCAATGGACCCAGATTAACAAGCGGATCACTGAGTTACTAAGTCATTCTCTCAGACGATCCTAATCGAGAAGCTGTGTAAGTCCAGTCGAAACAGGAGGTCCAAATTTATAATTAATTAGGATGCTCCACTTCATTATTATTTATTTTTAATCACTGTTCCCTTCTGCACATCATATACTGCTAAATCTGTATATATAAGAAATCTAAGTGTTCTCACCAAGCTTTTTGAGCAAAATTTTACGTCCAAGTGGTTTTATCCACACATTTATTTTAGCTGTTCTACTTGAACGGCAGTATGACGTGGTGTTTCTACCCTGATGCACGTCTTTGTGTAAAACAGAGTAAGCCAGATGGACTGCAGTGGTTTACTTGAAAATCAAAATGTACCATTAATTACCTGATGCTTTTCAGTAGCTGTAATTAAATTGCAGTGCTATTGGCTTGCAGCAATTTTTTAAATGGACCTCAGTGGTTCATTTTTAAGCAACACAGGAAAGATATTATGCAAAAAACATCAGGCAAGTTGCTCGAGAAATCTGCTTTACCGGGAAGGAGATTTTGCTGGGCTGAACATTGTCACTGCACTGTTATTTTCCCATTTGCATATTTCCCTGAAAGTATCTATTTTGAGCCTTCACCATCCTGACAATAACAAAACAAAATTCAAAAACGTCAGTCCAAAGAACTAGGTGGTTTTACCCCCAGTCATGATGTGTTTGAATAGGAAGACCATTTCACTTTCAGACTGAAAGGTTTACCAGGGAAATGCTGAGCGTCCAGTAGAACAATACTCAAGCAAGATTTGTTGTCCAAAATGAGAGTGGGCATTTAAGTCTTTAAAATAGTAGCCGAGATTCTTCTATTAACATATATATTTCATTTCCTACTCTGGCTGTGTGCGTGTGGAGTTTACATGGTGCTTTGCGTGTTTCCTCTGGGTACTGCTGTTTCCTCCTGCAGTCCAAAGACATGCATTGTAGGCTGATTGGCATGGCTAAATTGTCCGTAGTGTATGGCCGGGTATGTGAGTGTGTGCATGACTGTGCCCTGTAATGGGTTGGCACTCCATCCAGGGTGTACCCTGCTTTGTGCCCTAAGGCTGCCTGGGATAAGGTCCAGGACCCCTGCAACCCTGAATAGGATTAGGTGGTTTAGAAAATGGATTTCCATTTTCTGGGTCTGTTAATCAGTGCAATAAAACTGTCCATCAGAGCAATCCAAAGTAAAAATATTAATTAATTGTAGTTAATTTATGTTAACAGTGTGTCACATTATTCCTACATATATTCCAGTACCCACTTGATACAGATATTCCTGGATTGAAAAATGTGGTGGATCTTTTGGTGCATCCTATAATACCTTCAGTACAGGCCCAGCGGTGCTCAGCATTTAGATAAAAACAGTGGCACAAGTTCATCTTTTGGTTCCCATGGTGATTCGCGCTGACAGGTGTATGTGTTAGCCAAGCAATCCCGAGCTCTCCGGTAAGCCCGTCCAGCTTCGTTTCCGCAAGCGCTCATGGATAAATTCAGCTTTCTTGAAAGGTTTATGACTGACGTCAGCAAAGGTGCCCGCTTGGAGCTGACCCTGGCCAACCCCATACAGCTGTTCCCATAACAATGGGGCAGAGGAGTGGACCTGCCAGTTCCACAGGCAGGTCGAAAGAACTGCATTACAGTAAAGGGAACCGTAATGGTACTGGCAATGGGCTTTGGGTCAGATTTATTCTCCCCCTCACTGTTTCTATGATGGCTGTTCACTAAAACTTGCATTTTAAAGTGTTTAAATTTTTGATGAATGGCTCCTAAGTTTCTTCTAAGTTTGCAATATCGTTTCAAATTGAGGCAGTTAAATTTTCCACCGATATGCATTCTGTGAGGCTTGACCATTGCGTAATGCTTATCGTCTAGCGTTTTTCCAGTTAATCAGATTTCCAGTTTCTAGTTTACAAGTTATCTTGGCAACTGTTAAAGGCATATATTCTGGGAAGGAAAATGAATTGCTGTAAGGTCTCTAAATCTGCTAAGGGTTGGGGACAATGGGGACTTCAGGGCAATAACTGTTTTCCAGAAAAAGTGACTGGGATGCCATAGTAGGTTTCTGGTGTGTCCTCTATACAATGATTGCATGTGCATCAGTTTGTTAATCCCATCCAGTTCACTTTTTGCTAGGGTAACTGTGCTCTGATTTACCTTAATTGATACCCAGCTTATAAGTCATAAACAGTTGATAGAAACCGCAATCTTTGTTATGCTCACCACTGTTCACTCTGTGGTTATTATGTATCATTAAAGTCTATAAAGTTAAATAATACTTCTATTTATGAGCTCTAAATGCTTGCACAGTGGGAGCCAGCTAGAGTTACTGCTTGATATAGGTTATACTGTACATTGCATCATTGTAACTTCAGAGAAACCGTAAATGTTAAATAAATGTCACTTGGTTCTTCGGATGTAAGCCGTAACCATCTGGTGGTGTGGCCCAGCTGTTGAATGATTTCAGCAGGGACGGGAGATGACCCAAACCAGCCGAGACACAGACAGTCCTGAGGTTCTCCATGGCGTCACTGTGGCCAGAGTCTGCGGATTAAAGACCTGACCTGTTCTGGAAGGAATATACACAGGGGTTTTTTGGCTTATCTCCTCCTTTTCATTTGATCGCCTAGAGACCAGGCCCCTCCCACTTGATATGATGTAACAACCGCCCACACTGTCATATGGCTGATTGGGGGGGGCTTACCAGAGCGGAGAGAGGTTCCCTGAGGCAGGAGCAGTTCAGCTGGGGTTTGGAGACCACAGCTGGCACAGATGTCTACTTCAGAATGAATAACAGAGATGTATCTCCCAAAGCATGGCACACTACTCAGAACAGCCTCTCCTTACACAGACAGGTGTTCTTTCAAAACTCTTTTAAGCTATTGGTAATGGTTGTTTGACAACTAACAACAAGACAGGGTCCGATTTATCATTTTTTCTTATCCTTGACCGTGCACCAAATGTGCATTGATCCCTAAATTGCAGGACTGAAGGGTTAAAAAGTGAGGATAATGCAGACTGGGTCTTTTCTCTTTCCCCTGGTGACTTTGCTTTGTGCTACTTTCCTTCTTATCAGAATGTTACAGTGCCTTGTATATCGACGGAGACAGGATAATGCTGACTAATGATCAGATTTATAAGGCACAGGTTGTAAAGTATATCTTGCTTTTAATACTGCAGCCCGTATGTGCTTCCTGACTGCCATTTTATGCAGCTTAAAAATGAATTTTTTTTAGGAAATTCTGCCACTGAAAGATATTTGAATAGTGATCCTTACTGATGTGAATCAACAAATGTCAAAGCAATTTTAAGGCCAATAACTGCCACAACAGAACTTAAACCCACAGAATCTGTCAACAAAAAGCAACAGTGGGTCTTGCTTGTAGTCTGAATTAAAACTTTATTTTTACTGCACGATTTTTACTGTTGCTGGAATTGTCTTGGCACTTATGGTCCAACAGAACTTGGTCAGACTGTACTAAACACTGAAGCATGGATGGATTTTGATGAGTATAATCAGCGGTTTTATTCATTCCTTAATTAAATCCTGTGATCCATCCATTTTCCATAACCACGCTTCCACGACCTCATCATGGTGAAAGAAATGAGCATAAGGCTTTGGAGCCACTGAATGGGATGCCATTCTTCACAAGGCCACCCCCCCCAGCAATTTTAGAGCAATTCAGCTCATAAACTCAGTGGTATGAAGTTATGGCGTTGCCCAGCAAGTAACTACAGCCCTCTGAATCCTAAGATACAAATTTGGGTATTTATGTTCCAACACCTTTGTCCAAATTTCCTTCGTTCTTCTGAAAATGAAAGGTGATAGAGTCTGAGTACAGGATGCCAAGGGCAAGGCTTTGCCCGTCAGAAAAATAGCACTGTCTTTAGAGTCAGGAGTTTGTAATGTACTGCAGTGATATAGCCATCTGAATAATAAGAAGAAAGCTTAAATTCAATATGGCTCTATGGTACTTGTGTGCCTCATAACAGCGATGAAGCACCATGCATTTGCATTAGCATAATTCTAGAGATTACAAGGCCTCATGGCCTTTTTTTTAACTGACTGAATGAAACGATGGTTTCACACTAGATTGTATGATTGCAGTACGAGGGAGATGGCAAATTCATTAATGCGCTGACTGCTTATGCACTCCAGCACAGCAGGTCCATCAGCACTTGTTCTTTTTTTGGAGTCTTACCACTCTTTCATGTGAAAATGCCCAATTAGAGCTTGTTTCAGAGGCTACCTGGAACATGGAAAAAACTAGGGTCTTGTCTGTGTTCTAATTGTCCCCTTTTTCAGAGTTAATTTAAGTAAATGAGCTAATATTCTGTTTTGGTCACCCCAGAAGCCTTGAGTTCTTCACTATTGATGGTTCTGGCACTGATAAATTACTAATTAAAAGTTATCACTAAATCCTGCATGAAGACTGAAACAATCCAGCCCTGACAAATTCTGTCAGCTGGGTAACTGTTTTGTCGTTATTTCTTATTTCGAGCCCAGATGAAGGCCTTATCGTAATGGAGGCCCTGCTCTACACAGCTACACATCTCCTCCACATCCTCAAAGTCTTAGATCCACTGCTGACATTAACCGCAAGGAGAAGCAATAGAATGCCTACTGTCTTTTTGCGGCTGCATCCACCAAAACTTTCAACAGCACTATGACTTAAATCAAGCGATAAAAGGAGAACGTGTGCTAAAAGGGGCCGTGGTATTCAAGCATGATTAACGACATCCTGAGTCAGTCCTAAAATCACTAGCAGGCTGAACGTGGAAATTGCTACATGTAATACTCCTCGTTTCAGCTCCCATAAAACAGATGGAACATGCCACAAAATTAATAGGGACAAGAGTTGCATCTTTTATTTCTGACTGCATAACAAAAGAACAATAGGTGTGCTGACATCTTCTTATCCGAGAATAGCTGGCAAGAATGAATCATCTCTTTTGCTGTGGGAAACAGCCTTTGTTAAAGCCTCCGTAAAGTGCAATCGTCCTGGTGAGAGGCACATGTGGTTTATTTCAAAATGGATCATTATCAGAGCACTGTGTTCACTGGCCAGCTCGGGGAACCTCAGAGCAACGTAGGCTGGAGAATCAAGGAGGGATCAAACGGAGGGAACTCCTGCAGAGATAACACACCATGTTAATGATGTTTTCTCAACGTTCCTGGCAACCGCAGTATAAGCGCCAGGCTAGCAGAGCCAAGGCCGATAGACATCACCCACAGCAAGGAGAGAAGAGGCGATCCTAATGCCAAGCCATGTAAATGGACAAGGGTGCTCAGTGAGCGGAAGGGGGAGCCAGGGGCACCCGACAGACCGACTGCCCTTCAAAAAGCCTACCAGCAACATTCTGCAAACATGGAGGAGGTCCACGGGGAAGAGCAGAAAGGCTAGGTCTCCAAGGATTTTTGCTTGTTATGGCTGCAATCTGCTAACAGATTCTGTTCCCCGGCAAATATGAAAGAGGATTCTGTTTGGTGCAGCATTTCTCAGCTCATCTCCATGGTCCCCCAAGGATGATTCCTGCTCTCTGTATGAGCACGTACTCTCATCTGATGGAGAGAACCACTTGGAACAATACGTTTCCCAACGTCCTCTCAGGACACCATCTCAACCGGGGACTTTTCTTCCAGCTGCTATTTAGTGAGATGCAACTTTTTAAACAATAGGATATTTCACAGAGACTGTGAGAATTTTCTTTTCACAGTAGAAAAATGTCCGTTAGATACCTTCTGCTGGATTCTCATTAATTGTACTGCTCTTGCTTCATTCGGACAATTTGGTGAGTTTTCCCAGCGACAGTGGACAGAATGTGCCGTTTCATTATTACGCATGACCAATGGCTCCCCATAGTTTGGCCCAAAGTACAAATACATTGCAGAAACCTATGTTGTTATGCTCTATTAGGAATCAGTATATACGAAATGTTCAATTATTAGTATGCTCGCTACAGCAAAATTGTGACAAGAGCATGTTCTTCTGGCAATGATTGTGATCTGCCTGAGGCCCTTAAAACAGGGACTCAGAGTCAGTCAATGCAGGTACTAGGATTTGTTCAGTAATTACACAGATAGTGTCTAAACCAGACCATGTTCTATCATTATTTACTTTATCATTTCTTCTTAATGTAAAAAAAAAAATACCCAGTGCATCCGTTGCTGCACCAGGCTGTATATAAATGCATGCTACTTGAACCTATTTTGCACCATACAGATGGTGTTATTACCTTCCCAACCACCGCTCCTTGACTGTGAAATGCAGGGACCTGGTGGATGTTTCAAGGGTGGGAAAGGTTGTGTACAAGCCCCTCTATTCACCTGGTACTCATTGTATCATGAATACTGCAAGCTTGCTGGGTATTAGAGGAAAAGGAGGATGCCCAGACACCATGGTCCAGCTCTACTGGGTTTATGCTACCTTCATTGAAGTCAGAGAATAATGTGGTTGTTCTCAGTCTAACTCGACTAGCCTGGCCGACTCATCCTGATGGTGCTAATAAAATCGCCCTGTTACCTTCTCCGGTCCTCAGGTCCAGTGGGTCTGTTCACCATCCAGCAGATCCAGCTTTATCACAATGCCAAAAAAGCCCACTCGACTAATAACAGCATGCCAAGCAGCTACCTCAGGACGCACCACACCAGCTGTGCAAGACTCACACGCGAGCCAAATTAAACCCTATCTTTGAGCTCAGTCAGTGAAGCCTAACACGGGTTCCACTGTAACACCTGGTATAAAACTCTTAGAATACCTGAGGCTCCTGCTTAGATCTGTCTGCTTTCTGTGTGGGGGGTGAGGCACTCCTGATCTGGAAAGGGGGGGATGACAGTTGGCCCGGGCGATATGCATTAGCTTCTAGGAGAGCACTAAACGGATATTCTCACTTAAGGTAAGATTACAGTTGGCTTTAAATGTGCTTATTTAAATATTAATTTAAACATATTATTTAAATATTAATATTAAAAATATTTGGGCATCATTATTAAAACAGAGCTTCTCCTAACCTTCAACCCAGTACAAAAAAAAAATAACATTTAGAGGAATACTCCGTAATATTTGAAGAGCAATTCGTTATGATCCAATTACTTTTCACAGAACATTAGAGCAGAGCAAGAGACAATTCATGTCAATATCATTCTTGTCTCAGTAAAACTTCATCATTTCCAGGCTGTATTATCATCCCTACAAAGATGCCAGTGGCTTTGCATTCATCTCCAAGTCTTTATGTCTTCTCCACTGATACATATGTACTCTAAGGTCTGGCAGCCAATAACATGGCCCGGTATCACGGTCATTGTGTTAAATGAAAAATACAGTGCTGTCCAGCACGAAATTGCCCTTATATATCACCATGTGCCATTAGCATTATCAGTCTGTTCTCGCTAATGGTGATCGTGGGCTCCTGCTGAGGCATGTCATGTGAGCTGTGAGTAGGACAGTAGTGAGACAAACTGGGGTCAGGACCCTGGACAGCTCCCCCACTCTCCTCCCCCAGCAGGGCCACTGTGCATCCCTCCGCAATCTGCACAACACTGTAGGTAATTAGAATCTGCACACAATGTTAAAAGCACCCGGTATTGTTAATCTTCATCATAATAATGTTTGCCTTATCAGATAATTGCCTTATTTTAATACTTTGCATATGGTTCTCCTTTGCATATGGATTTCCAAACCACTATAGAATCTGGGGCCGACATTTTGTTGCAATGTTATACAATAACGGGCTCATTTGCAGCTGTTGCTCAGTCTCCATACCGCATCTTGGTGTGTACTAACTAATACTAGAGCTGTCACTCCGGAGCAGCAAGCCTGTGAGTTAACTATGACAAAACTGCATGTCTGCAACAGCCCACATCAATATTTCCGTTAAGAGTTTGTAAACAGTATATGATTTCACTTACACTGGGATGTCAGTGAATCCTCTCTGAAATGCTGTCAGTTTCAGTTTTTGGCATGAAGAGACATCCCTCTCAAGAGATATTTTAAGAGCATCAATACCTTACTCAGTTTCAGTCAACTCTGGTCCACTGCAAAGATACTGGTTTTGAATTTACTTTTTACACTGCCAACAGTATCACATGCGAAGGGTAAGGGTGATGACAGATAAGAACGACAATTCAGTATTAGCATCTACACAGG
Source organism: Gymnarchus niloticus (assembly GCA_009936485.2). Lineage (NCBI taxonomy): Eukaryota > Metazoa > Chordata > Actinopteri > Osteoglossiformes > Gymnarchidae > Gymnarchus > Gymnarchus niloticus. The sequence continues at coordinate 8,846,263 of JAACJT020000001.1, read as the reverse complement.
TACAAGTTAGCATGCTGTACGGCACAATTTAAACCCCCACCAGCAAAGTCAACCCCCCGCCCCGTTTATAAGCAGCAGAGTTCCACAAAGAACCGTCATGACTCGTGTCAAAACACGTCACACATAACAGAAGGTCACAGCACCACCAACAAGCCTCAATTCCCTGCCACACCAATTAAGGAGTGTGAGGCACAGGGGAGATATCACGCTGTACAGTCTGTATGATCTGTCTCAGACTCAACGATCATAAGTAAAACAAGCCGGAGGTGAAGGCTTACCAATGAGTCCATGTTGGACTTCACAACACAAATGTAGTAGACATTCCACTCAACAACCTTAACCCATTGTTTGTAAGATGTAATTTAACGACTAATATTAATCTGCACATCATCTTTGCCATTTCCTGCTTCATCAATGCTGTCTTCTTCACTTCCCAGTTCCAGAATTCCTTCATGCACTATTTGTGTACTAGATTAAAACTCTTAAGATTTCATGTAGGACTATGTATTTAAGAGAATAAACAGACTAGTTTATGCAAAACTTCTGTAGATGCCAATAGGAGGCTGTGCTGTTTGTGAATTTCTTCATAAACAACAGTTCTAGAAGAATGCCACACAGCAATTGTGTTGTCAAGTGTTTATTCAGCAAGGTAACACAGAATAGGGGCATGTCTATTTCAAACACGGCAAATATGGAAATGTGTAAATTTCCTTGTTTCCTGCATTAAAAATGTATTATTAAAGCTATTATTCATTAATCAAATTCATTAATTAAGTATACATTTATAAATGCATTTGCATATCACAAAAACGTATAATAAATATGCCTCATATCACCGGTGTAATTAGTTTGTTAAACACAGACATAGAATGTGTTGAATATGGTTCCTCTAAATGAACGATAAAACAAAATACTGAGAAAAGAACTTAAATTATGAATAATAGTCCTTTGAAGGTATGCCTCATCAGTTACACGTTGTACCTTTGGTCATTTCTCGGTTTGACCTATACCAAAAGAAGCAAGTCCTCGTCCATTATTATTATTATTATTATTATTATTATTATTATTAATGTTAATATTAATATTAACATTATTATCAATAATAGTAATAATAATAATAATAATTTTCATGCCCAGCAGTGTGTATGAAAAATCATAGAATATAATATTTCTATAATAATGCTATAATAAGTTTATCTTGTTCTGAGATGAGTCATGCTCCAAAATACTATGAAGTTTATTGCTATTGAATTGCTGTTATTATTCACCAATTGAACTGATGTTTCGATGCGAAGCGGTGAAAAACACGACACGAGTCAGTCCCATCTGAACCGTACGAAGAGCACGTTTTTAAAATAACGTATTTGATTATATCCTTATTCAATAGTTCATAATCCGGTACAGAAGTAAAAATATTTAGCTTATTAAAATGAACTAGTAATTTGTGGCGTGAAACTTAATATAATAGTGCTTTAATCGAATTTGAGCTGAACTAAATTAATTTACTTACTCCGCTTTCCTGGCGAGTCCGACCGATCTGCAAAGTGTCGTGGGTGTCTGAGGAACCAGGGACTTGCAGCACGGGGCTTTCTTGTCTTCCTCTGCAGCCTCGGGGCTCGCCTGGCCCGCTTGCGGAGACGGAGGGGACGTGGGCACAAGTTGAAGCTGCTGCTGCTGATGAGGCGGTGGGGGGTGTGGATGCTGCGGAGGGGTCGGCAGGGACTGAACCTTCGGTAAAGGCTGGCCGTGCCCGGGAAGAGTCGCTGCCTTATTCACCGGGTGCTGATGGATGAGGACCGTCGGCTGTGGACTAGTGCTCCGCGGGGAAGGGTGATGGTGGTGGTGGTGGTGGTAGTGATGCTGCTGGTGTGGGTCCTTCAGCTGTCGGTTCTCACCGATCAGTTCCTCTACCTTCCTCTCAAGCTCGTCTATCCTCTGCCGCTGAGTCTGAATTAAACTCTGTTGATTTTGCACGATGGTGGTTAGTTCTTTGAGATAGAGGACAGCTTTCATAGGATTATCCAACAGGCTCTCCATACCTGTTAACAAGCGTGTCTTTAGCTAGGTTTTATTAATATCTGCCTGCTGTATAAGGGATCGCTTTAGTGTGGGCTGGATTTGTTGTCCTCTCCTGTCTGGTGGGTATCTATGAGGATGCGGTCGGGTACTGTGTCCCTCTTCTACTGCTTACGCTGTGGAGATGCGAGAAATGGTCCTGATGATGGAGTGATCCACAAAGCGAGGATTGGAAGAGGAGCTGGAGTACAAGGATGATGTCAACGCGCACATCAGCTAAGCGTGTCGGCAATATCAAATATTAACTCTTCACAATCTGCCGCACCAACTAATGCCTTGCGCGGACTTTCCAGAACTGCACAGAATTTTGTGTGGTGCTATTACATATGCATTAGCTGCAGAGCCCTCTTTCAGCGAGGCAGGTTTGCAAAATAAATGAATAAACATTGGGGCTTATTTTCTGAAACTCATAACAATGAATAGAAAATATCTGTGTTTGTTGAGGGTTTTTTTTTCTCGAGTACGAAACATTGCGGTATTGTATTAGATAGACGACCCTCAATATTCAGAAGCAAATCATGGAAAGATATCTTCCCTTATAATTGAACAGTTATATAATATTATATAAAACATATTAAACATGTATCGTTTTGATTACCCTACTTTAGCTTACTGGAATGTATTAGCAACATAATTAGTCATTTTAAATTAAATGTATGAAAGGAGGGACATTTCTGTTTGCTCTGACACAGATGACGAGAGAAAATTAATCAGACATTTCCCGTTACGGATCTGTGTCTTATTTTGGTTATTTTTTCCCCCGTTTCTCAAGTTCTCTTGGAACATCGATTCTTTATTTTTAGATTCATAGCTCCAGAGTGTTGGGTGAGGTGCCAGAGAGAGATGATGGAAAAACAAAACAAAAAAAAAAAAAACGAAAGCTCTAAAGTTATATCCAAAACTGACTAAAATGCGTGGAAATGGAACCTGGTCATCACTCCCTTAAATAAAAATTAATTGAAAAAAAAAAAGAAAAACTCATAAGTGGAAGAGAGTAAATATGTGGAAGGAAGGTCTCATAATGAGATTTTAAAAATATTTATATCAGATGTATAGACACTGGTCATCAGCCAATCCACACAAATAAAGAATAGAGCAATTAAGAAACTAATCCAATTTAGAGTGAATATCAAAATATACCAATATACTAGGAAGAGATTAACATTAGCACCCAGCAGAACAAATCTCAGAAATGAATTAATACAAGTTTATGCTTTTTCAGCTGAAGAGCAATTCCTCGTGGTACGTTAACTTCTGTCTATATCCTCAGGATTGGGATGACCAAAACACTAGCAGAATATTGTCTCTGCCTATTCATCACCGGTCAGATCTATTATTATAAGGCTTGACCAGGTTATTGAGATTACCTCCATGGAAAGGCCTCCTTTATCATATTGCTCCCCTTTCAAAGAACTCTCAGAATGTTGGCTAAGTACTGTGTTGGCTTGCTTATTCCATCACAGACCTCCATATTGTCTCTCATTAGCTCTAACAAACAGCTTCTGTGATGGTGATGCATTTTCTATTACCCCTTGTTCGTGCCTCAGCTTCTGCTACAGGCAGTGCCGTTAAAGCTCCACGGCAAACATATTAGCCGAATAAAGAATTATTTTGTAGGGAAAATCCATTTCTCCCACCCCTTCCTAAAACCCAGAGGCAACTGGAGAAATCCACTGCAATAAGATGAAATATTCTCTGATAGGATTGCATGGGCTCTCCATAGCTCCAGTGATAGAACTTGTACAAGCTGGCAGAAGTTAATTTGTTCTCAAGTTCTCCTACTAATCATTTCTCTCTCTGTCTCTTTCTCTCTCCCTCCCTTCCCCCCACTCCAACATATTACAACACACATTTTAAAGGATGAGCAGTCGCAGATCTGTGAAAATCCTTTTGTAGATAAGAAACCCGGTGAAAGTTTGTAAGAGAAAAGAAAAAAAAAACAAATCCCTCTTTCCCAGGGCAGTTTTACAGCAGAACCATCTGCTCATAAGCCTCTTCCAGCATAAGTCTCCCCTTCACAAACAACTCACTGAGGCATATTCAGTTACTGCTGGCTGACCTGGAATTTATATGATCATCCATATTTACTTGATATGCACTGACTGCTACACAAAGCAAGCCAAAAGGCTTTTTTTCCTCTGTATGTTCTGTAAGACATATGTTCTCGAATATTGAAATGAGGCAAAATCCTTTTATCCATGTGAATATATGCCCTTATTAAATGTGTTATACTGTACAAAACATGATTTATGTAAAGTCCATCTAGCTAATTTATCACAATGTATACTGTAGATTCAGAAAATGTGGGCAAATAGGTGGTTTGTGTTTTCAAAGATAGTAATGATTGGCACTGCTGTTCGAAATTTTTTCCCATAACCAGACAGAAATAAGTATGGTCTTTACATTTTATGTGTTTTTGATTTCTTTACAGATCACAGGAAGAGTGCTGTTTTCATGTTTTGCCTTTTTTCATTATGATGTATATTTTTAACCACAAACCTCAGAAACTGTTCCTTTTCTCTGCCGTAAAAAGTACATTTTTTTTTCCAGTATAGCATTCATCCTCTTTCGCTCTGACAGTTCTTCTCTGGAGAAGATTTAGCTGACCAAGGGTTGTTACCAATCAAAGAGCTGCAGTCTGAATTTAAGGCCCATTCTCACTTTAAATGGATTGTGAGAGGTTTAATCACGTTTCCCTCTCCTGCATTGTCATACCATATCAGCCCGATGATAGGATTGAATGTTTGTCACCATACTTGGTCTATGAACCTGCCCATCTAGTCCGTAATGTCAAGACTGGGCCCAATTTGTGCTGTTTTTTTATCCTTTTCGTGTTGAATGAATGATAGTCAGAGCTTGTTGCATTTAAATGAAATAAAGATGATTCCAGGTCTTTCTTCTAGAGTTCCTAAAAGTCACTCCATGACGTCTTCTGTCCTATCCAGTCTGTATAGGGAGAGTAGAATCATTTTCAGAAGTCCCCTGCTTGACCTGTGTGAGTGTGACAGGGAAAGAGCAGCTTTCCTTTCAGGCAATGAAAGCAAATTACTTTAAATACTTTTTTGGTCCTCTGTGTACTAAAAGAAAGGTAAAAAAGCTATGCAAAGTGTCTTAACAACAGTATTTGGATTTCAAATTCTTTTTCACTGATTTAGTGTAACTTAATTGAATGTTGATTTGCATCCAACCTTTAAGCTAAACCAGCAATCCACCGCAGGTCATGCTAATTTTTTTGTGACATAGATTGTCTTGTGCCATGCCTCTCACCTCTTCCACATGCAACCTAGTTATGCGATTGTTCAGCCCATTCTTGGGGTGCTTTCTTTCTCCTCGATGTGGAGTACTCACCATACTTTCTAATTGATTATGTTGTCGCTAATACCAACCAATCACACATCCAATTTAAAAGCCCAGCTGCTTTGCTGAGTATAATGTAAGGGATTCAGAGTCAATGAGAAAAGGCTGGACTTAGAAGTTAACGGCCCTCTCTACAGTTCATCTTCCTAATATGTTCAATACCACTGGCCTTGATGCTGCCCCTGTGACCTTTGGTATACATTGATGCTGCTAAAAATATATAGATTGATGTTCCTTTCAAAAGACTCCTTTACAAAAATACATGCACTTCCTTCTTCAACATTCTTCTACCAACAAAACCCTCATTTGATTTGTAAGGTTGGATATTTCTTATCAAAATCACTAATATCCAAACAAGTCAAGCTGTCAACCTGCCAAACACAAATTTCCACCAGGACATTGCAAAAATAAGTATCCTTGTCACATTCTTTGGAGACTTAACACAGGTTTCCCATACAATGCGCTTTATCTGGGAACGTTTATATGATTTACCTAATTATCAATAATCTTACAAAGAGTTCACCAGAGCAAGAGGAGTTTTATTTTTAAGCAAAGCTATCAATCTATATAGACAGTCTCTTTACCATCAAGGAGGCGGGGGGGGTGGGGGGGGTATTGGCTCTGTTTAGGCGTGCTAACACAGACTGTGGGATAGCAAATCCAAAGCGGGCAAGGGGTATTGGTCCGCCACAGAGGCACAACACAAGGTTTCCGGAGCATCCTAGTGGGTCTGTAGTCAATGTTGGTCGACGGGGATGCCGACTTTCACAATGGAGGCAGCCTTTTACCATGAAGCCTGTCAAACTGATGGATTTTACCATGCCCCTTCTGACTGAACTTCCTTAGAATCCTACCTTCCTTTTGGGAGGGCCTGGAGATAGAAAACCAGCTGTAGCTGGGCTTCAGAATCTATTGCCAGCCCAGTATAACCATCATTTTTGTACATAACTGGCATTTTCCTGCCATGACGCCACGTGCCTTTGTTTTTCTTTTGGATTGCAATGAAGAAATGCCGTCCACTCCCAGGGAGGCAAAGCAGCAGTTTTCCCATGGAAGTCATTGTAATGCTGATGTCTCTGAGGCCACGCCATTACAAAACATATCACTTTAAAACATGTACCCAATAAAGTTTTATTTCTAAGCATACTTATAAATCTTTAGGACTTATAAACCTAAACTTATACACCAATGGATGAGGATGTTTATGTCTAAGCATAGCTATAAATCTGGAAAGACATCTTGTTTAAAACAAGTACAGGAATGGGAGAGAACTTTTATGTTTAGGCATAGTTGTAAATCTGTGGGCATGTGTTGCTTTAAACATGTAGCCTTGTTCCTGTCCCACTAAGCTGCGACATGGCATTCTATTTGACTTAGTGGCGCCGTTACTTCACAGTTTAAGGTAGCGGATCTTTGCTGGGCGTTGTTATTTATTATTTTCTCTGAAGGAATTAATTATTCATGGAGAGTGTTTCTGAATTTAAAGCATCCTCTCATCTTGCACAAGCAAGTTACCATTAATTAATTTTGGTAACTAACAAAGCAAAAAAATTATTATCGTATACACGGCCTTAAAATGAATGCAGCGTGACTTAATTTGTTGCTGAAACTGAACTCTGGATAAATGCACATAACTATAGTAAAAATTTTCCTTAAACTGCAAAAGTAAGTCAAGTTCTGTTTCAATATGTGTGAGCATAAACAAACAAATACTACCTCTATACCCATCAGCATGTGAAGCTTAATTCCTAAAATAAAGCTTCTTGAAATAACACATTTAAACAAATGAAGATGCCACCTCAAAAACCCATGGTAACCAAACTGAGCTTGTTTATCTGTCTTCCAACTGCTTATCCTGGGAAGGATCATACGGGGCCTGGAGCCTACCTCTGGCAGCACAGAGTACAACAGTACAGTACACTTTAGATGAGGCACATTGAAGGGGTACAAATCCACATATGTACTCAAACACTACTAGCAATTTGCAGACACCAATCAACCTAACTGCATCTCTTTGGACTGCACAACTCAGGGAGGTTATAAAAACTCCAACAGAGCAGAGACTGGATTCAAACCCACAACCTGGAGGAGTGGAGGCATAAGAGGCACTCACTGAGCTACCGTGCCACCCAACACAAGTCAACATTATAATTAAATTGTTTATTTTTTTGGTATAATCACAGAAGGGTATCAGGCTTAAAATTTCTCAGCGCATCAGACTTTAGTGTTCTAATGGTGCAAACAGACCTGCTATGCAGAAATCTGTTACTAGGATACAAAATACAATATCAGTAGTGACAGGAGCTATTTTTAATGAGGTTGTCAGAAACAAATGTGAAATATACTTACTTGAGGGTATAGCAAAATCTTATTATTCTTCTGTTGGATGAATGATTTTAATATATTTTCTGTTTTTCACACTTTTGAAATCATTTCAATTCTCGTGTGTGCTGCTGCATTCTCACCACTTGAAACAGTCCTTATGGTTGTCACAGTTAGACAAAACTGGGCAGCGTCACACAATATTAAATATTACTACACAAAAACTCCTGTTTTCTATTATGCATTTCTGGCACAAATACACAGGACACTCCAAGTGCCGTGCAATGTGGCCTCTGCGTTTATTTGACAGGGCAGGCAATAGACAGTGCAAAAGTGTATCCCTAAATAAAGTTGTGGAAAGATAGAAGGACAAAGAGACACACTGCTTCCGTCACAGTAAAAGTAGCAAGGATACTAGAAGGGAATTCCTCTGGGGAGAGATTTCCAGAAATCACCAGCTCGGGGTCTGGCGAAAGAAGGGCTGTCAGGTTCCTGCAGACAGACAGCATGGAGGGGCAGTGGCTGATGCTTACTGGCCATCATCCTTGGGACAATCTGTAACACAAAGCACATGAGGAGGAAAGCCATAACATCCATCCCTCTCAGTATGGAGAGAGTGTACCCTGACAGGCTTCCCAGAGGCTGGCTGATTGTCCACCAGACGTGCAGCTTTAACATTCCTTACATGCAGCCTTTTACTATTAATGAGAGCTGTCTGTTGTCAAGGCACTGAAACCGGCAAGGAGGAATCCGCAGTCCAGCAGTATTGCTGCTCCGCCACACCAGGGTTACAATTTAGCTGTCAAGATGACACCGTTTAAAGGCATTTGTATGATCAAAGGAACTGCTTTGTAATCATTAATGTCCTGTGGGTTGGCACCTACTGTCATTAAAACAATAATGCATTAATCTTGTTCCTAAAAGTCGGTAATCTGTCAAAGTCTGTCAAACTGATGGATTTTACATTTACATGTATTCATTTAGCACTCTCTTTTAGAGTAAATAAGTAGGCACGTAAAGCTGCAGGTCATAAGCGTCACACAATCTGTGACTGCAGAAAATGCAGTGCCATGCCATTGCTTATGTTTGATTATGAAATATCTCTCTCAAATATAGACATATTAAAATGTGTCATTTGCCATGTGGTCTATCTTCTTCATTTGTGCAAGATACAATTAGAACCAATAACAGACTCAATGAACCCCCAAAACTCACTATCTTCTGTGCATCAATGCCTCTTTTGATCTGATGTTGTGACACGTTTTTTTTTTTTTTTTTGGCAGTATCGAATAAGACTTTGCCTTCGCTGTTGATTCTTTCTCTTAGCTACCCCTCAGTGTCAGAAGATGTGCAGGCTAGTTTAGTATGCCGGCTGAGTGATCCATCTTTGTCTTTCTTCTGGAGGTCTCCAAATCCAACATCAGTTTTCCTGCTTTCTCCTGGGAGTTTTGCCTTTTCTGACTAGGTCCAGACTTCACAAGTGCTATTGAAGTGTAAAAAGGAGTAAGGTTTCTCTGTGCACCTCAGGGTCGGGTAGTACTGTTTCTCTTTACCATCCACTGTACTGGCTGTGATCTATATATCGATTAAAAAAAAATCCATTTCAGATTGAATGTTTTTGTTACGTGGGGTTTTTCAGGTTGTACTACTGACCAGTTTTGTGTGAACCGTTCCAGTTTTTTGTTTCTGAATCTTTCTTTAGCAGCTGTTTCTTTTCACAGTTGGATCTTCTAGTACCTGAAGCATCTTGCTTATGGATATCACTGAAGTGCCTCTCCTGGGACATTAACCTGTAAAGCTCTGGCTTCAAAGTCATGATCAAAGTTCTGGTGCTGCTTTATAAGCCTATAAGTGCCTAAGCAAACTATGCTTTTCTTTTACGAGACTTGGTGTTTTTCACTAGGGTTGTTTCATAATTCAGCATACATGTTTTTGCAAAGTGTTAAATTGACACTGAAGTTATACTGTTTTTGCAGACAGTCATCTAAAGCATGCAGCATAGGAACATGACAGAAACCTATGGTTTGATCCAACAAAATCAGTCCTCTTCTTCTGATAATCAGCATATAGAGTTATTCCTGGAGTGCTGGGAGCAAACTGAAGCCCTCCTTTGTAATGTCTGGCAATCACAGGTGAAATGTGACTGTGAGAGGGTAGATGCTAGTGTAGTGTGTAAGGATATGAGCTTGTAAGCTAATGGGTGCAGATTCCACACCTTGTTAGAGTAGTACCCATAAGTGTCGTACGTAGCTGCAGCAAAGTGTCTGACTGTATAAATGAATACAATTAGAAGATGCCTTAGATAAAAGCATCAGCTAATTGGCTAACTGATAACTTCAGTATGACACCTGATATTATCTGCGCATGTCATGGGAAGAGTGAAGGAAACGAGTGCTTGTGGCAAGAAAACACATTAATTGAAAAATTGAGTTAATCCACCTTCAGTTATTTTCCCCAGGATGTTCTTACTATTATTTCAATAATAATTAAGAATTTTCATTTATCCAAGCTTATCATTTGAGCTCAGATGCCTTATCTTTGAGTTTTCCAGAATATGTCAGGTATCAGTGTAGATGTTTTCAGCTTCAGACAGCATCTCTTAGGCTCCTTCCTACAAACACTTTGAAAGATGAGGTGATTTAGCAGCCATGAACTTATATCACCTCACATCGGCTGAAGAGTAATTGGAATCCGTAGTCAGGGACAGGCGATGGGTCAAAACCAGAAAAAGCAACAAACAAAACCTAAGCGTCATCCACATGACATGATCCAGGGTACAAGAAACAGGTCAATATCCAGACAGAGCAGGAGTCATACACGAAATAAGAAGAAATCAGTGTAAATGCTTTGTAATGGTCTGGAAAGACAATACTTCACATGATAGAGGTGAGTATGACACTGGTCTATGTAGTGTCTGTCCCAGTGTGAAGATACCCAGGTCTAGGTGATTAAATTCAGTAGGTGAGAAGGGGTAGTAATTGAGGGAGTGTCTTTGTGAGAGTGGGGGTAATGTTGTTATAATATAGTTGCCAGGTGTAGATTTGGTGAAGGGGGGGTCGCTTTTCGAGGGTAGCTGGGGAGGAGTGAGAGAGGGATTCGTTGGCACAGAACTTCAGTGCAGAATAGGCGATCGTACGGAACGAAATCTGGCGGACCTGTTGCGGGAGGGGAGACTGTGTTCCGGGCCAGAGACTGGGTGTTGCGCGTTTGGAAGAGCGGCGCTGATTGGAGGAAACGTGGCTGCGTGCTGAGAAGCGCTACTCTACAACCAGGAGAGGTGGGGTTGCCCACCCTCTACAAGTTAAGTGTTTTGCACAGAATCCACGTGTACCAGAATTTTAATGTGCTATTAACTGCACAGGTAACTAGTCTGGGTATGGCGATTGAGGGCACTAAGTTTATATTTGGTTGTAGCGGTGTATAAGTGAGTGGTGTGTTTTTGATATAGTTTTATATCTGAGTTTGGCACGAGTGCTTACGGACGGAGTAAATAACTGAAATTGCGCTATTTGTATTATTACCTTGTGGATAGTAATAGTCCTTCCATAACAGTAAACAGCTGCAATTTGTTTTGTGGAAGCGCGATCGCTGGTGGAACGGAGATTGCGTGAGGATTTATTGCGGGTTGCCTGATTGTATTATTAAGTGACTATACACCTTGTTTGCTACCTGCAACGGGCATCAACATTGGACGTCGCTGGCTGTGGACTGTTCCTCCATGCTGGTATTTGGAACCTGCCTCTGGAGGAAGGGATGGTGGTGCATCTCCCAAGGTGGTCCAAGGAGTCCTAGATTGTATCTGACGTGACTGAGACTTTCTTTTTTTTTTTGCCAAGGCTGGTTTTAGTTGGGGCTATGTTTTAAACTGGATTTAATTTTATGTGCTCCATGGAACTTTTATTGTTGGAATAAATTGTAAGTGGAAAGCCTGTATGGCGATGACCGGGAGTAGGTTGGGGGTGGCCGATTGGGTTCCGGTGTGACATACACTACTGGTTGCCACTTGATGAGGAGAGATGTTCATCTGATGGGCCATCACTTCCACAATGTAGATAGGTCCAACCTGAGCAGCTATAATGCAGGACATGCTGGCTGGATCTTCACTGTGTTGGTATGGTTATGGTGATGGTGGGAAACAAATAGCCTGATTAAAGGAGCTGACTGTGTAAATGACCCTGCTTCCAGCTTTGTTTCCATGCCAAAGCATTGATGCTGTTATCTGGTCAAAGATGGGGTCACTTTGCCTACTAAATGCAGCTTGTTCACTGTCCTTTTTCTCGCCACAAAAAAAATGCAATTCAGGGCAGGATGTTGAAAGGAATCTGCTTTTTCATTTAATTTAGCAGCTGATTTACTCCCAGAATACCCTGTGAAGAGAAAAAAAATGCAAAGCTATTAATCAAGCCAGAGGTAAGAGGGAGGAGGATACAGCAGATCTGGCAGCCCTGAAAGATATAGCTGAGGGACCTCTGCAATAACACAAGTCTAAAATCATACGTCTTACTGTGCCAGGATCCAAGGCTATGGACAAGCAAGCACGCAGTCGTGCGATGGTGTGTGAACAAAGGTCTTAGCCAGGCAGTTTGGTAGGGGTGTGTTTGACTTGGCTGAAATCAACTGGCCAGGGTCAGTTACTATGATAGTTAAAATCAGGCGTATACATTGTTGTATTGTTTATAAATGGAACAAAATAACCAAGTATTTTTAATTTTCCCTTTGGATATTACCCCCCCCCTTTCCAATAATGATAAACATGAACTTCTTCATGGTTAGTAGAAGGGCTGGGTGATATGGCCTAAAAATAAAATCTGATTTTTTTTCACCCTACACCCAATTTACGATTCCGATTCCAATTTTTTTCTAAATTTATTCGAAAAAAGCAAAAACATTCAAATTAATTCAATTTAATTAATTAATTAATTAAGTTTTGTTTTCATTGTAACAATGTAAACAGTTTAAGAACAGCAAAAATTTCTTGAAGTGGCTTTAGAAGAGGAATTGTTCCCTGAGTGATGCTCTTAGTAGTTCACATAGGTTAAGTGCAAAGAATAAATTTCTTTATGAGGATCAATGAAGTATAAACACAAGTTAGCGATTTTTAAAAAATAAATAAATACAAAGTGCCTCTTGGAAAAAAATGTCTTCGTATACCTTAAGACCATACAAATAGGTACCATATCTTTGGCAATATGAAATGTCAGTGCACCTTTAATTTCATTCCATCAAGGTCACTTCTTATCGTATGGCATGCAACGTGAAAAAGATGCTGCTATTGTTACCTGCTTTTTAGCAGGCCTTTGGAGGCTGCCGCTAGCTTGCGCATCTCGCAGGGCTACACACTCCTCCCACTCGGCTGCGTGTCTCTGTTGGAGATGCTGAAATAAGTTTGTTGTGCTGCTACCTTTAATAGCTACGGACTTGAGACAAACTTTACAGCGGACAGTGGATTGTTCAATGTTGGGCTTAGCATAACCAAACCACTTCCAAATGACGGAGGAGACGCTGCTCATTTTCGAGACGAGCTCCTCAGTTGTTGACGTGTGTGCTGCCATCTTGCTACTATCTGCTGGTCTCCTAAAGGGCGGGATGCTGTCATTTTATGGAGCTCACGGAGTTTTAAAAATGTGCATAAATTATTTTGGGAATATTGTGGGCTCTGTGGTAATTACCTAGGCTAAAATAAATTGACGTGAATCACGATTTTCATTTTACACATCGTCCTAAACCAAATATTCAAATTAATCAATTTTATTGATTTATCACCCGGCTCTAGTTAGTAGCATGCTCCCAAAAGCCATTCTGCACACCACTGATGTACTGAGCTATTATTTTTGCATTTCTGGCCTTCATGTTATCTTTGAGCATAGCCAATCTCCTCTGACCTCTCCTATTAAAGTATTGTTGGTCGCAAAACTGCCGCTGACAGCATATATTTTCTGTTTATCACACCATTCTCTGTAATCCCTAGACGCCGTAATGTGTGAAAATCTCAGGAAGGCGGCTGATTCCAAGACACTGGAACCACCACGTCTGGCACCAGAAATCACACCACATTCGAAATCGCTATGGTCACGCATCTTAGCCATTCTAATGCTTAGCCAACCGGAAAATGAACCTCTTGACCCTGTCTGTCATGCTGTGTGTATGCATTTGCAGCCACATGATGCATTGCTTGGAAGAGCAAGCTCTTTCTGTATCTAATAAACTGGCCACTGAGTGTACAGTTCCCTAGTTCCGTATACCTATGACTATTGTTATGATATTACGCTGTGCATTATACTAGTGGCTACCTGTAGACACCACATCTTCCTCCACTGTACTTTGCCTGTTATGTGATGGAACGGCAGGCTAAAAATACTATGAAACACCCAACCGGATATTTTGAGTTTGAGTTATTGAATTTCCTAAGGACTTAACAAATTATAAATAAATATACATAAAATAACGTTTGCCTTCTTTGACTCCAAGTTTGGATTTGAGTCTTAGGAATTGATGTATACAATTGCAATTTAACATTCTTTCTACTTTAGTACAGCACTGAATCTTCATCACTCCAGCAATGCAGGACCATCTGTCCAATTGTGCTGTCACAACCAGAATTGAAAGGTTGCAAATAACTAGTTTTACAGCAGTGTTTCAACATCAAAGCTGAAGAAAACCTAAATGAGCTGCTCTGGTTGGAGCAGTATGACACATTAGAGGGAGATGGAGGCATAGGACAGAGATTTTTTTGGGGTTTTGTGGTCTCACAAACAGGCAGAGGGGAATAAATATTCCAAAACAGCCATTTCAACTTTAAGAAACAGAAAATTGGCAGGTAAAACAAGACAGCTAACGGATCAATGACCACTTTTTGGAGTATGGTTTATATTTTCCACAATGTGAAATGTGGTGCCCCACCACAGGAAGTCCACACCCTTTCCCATCTAACAAAATCTTTTTGCTGTTCTGACTAAAGTAAAGAATGGACAAAAGGCATTTAGGTTCGAGTATTCATATTGATAAAGGACGGCCGATGACTTAAGAAGCTACATGAACTTGCCACATTGACGCTGAAAGGCAAAGTACCAATAAGTGTCTGCCCCAGGCAACAGGGGCTGATTCGTTGAGAAGGCATCCACCCCAGCTGTGCCATCCCTTTTTACTGCACAATGAAAAGACACCTGATAAATAACTGACATACATGGCCTGGTTGACATGGTCACCGATGGGGTTTATGTAACAGGTGTGGGTCTGTGTGTAATTAATAGCCTACTGTATGCACTTTTAGCACCAGAGCCCCAATACCCCCAGATCATTTAAGGCCGATCGCAATTCATCTCTCTAAAATTTCTAATGATTGACTTAGAGAAGGTTAAAAAAAGATATCCCATCATACCATCATGTAACTAGCCCTAAGACATCTTTAAATAAGGGACAGCATTTTGATCTATGCTAAATGTTGCCAGGAAGTAATACATTGTCATCCAAGGTCACGAAACTCTTCCAATACTAACAGCCAAACACAGAAGCTATGATAAGCTGGTTTTATATACATGACCAAGCAAAAAGTCTTGTGCAGTCCAAGAAAACGTTTAGGGGTATTTATCTGGGCAGTAATGGTATAATGGCTCAGCAAGAAAAAAACACAATTTAACATTTGAATATGTACAATTGCATAGTCATACAGATAGAATATTAGCACGAATTTCTTCTTTTCCCCAGGATATCAGGTATCTGGTTGGATCCCTAAAAGAACATGACTTTGGTTCCAAAACCTTGCCTTGAAAGAACCCCAGAGGTTCCACACAGTTATTAAATTTCACCACGAGCTCATTTTAATTAGTTACATTAATGAATTAAGAAGTTAGGAAGTGACTATCTAAACAAGACATACTAATAGTTGAGTGCAATAAACACATGAGTGTATTGGATGGTAGCTGCGAATTCTGGGCTGTCTTGAGGAGATGCTTTGAATTATGTAAATTGACAGTTTGACTGATGTAAATTTATAGTCTAGCATAACCTTAACATTTTTTAAATATAATTTTCTTTGGTTGCCTAAGACTTTTGCACAGTACTGTATATATTATATATATATATATATATACAGATATTTACCCAGTACTAGTCAAAAATTTCAATATACCAGCGTGAAACCATAATTATCTATGCTTTAGACAGTATAGAAAATTTTTATTAAAAAGAGTGGAAGACACAAAAATTGAAATATTTTGGTCCGACACCATGTGTGATTTATGTTCAGAAAGGCGGAGTGTATGAGGTCTACACTGTCTAGCATTTAGGAGGTAGTATTATTTGCTGGAGTTGCTTTGTTAGTTAATACATCATCACGTACTTCAAAGGCAAGAACCAGAATATCGGCTAACTGGGCATTCCTACATCCTTCAGCATGATAATGACCAAAAACATACCTCGAAGTTGTACATGATCTTATGATGAAGGAACAGGAAGAGCAACTCAGTCTAATTGCATGGCTTGCCTAATCTCAAGGCCTCGATCCCATAGGTATGTATGTGGTGAACTAGAGAGAAGAGTCACAGTAAAACAGCCGCAAGTACTCTATGTCTCTGAGAGTTGCTGCAGAAGAGTGCTCGTGTTTGGGAAGCTGTCCTCAAGGCAAATGGTGTAGGAATCTTGAGGAATACAAGATTCGAAAGCAATTTTCTTGAACACTGCTTTGAAAGTCTGTATGATTTTTGTTCTATAATTTGTTGTGAGTTTTTGGATATTTACAAAAATACGGTTAAGATATAATGAAAAACCCCAGTTACTAACAAGTGCACTCAAACTTTTCTCTGGAACTTGTCATAGTGTGAGAAAGTCCAGCAGCCAGGATAGCAAGCCTTGCAGTGGAACAGGTGCTTTATTAATGCACGGGGGGAGATAAAGCAGATGACACAGAGAAGGTTGGTGGGTCAGAGCTAGGGGCTGGACAGAAGCCGAAGGTCCCCAGTGGACCTCCTTCTCCTGGACTAGCAGGGAACTTACCCATATGCATTCTTAGTCCTCTTGGCCTTTCTGGACTGAGTTAAATAGTCCTTTGGGAGACAGACGAGGGGGTGGATGGTGACTGGCAATGAATTGCAACAGCTGGTCCTTGTAGCCTCAGTACCCTGGAGCAGTTAGGCAGGCTGTGGGCCGTGTGCTTGGTGCTGATGATTTGTTAGAGGTGCAGGGGTTGGGCCCAATATGTATTGTCCTGATAGAGTTACGTGCTCTTGCGCAACAGGTAAGTGGCTGTGTGCTCTGGGCAGTACTGCAGACAACAGCCACCTAAACAGGACTGTAGGACCGGTGTTTTGGACAGCCGACCAGCACACAGTCACAAGGCCACGCCCAGATGAAGACGAATAATTACACTAGCATCCATGAATTTTTTAATCGTACCTCCCTGGTAGTGCCAGGGGTTGATATGTGCATTCCTAGCCTGAATTAGGGTGGGCACTGTGGCTCAGTGGTTAGTCCTGTCGCCTCACACATCTAAGGTTGGTGGGGTCAAGTCCCACTTCCACTCAGGGTGTGTGTTTGTGTGTTCTTCACAAGTTTCCTCTGAGTACCCCAGTTTTCTCCCCCAATCCAAAGACATGTGTTGAAGGCTAATGGGTATGGCTAAATTGTCCCCTGTATTTGAGTGTGTGCGTGACTGTGCCCCATGACAGGTTGGCACCCCATCCCAATGTTGCCTACGATAGGCTCCAGGCCCCCCTGTGGCCCTGAATAGCATTAAGCAGTTTGGAAAATGGATGGCCTTATTTACTTACTCTAAAAAGAAACTGATTTAAATTCTTGTTTTTTCTTTTCTTCATTTTTCCCACTTCTTCTTTTCTACCTTTTCGTTTTTCCCCCATCCTTTCTTTTTGAGGCACCTGTTGCTGTTTACCCCACACTTCTTTACAGACACGCAGTGAGAAGGCAGACAGTCTGCTCACGCAGTGATCACAATCCCAAGTCCCCAAACTGCTCACTGTGCCAGACTTCTTCCAGATTATTGTTTAATAAATGCAGTATCACCCACCTTTGTTCCTGTTTATGTTTACTTTCATTCTTATCCCCCGAAAATATACATTTTACAACAATGAACATGCTATTGAAAAGCTTGAAAACACACGTCATACTCTAGATTCAATAGAAATATATAATATATGCTATGATTTTACAAATATATTACATATATAAATATGTGTGCATTTTTAGCCATGGGGCTTGACATATAAACACCCTACAGGCTACTATAGCAATGACTTTTGCCTGTGTTGGCACATGTAATGTTAGGTAGCACAAGGAATGAAACATTGCCTTCCAAGTGCAACGGTGATTCGCAGGCATAAAACATGATAGACTCTTCAACACCCCAGGTCGTGATTAATGAATGTGTGTCAGTGAACTCCCGGGAGAAAATGCCGAATGTCGTAGGATGTAAATATATGCACAGAACACAGCACAGCAATTTGTCAAGGTGCACAGAATGCCTCACGTGTGTGGAAGGCAGATAGACACATTAAGTCAGACTCATATATACAAGCAGAAAAATATCCCCATATCCAAAGAGCAAAATAAGGTTACAGTGAAGTGTTATCGAAGTGTAACCCATTTGGAGATGTTTTAGATATTAACGGATCCCTTTTACGATTCCCATTTCCCCTCGTTGAATATTTTGTCAGAAGTTGCAACCATGTAATCAGGTGTAACGTTGGCTCAAGCATTACTGTTTCCTTTTCTTTGTTAAAACTCTCAGCATTGCACATGTATGGTTCCATGGACAAGTGGGCTAATCCACAGTTCTAATTTTTTTCAGTTTCTCTGCCAGTCGCTTGTAAACGTTAATATCTATGTACGTACAAATGGCCAAAACTTGCATCCAGAACTGAGGTTAGCCTATGTTTCTGTAAGACCATCCAAACAGCACCCAGTAAACCAGGAAAAGTGACTGCAATTTACTGCATATTTGGGACTCCTTTTTCCACAGATATATCTGGAAAGAAAGGGGATTGTGAATAAGGAGACGCCCACAGAACAGTCTGCAACGTGGTGCTGGGAATTCTCCTTTTCGAGAAATTACAAGGAGAACACTTTTGAGACCCATATGTCAAACAGTCTGTAACTTGTGTCAATTACATAAATATCTTTACAAAATAACCAGCTATCACCTCATCCATAGATTGTACCCCAAGATCCTGTTTCACTTTTATATGCCAGCCTCTTAGGGAATGCTGGGTCAGGATACTGAAGAAGAGTGAGTGACATGGGGATTGAGCAGATAATGACCAATTTACTGGGGACCAGGTTTTCCTTTTTAGCTGTAATGGACTGTGTAGGGATGGGACCAATACACAGGAAATGTGAGATATAATTAAGCTGCCTTGGCCAGCAAGGAAGAAAATTTACTTGTGTGTGAGAGATGCATGACACATACTGTAGCATAGTGCAGGAGTGACATCAGGAATCTCATTCAGAACATAAAAAATATACATACAGTCAAGAATGAGGAACAAGCAGAATGAATGAACACAAACAGCCTTAGTCATCTTTTAATCATCTGACTTACACTCCACCACACACACACACAAAGACAGATGCATACATACTGTAGATTCTGAGATGGTGTAGGGTTCTGCTGCAACATTTTTTTACCCAAATATTAACTCAATCTATTAAAATATTTCTCTGGCTCATGGAATGAAATCACCACAGTTTCAAGATTTTGTGTGCAAAAAATGTATTTCATCATCCATCTTTGTAACTATGCAGGCTAAAGTACTGATAGACAGAAGGGCTTTCTTCAGTATTTTTTTAAATTTCACTGAGTGTCGACGTGATCTGCACCAACATCGAAACGTGGATTCTCAAGGACTGGCTGGGTTTTGGGTTTTGCCCATGTACCTTATTTCCCTTGTTTAGCTCCGCCTTTGCCCTGATTAGCCTCATGTGTCTCACCTGGTTCCTTTGTTACTTAATCCTTAGTTCCCCTTTTGTGTAGGATGAGGGTTTATTGTTTTTTTTTTGTTTCATTCAGTTGTGTTGGTTGTTGTGTGTGGTTTGTTTCCTTGTTTTAGTTAGGCTGGAATCATAAGGGTTGTCTTTGTAGTCTGTGTAAGGGGCATGACCAGTCCTGTTTTTAATCCCTGGTCTTCTTCCTGTTTCCTGGTTTGTGGGCTGGTAATGCCCTAATCATCTTTGTCTGTCTCGTTTCTACGATTCTAGCCTTGTTTTCTGTGGTTTAGCTTTTCTGTTCATTCCCTTGCATTCGGGATAAAGCCTATTGTTTATTCATTTGTTGGTTATTAAACCCTGTTCACACTCGCACTTACGTCCTCACCATCCTTGGATCGTAACCCCATGTCCCAAGACTGTGGCAACCCGTGACACCTAGAAATCAGTCACACTCCACACACTGACAGAATCCATTTCTATAGGATTCGGTAGCTTACACACCCCTGTATACATGAAACTTTTAAATCTGTAATATCTAATTCTGTACTTTACTATTTACCCTACATATATGGTATGTGAATATTTGCATTACTACTTATCTATAAAACTCTCCAGAGTAGATGTATCCTAAAATGTTGTCTCACTCATGCTATTTTATTTCATTTCATGAATTTTGTGACACAGTAAATATTTCTGGGTTTTATTAAGTGGTGGTGTTTCATAGTGTTTCTCACAAATTTACAGTTGTCCAGAAGGGAACCAAGCAAATAATTTCTGAACATCTAGTGCAAGAGTGAAGGGAAAGAAAGAGCATCTTTACTGTTTGAAAGTCTCATATCTTCTCTTTGTTTCCTCAGTCCTTTCGAAGACAGTCATTTTTTGTCTTTAAAAGGAAAATAAAAACTGCCTCTGATGAAGTCCTTAACAAGTAAGTTAGTAGCTGAATAGGAATCGTCTTTTTTGGTGAAATCCACTAGGGAAAAATGCATTTGCATGAGGCATGTTCAAGAAAAAAAGGGGACCAATCAGCCAAACTCTTGGAGAGGGATGTGGTTTCACTTTAAACTGTGAGGAGATTTGAATGGATTGGTCACTATGACCTCAGAGCTAGCTATGTCCTGGTCAATAGCAATTACATTTCGTTGCCTGTGGAAATCAATGTGAAGGGAGACTGCATCACGGGTTAGAGTGACACACTGTAGATTAACTCTTGCAGGCAACAGAAAAATGTGGACTGAGCATTTCTGAGATTAAGTCACATTGGCTTGGTGGGAGCAAGCAGCTAAGTGATCAATATATCAATACATCTGGTTCAGTTTCCAGGTTCCTGGGGCAGACAAAATTTTTAGTGGTACACCCAAGTCTGCTTCTTTAAATATAATTTTAATGTTAGTGTAAAATATCATATATTTAATATGCATAAATTGTGTGTGTGTGTGTGTGTGTGTGTGTGTGTGTGTGTGTGTGTGTGTAAAAATATCCTACCATTTTGAAAGATTACTAATCACTGACAGCAAAGGTGTCATTTGACTGTTCTCGAATTTGTGGACTTTGCTGAAGCTGCTCTGTACTTATTGTTTCTTTGTGTGTTCGTGTGAAATGCTGTAAATGTTAATTCCTTTGAGGTGAAGTTTTCGTCAAGTTTTTTTCCCATTGATTTTCAGAGTGGTGTGGTTACTGATGTGTGCTTATTGATTTTCTTGTTTCCGTCTGGTATGTTTATGTCAGCCTTGCCACCTAGAATTATTCTCAGGTGCTGGATGAAGCAATTGTATATATGAAGTATTTGTATATTATTTAAACATCCAGTGATCCTGGCAAAAGGACAATTCGGATGGAGAGATTCTTTAAAGGTGCTTGAAACATTCCTCAGAGATTTTGGTCTACAATATATTAATATGACAGCATCTTGCAGTTCCTGCTGATTTGTTGGTTGCACCTTAATGATGCAAGTCTCCTGTTCCACCACATCTCAACTGTGCTCCAATGGATTGAGATCTGGTGACTGTGGAAGCCATGTGAGTACAGTGAACTCAATGTCATGCTCAAGTAACCAGTCTGAGATGATGTGAGCTTTGTGATGTGGAATGTTATCCTGCTGGAGGTAGCCATTAGAAGATGGGTACACCATAGTCATAAAGGGATGGACATGGTCAGCAACAATACTCAGGTAGACTGTGGTGTTTAAACAGTGCTCACTTGGTACTAAGGGGCCCAAAGTGTGCCAAGAAAATATCCCCCACCCCATTACACCACCACCAGCCTGACCTGTTGATGCAACGCAGGATGGATTCATGGTTTTGTGTTGTATACACGAAATTTTGACTCTACCATCTGAATGTTGCAGCAAAATCAAGACTCATCAGACCAGGCAATGTTATACCAATCTTCCATTGTCCAGTTTTGGTGAACCCATGCCCAGCGTAGGCTCAGTTACCTGTTCTTAGCTGACATGAGTGGCACTCAGTGTTGTCTTCTCCTGCTGTAGCCCATCTGCTTTATGGTTTGGCGTGTTGTGCATTCAGGGATGCTCTTCTGCATACCTTTCCTATATTGACTAGTTATTTGAGTTACCGTTGCCTTTCTATCAGTTTGAATCAGTCTGGCCATTTTTCTCTGACTTCTGCCATCAACAAGGCATTTTCACCCAGAGAGCCACCATTCACTGGATGTTTGTTCTTTTCCAGACCATTCTCTGTAAACCCTAGAGATGGTCATGTGTGAAAATCCCAGTTGATCAGCAGTTCCTGAAATAGTTCCTCCTTGTGACGTATTACATTTCCTAAATCTTTACTGGGTGGTTCCTTAGATAGTTGTGTGTGAAAATCCCAGTAGATCAGCAGTTGCTGAAATACTCAAACCAGCCCGTCTGGCACCAACATCCATGCCACGTTCAATGTCACTTAAAACACCTTTCTTCCCCTTTCTGATGCTTGGTTTGGACTTCAGTAGATTCTCTTCACTATGACTGCATGCCTAAAATGCATTGAGTTTCTGCCATGTGATTGGTTGGTTTGATATTTGCTTTAATAAATAGTTCAGCAAGTGTATTTAATGCAGTGGCATTAATTATTTTAGTTTATCTATAATAGCTTCATGATCTTTACAGTTTTTATAGTGTATTACTCACAAGGTTAGAGACAGCTGTAACATTCCAACTGGTCAAACATATATTCTCTTTTACAAATTACTCAAGAATCCCAAAATGCATTGCACACAGGTTGACCCAACTACAGCAACCCTCAGAGTTCAATATCTTCAAAAGATCCAGCATGCTACAGTTTCCATCATTATTACTGTCTAATGCATGATTTTATTTTAAACTGTAAAAAAATGCAACTATGTAAATCAAATGTAGCTTTTTTCGTTGAATAAACCCCAGCAAACTCATTTTATGTTATCTTTGGATTTCTCTTTTTCATATAGGTCAGGTAAATCAGGATACGATAATTAGGTGGGTTTTTCGTACTGTAGTCACCTTTGGGTTCTGAAATATTCCATAGAGATTAAGGTCTAAGTTGACATGATCTCGACATTTAATCACTGCAAACTGGTTGACTGTATCGCGATTTCCACTCCCGCCACCAGGGGTCTCCTAGTGTCCTACCCTGGATCTAGAGACTATTTTAGGAAGACTGACCAGAGTGTTCTCGCTCAGTCATTGTTTGCCTGTGCTCCATCCTGCTTCCATCCTGGAAGTCCTGTGTCTCGTCACTCTGCCTGTCTCAAGTTTCTCTGCCCTTGAATCCTCCTCACGTGACAGACTGGACATTCATGCTGCAAATCTCCCAATCCACCACATCCCAAAGGTGCTCTTTGGGATTCAGATCTGGTCACAATGGATGCCATTTGAGCGCAGTCAACTCATTGGTATGTTTTTCTAAAAATCAGCTTGACATGACTGGTGTTTTGCAACATGGTGCATTATCCTGCTGGAGGTACCTGTTAGAAGATGTACAAATTGTGGCAATAATGGGATTCACGTGGTCAGCAACAATACTCAAGCTGTACCATTTAAGCAGTTCTCAGTTGGTATTAGGGGGCCTAATATGTGCCAAGAAAGCTCCCCATGTTGCAGCAGAAATCAAGATTTGTCAGTCCTGGTGATATTTTTCAATTCAACTGCCCAGTTTCTGTGAATTTGTGCCACCTGTAGCCTCAGTTTTCTGTTCTTAGCTGACATCAGTGGAACCCAGTGTGGTCTCCTCCTGTTCTAGAACATCCACCTTAAGATTCAATGTGTTGTTTATTCAGAGATGCTGTTCTACTCACCACTGCTGTTAAAAGAGGTTATTTGTGTTACTGTAGTCTTCCTGTCAGCTTGAAACAGTCTGGCCATTCTCCTCTGACCTCTGTCATCATCAAGGCATTTCTGGCCACTGTAATGCTGCTCACTGGATGTTTTTTTTTTTGTTTTTCACACCATTCTCTGTAAACTCTAGAGACCGTTGTATGTGAAAATCCAAGGAGATCAGCAGTATCTCAAATACTCAAAACACTCCACACCAATAACCATGCCTCAGTCAAAGTCACATAGCTCACATTTCATCCCCATTCAGATGTTTGATCTGATTATTAAGTGAGGCTCTTGACCTATGTCATAATGATTTTGTGCAGCTACGTGATTGGCTGATTAGATATTTCCATAGATGAACAGATGTTCATTATGATAACACTAAAGTACAGTATAAGCAGGTCTGGAATATTAGATCTTTAGTGCAGTGACACACACTAATATTACACACAAAGCTAGCTGGCCTCGTTTGTGTGTATCAAGAAAAATAATGGAAGCTGACTGTGCTGTCATTAACATTGTAACTGAAACACAATAATCCTCTTCGAAGAACAGTCTTCAGTCCTTCAGTGGAAAGACAGCCCCATGCACTCCAAGAGATTTGAAATGGAATAAATAAAAATGTTTTATTCATGTGCTATGTCTGTTTTTTTTTTTTTTTTTCTTTCAGCCACTATTTGATGTTTTCACCAAAAAAAAAAAAATGAATCATGCACACTTAGGGGGCATGGTTTCAAATAATGCTATTGATTCCATTGATGCTAAATAATGAATTACAAAACTCAACAAAAAGCTTCAAGGTAAAATTTCATTATCCACACCTGTAAATGTGACAGAGTATTTTGTCCAATTTTCAAGCATGCTGAAAATGTCTCTCATTCAATATCAAGTTCAGATGAGTGGTGTGATTGAAACAGAAACCCCAATTTACCTCAGCAAATATTATTCTTAATTTCCATTTTCCCTTCATCAACAAAACTGAAGCAACTGTTTGGCGATATTGGAGTAATAAGCTTAATTCTCACCTGGCAAATTTAATTTAGCAAATACCAGATCATTCTGGTATTTGGTTCCTAATTCAGCATTGCCCCAAGTTTTCATTATTATATTGTACATAAATAGTTTAACGCAATTTGCAATTCATGATTTAAAAAGGAGTTAAGGCAGGCAATATGAAAAGGGCAAAAGGAGGTTAGACTTAAAATCTTATTTTTACTGTCATGTGAGCAAAGCAGTATATTTCCATTGAGGTATTCCAGCTGTCCAAATTCAACACGGTGTTCGTGTGCTGGAATCTGACCAAACCTGGCTGTTGACTGTCAATCGAATTGTCGATGAAAAACACTTAGACCAGTTCCAGCCATCTTAATTGGCATGACGGTGGTATGTCGGAATCTGGTCAAGCCTGACTACCAGTGGCAACCGAAGTGTCACTGAAAAGTATTCGGATCGAATTCGGCCCAAGTCGGCTGTTGTTGATCAGGACCGATTGTGGCATCGACCTGGCAACCCAGCTGGGTCCGATCAGATCGCACTTGCTCTGATTTTCCAGCCCATACAGCCGACTTCAGCAGTTGAAGAGCTGAAATCCTCCTTGCAAACAGGTTTGCAATACACTTTATGTAAGTTATATATTCTTTATATTTGATCACGGTCGATAATGTAATGGCTGTATATTTATTTCATAATTGGAAATTTCTAAATGTTTAGTTTTTGTAGCTACATTTTTGAGTATGTTCTTTTTCAGCAAGCGTCATTAATAACGTTACCTGTTCTAGCTGGCTAAACTTTGTTAGTTTAGCTGTATCATGCAGTTTTTGCTGGAATACTGAGGAACTTTGCAGTAATTTCATTATTATTTTCATGATTTATATATGTAGATTCTTTCTTTTCCTAAATAATATATTTCTTTCTTTACTGATCCTACATTGATAAATAGCTGATGAGTTGGATCAGGTGTCACGTTTTCTCATTCTGTGCCCGTTTGCTGTAATCTATTAAGGATTTTTAGTCTGGTGGTACTCTTGTCTGGTAATTGTTCAAACTGTAGAAGTTTCTGTTAATACAACTTAGAAAAACAATTTCATCGGTTACATTTACTGCATTGATCCAAAATGATTAAATTCTAACATGTATTTTGCCTTCACTCTTTTTGATCTTAATGTAAAGAGAAATGGCTGTAATCATTTTGTTTTTATCAAGTAAGGCAGCTTAAACACAATGAAACTTGCATGTGTATCAAGATCCAGATCGTATACATGTGCTGCCACAAGTCACATGACATAAATTCAGCTATTATTTTTGCTATTGTTTTATTTTTATTTTTTTTTTCTTTCATTTGATGGTTTAAGTGAGTGTGACATAGTACAGAAGTAAGATTTTTCCCAATCCAATTATAAAATAAGTAACTTCATTTAGTAGCTTTATTGGAAGTAATTGTGTGCTGTAAATTAAAGTCTCATCAGGTGAATATACAAAAAAGAAAAGGGTGGGGGGAAAAAAAGATTAGGTGTTACATTTCTTAGATGGCACAATATTTCAGTATTAGAACATAAAATAATACAAATCAGGTCAAATCTGGCACGGTGCACGTAAAACTGATTGTTCCGCATCTGGCTTGACTCTGGTGGCAACGGCATAGACTCGCCTGTCGCAGTTGGCTCAGTTGATTCCGGCTGAGTACAGGCAGTCATTCAAAATGGACTCGGGCCAGATCGGGCAACCAGAATTGTCCTGTGTCATATTAGCCAGTAGATAGGAATCGGCCCAGATTTGGGGTAAGTTAATTTTGCTAGCTGGATTTATAATATCAATGTGTGGTAAAAAATGGTAATATTTAAAATTTAAAGAGTAAGATGAGTGACATATTACAAAAATATAAACATGATGATTATGATTTCTTTTAGGGGTTAGTCACTAATCTTCCAACCATATATGTAGGACAGGGTTGCAAGAGGGGCTAAAACTTGTTCCAGACAGCATAGGACGCAAGGCTAGGCTACACCCTGGATGGTATGCTAGTCCATCGCTGGGCACAGTCATACAGTCTACAAATTGGAAATGCCAGTTAAGTAAGTGCATGTCTTTGGTCTACAGGAGGAAACTCAGACACCATGGGGAGTCATGCAAACTCCATACACATAGAGCAGGATTCCTGCAGGTATCAAGCAAAATTGTCACCATGAGCTGTCATAAAATGATTATGATTTGGAAGCATTATTTGGGCAGCTTTGACCTGAGACCCTTACTAGCATAACTGACTGGAAGATTTAAAAAAATACTTCATCATTGACATAGAGAAATTAGAAAGGGAAAAATAGAAAATCAAGACTGTGATAGTTTTGACTGACATCTACTAATGTGAAGATATAGACTGTGAATCACGTTGGCAAAAGCTAGTCATACACTGGGTGTCAAGGCCTAGTCAATGTTTTCTCACTGAAAGCTACTTACATATTTTAATTAAGGAAAACAACATGTATTCCACTGCTTAGCTGGTGTTCACCTGGTCTTTGTGTATAGTGGTATAAGAGCTTGCTATGGAAAGGAATAACCAAATGTTTTAACCCATCAATGTGGCATCCTCAAACCTTCAAGCACTGGCAGAAGTATCTTAATATTTTACAAGCAATCTCCAAGTCTCATGCATCAGTTGTGTGTCTCCACGTTCTGCGTCATCCCTGGTTGCTTTTAAAGGCCACTTGAGTGTTCACAAACCCAGTGACAATGGGGACTACAGAACTCTTGTGTCACTGGCAGATATAAGCATGAAGTCTCCCAGAAGTGAAGTGGCTTCGGGGCACATGCTGTGGTGGAAAGCGGTTCCAGAGGTCACCCACTCCGAATGAAACATCAAAGGCCAGCCTGTGATCTTTGCTTTCCTGTTAGTGTTCCAGGAACCGGGCCATTTCCATTCTTTAGATGCATGGGGAGTCACACATGACCAAAGCAACCAGAGCCTGCAGTGAAGCTCCTCCATTTTACATGAGCCACGAGGACCCAGATGGAATTTGCTCAGTGAGATATGATGTTACAGGTTATATAATGCACTCAGCTAAATTTCTTTTGATCATGAAACATGGTGCTACTTTTGTTGGGCGATAGTGATGAAATTAATTGGGCACAACAAATTAAGAATATATTTGGGATGCATTGATATTCTGCTGAAATCCCCCTGCAAGTAGAATTTGCAAGAATGACAGTGATTTAGTTGTAAATGAAATAGTCCTAGTTCAATTCATTTCAATCCACGAAAAAGGTACACTAAATACAGAAGTGTGTGTGTGTGTGTGTGTGTCTGTGTGTTTATGTATGTATAGATGTGCAGAATTCATATAAAGTAAGAGTGGTCATACATGTATGAACAGTTTTAAATACCTGCTCACTAAAACCTGATGATGGTCTGTATGTTTCTATTTCTGTGGAAAACTGAAAGAGAACATCTGTTTTTGCAAATCTGGAAAGAGGTAGAAGACTTATCTTCCTGACTGTCCACCCATCCATTTTTCAAACGGCTTTATCCTACGCAGGATTGTGGGGGGCCTGGAGCCTATCTCAGGCAGCTTAGGGCACAAGGCAAGGGACACCCTAGACGGGGCTGTCTGATTATAATTTTTAAATAGGTAACTCTAAGGTAGCTGAACCTTTCAGTGCTGAGCCATTGTGCATTTTATAATAATACCAAAATAGTTAACCCCAGGTCAAAGGAATTAGCAATGCTAAAACTGAAAACTAATTAAAATGCTAAAGCTAAAGCGATGTGTCTCTAGCAGCGCCCTTGTTACCGTGCCGACATTTTCAGACAGGGTGGGCGAGGCTTCTCTGTTCTTGAATCTCATTAACGTTCTTGCTTTGATGATTGCTTATTTGGCTCATGAAAATCACTTCAGAGGCAAGATACTACTCTGATACATGCAGCTAAATGAAAAGGTGCAGGCTTTTTTAAATGTTCTATAATCAATCCAGAGTTTTTATTTAAATGAGTTTTTTTAACCCGTAACCCTAACAAGAACAAGAGGTCGGAGTCTAGATGGATGGATGGATGTTTACATTCTGAACAAAGAACAGTCTGCCTTTAAAAATCTAGTCTTTATTTTTCTTTTCCCAGACACGTTAAAATAATTTTTTTTATGATTTTTACAATAAAAGAAATTGAATGCCTGCACAAAATACCAATATAGCACAATTGTAGTTTGAATGACCCCTGGTCACTGAGGAGGGATTAACCCACTCCTGATGGAAGCCTCTGGAAATTCCTGCCACTTACCGCGACCGGAACACAGCCGATGCCAAATCACTATGGGCTCTCTGCCGAATCCCAGCCCACATAATTGCATTTTCAATTGAAGAGGAAAATGAGCAAACCAAGTTGGAGCCTCGTCAGTGGCAATGCCATTTTATCCTTGGGCACAGTTAATAGAGGGAAAAAATATTGGGACGGATAATGCAGTGAATGATGATTTCACTTAATATGAACCCCCATCCTGCATGTAGAATAGGATGAAATGGCCAAGTCAGTTTTCCTTTTTTCATGCCAGTGTGAGATTTTTTCATAAATTCAGGGGGTGCCATAAACTTCCAAGGCTGGCTACGACCGCCTTGGGATTTTGAGTGAACGCCACCCATCCCCGGCCGTTTGTACATTTGTACATTTTATTGTTCTTAAGGAGAGAAGGGCATCCGGTAGATATACATCTTTCATTTCAATTTCTCCTTTACCCCCTTTTTCTTCCGTCACCCATCTTGGAGAACATCACTGTTCCCCGTCGCCCATAAATAATTTCAGTTGAATTCAGATGGGGACATCAGCATTCTGTATACGCTGCAACTACTGGGATGCAGGGCCTTCTGCTGTTATTGACTGTGCAATCGTAATACATTACTGTCTGTAAACTTCCCAGGATTGACTCCTTCCCTCCATAAACAGAAAACAGGAAGTGGTTTGAACCACTGATTTGACCACGCACAAGGCAATTGATGGCCCAAACCTTGCAGTATATTGACATTCAGTCTTTTATCTTCACTCTTACTTTTTAAGCCAATGTTATGGCTGACTCTTGGTTGGTTCCCTGGCTCTTTGTTAATCAATTTAGGAGGACTTCAGGCTCCCTCCGCCAACTTTTCTCACAAATTTAAGTGCCAAGGAGTCCGCACTCAGCCAATTGGACCACAAGGATGCATTTCTACATCTCTTGTTTACCAACAAACACTTTCTCCATCTGCCTGGCTCTGTAGCAAATGGATTGAGCCAGAGTTTGGTATAACACGTTGTGTAAGTGTGAAGTAATTATCTTAACAGGATATAAGCGTGCAATTTCATCTCTATATCAGTCCGCAACCTTAAGTGCCATGGATCGGCATTCCATGATTATATCGTTCTCACATTGCAACAGAATATGACATTTCACAGCTTCACGGTTGGAGCGGAAAAGTGACACCTCCAAGAGCAGCCCGACAGCTTTGAGGTAGGCCAGCTGCCACGTGAGCGTGGCAGAAGTGGAAGATGTCTACCCACACGATCAAACTGAAACGGGCACAGCTGAGGTGGTTAACCCTGATTCATAGGATCCCTGAAGAGCTATAGCCAGGTAGGGATGCTTTCTGAGTGCAGCTTGCTAACAGCAACCACAGCATCCCCGTCAGCTACAAGAGGGGAGAATAACCTCTGCGTCTCATTATTACATAACACTATATATACGTGTTACATATCTACTGAATAAATATGGGGAAAATGTGCAGAAATGGTAATCCCTTGCTTGCAATATGGAGCTTTGAAAGCCATCCCTTGGTATCCATGGCAACAGCCGAAGGAATCCTCGCATTTTCAAAAACAGATGTGGAGAATGGTAGAAAAAAGGACCAAGAGAGAAGGAAGGAGAAAAAAAAAATAAAGCAGAGGCTATTGTAAAGACAATAAAATAGAGGATGAGTTTAAGTAGTTTTTACTGCCACCAGCTCACTCTGTAGTGAAAGAAATAGTCTATATATCACTTATACATATGGTGCATTGCTATGGCAGTGAATAGAAAGAGAGAGAGAGCAAGGGAGAGAAATGTATTGTATGAGAGGGAAAGTATAAGACTTTCCCCAAGGAGAGATAAGTATGAGGTACATTACTGGCTGGGGGGGTATTTCTCTCCGTTGTTACCCCTCCCCTAAACAGAGCAGCATGTCCACCAAACTAGAACAGGCTCTCAGGTAAACCAGCACCAACATGCCCTAAATGGGCATTGGGGTTTCAGCACAACTGACGATGGCATTACAAATAAATCCTGTAAAGCCAACAGGCTAAATGTATTCATTGAGGAAAAAAAAAAAGAAAATTATTTATCCTTTAACACTGTCCAGATGGCGGATTTTCTGTCTGTAAACATGACTAAGTGCTATGTTTAGAAATGTCTTGGGGACCAAGCATGGCAGTGGGAATTTGTGAAATGAGCTGCTTCTCTGTCACTGATGGCATTGCTTTGAAGAAAGGAGGAGCCCTTATTGGGGATGGAGCATGACACGGATGCTGTAAGATGAGGTCAGGACAGCCAACGGGGGCTAAACGGTGCAACAAACATGTGGCGAGAATTCGGCCGTTCTCACCACAAGCTTCTCACGCTTGTAGCAGATCCTAATTGGACACCAGCGAGGCTCTGTGCTCCACCTACAAACCCCAGTGGCTGTTTACAGCGTTTGTCACTGTTTTTCATGTCGAGCTGGCATAGCCCTCATTGTGGGGCAACAGAGAAGTGGATTAGTGCGTTTGTGTTGTGTGTGTGTGTGTGTATATATAAATCTGAGGGACCCTTCTTGCTTGGAAGTGCACATCACAAACGCGATAAAAACTGTTTGATCGGAATCAGGTAAAATTGGTTTGTTCAAGGGCAGGACATATGGGGAAGACAAAGTGGGATAGAAGCAGTGGGCATCCTTGTAATCAGCACCAGGGCGTCTTTATAACTAACTAGAGTTTAATTTGCGGTTTCTCTTTTCGGGGGCGCCGTAGTATTGAAGAAAACACAGCAAAATAAATATAACGACAGAAAATCTCAAATTCACAAATAAAGTTTTCATTTTCATGTAAAAAAAAATGGAGTTCATGTCTGACATGAAAGGAGCATTGGTGAGGTGTTACTGGCAAGATGAAAGCTGAAGACATGAGATACAAGCACTAGGAATAGAGAGCAGGTAGAACCAATGAATATAAATAATTAGTGTCATCTGACACTTCCTTCTGAGACAGATGGTGGCCACACCCCACTATTTTCATTTAAACGCTTTCCATTTTTCTTTGCCAAATTGTCCACCTGCAATATTGAGATTTACAGGCGTACATAACTACACAGAGAGGTTTGTTCAAGGGCAGGCAAGCTATAAAGCTGTTCTGCTGTTTGTCTGTGCACTTGGTGGAAGCCTTTATTAAGGATCATTTCCACGTTTGCATATTTGTCTTCTACTTGCTTGGCTATTTAGTGAAAAAAATGCAGGTTAAATACTTTGTTAAAGAATGCACCTGATGTTGCCCCACTGTGGTGTTGAACAGGCAGTGCTAACAGGCTTAGCTCTCTCAACTCTACTGCAACTGGTGCATCACTAATTTTAATATTCTGAGGCCCTCACAGGCTTGTGAGCTGAGTCCAGATTAAGCTGTGTGGTAGACAATTCTGAGTGCCACATCATGGATAAGGAGAGTCTCATACATCTCTGTTATCAGCGCCAGGACCTCAGAACCCCAGAACCCCAGCTGCTTTGGGTAGATACTGGGCCAGCTGGCATTTATCTAGGTTGGTGTTCTCCTTTCTCTTCTCTTCCATTCCAGAAGATTGACGAGTGCTTGTGTGCTTGGGACATAGCCAAAACATGAGGGGAATAATTGTGCACTGCGACATAAGTGCGGCAGGCACTCTGCAGTGGGGCCCTGAGGAAGGCGGCAGGAAGGGTGCTGAAGGACTGTGCTACTGCCATGACAGGTGTGCCCACTAGCATCCTTTAAATGTCCCTGTCACCAGCAGTAGTCCCGAGATGCCTTAAGACAGTCACCATTGTATCAGTGCCAAACAGAACAGCCATCAGAAACCTTAATGACTTCCATTCAATGGCCCTCACCACTATTGCTTTGAAGGGTTCTGAAAGACTGGCTTAATAGGGATACAACAGACTGGCGCTTGGAGGCAGAACCGCATGGAAAAACAAGAAGGAGCAGAGCAGAATAGACACACAACAGACCAAAAATCTGGGTAAAACTAGGAACAAGGGGACAGGAACACAGGAACAGGGTTTCAGGGGGACGCAGATGCACAGGAACAAGGGAACCCAGAACAGAGGAAGGGTGTCCATCTGTAGGCATCAAATACCCACAGATTGGATTGAATCTAGGCTCCATAGGCTGGGTCACTCTTGGCTATCCACTGGCATACAGTAATACCAGCCATTCAGATAGGCAGCAATACCATGGTGGGGCCTAAGCATCTGAGGGATCACAGCACTGGCTAAGAGCACCAAGTGGCGATGTGATCACACAGGACCCACCATGCACCCTCCAGACCAAGACTGCCAAGCCAACTAGGCTGACTCCAGGAAATATGCTAGGGAAACCAGGCAACCGCATGCTTAACAAAGCAACAGGCACCGGGTGCAGAACATGACAATCAGGGATACAACAGCAACCAGGCCCGGCACAAGGAAAGCTAGCAGCAGTGGTCAGGAGTCAGGATGTGAGGCAGTGAGGGAGCACCTGATAGAATTCCTTACTGACGATTATGAGTTGGCTTACAGAGAGGAGATGCAGTGTATTACATGATGGAATTCAGAAATCAGCTTGACTCTCAACAATATCAAACTCAAGGAACTCATCTGTGATTTCAGGAAAAGAAGTGAGGTACTTGCCTCAGCTGTCGTCAACAGAGAAACAGTGTAGAGAGACTCAACATTCAAGTTCCCGGGCATTCATCCAACTGTCAGAGAACCTGACATAGACCATCAACACCACAGCAGTGGTCACGAGAGCACAGCGAAGGCTTTGTATTCTGAGATGGCTTAAGAAAGTATACTTCAGGAAGAACCTGCTTTTGACCCTCAACCATTGCAGAATTAAAAACATGCTGATATACAGCATCTCAGTATGGTACTCCAACTGATTGTGTTGGTTTGGACATGTGCGGAGGAGAGATGCTGGGTATATTGGGAAAAGGATGCTGAGGATGGAGCTGCCAGGCAAGAGGAGAAGAGGAAGGCTAAAGTGGAGGTTTATGGATGTGGTGAGAGAGGACATGCAGATGGTTGGTGTGACAGAGCAGGATGTGGAGGACAGGTGGAGATGGAGATTCTTGGTCCACTGTGGCAACCCCTGATGGGAGCAGCCGAAGGAGAGTGATGAGTATGGTACTCCAACTGGAACATCCATGGTGTCTGCCATTACGATGCACAAGAATGTTATGTAATGTGATGAGGTTGGACAGATGTGACGTTGGTTTAGAGAAAGTAAAAAATAATCACTTGTTAATTGTCATTAGCTCTTCCACAGATATAGTTGGATATCACATTGCCAAAAGCAATCTTTGTTTAACTACCGACCTGCTGGTGTTTAAATGTATCGGTACTCCCTTATCAAGTATCCAGATAAAACACACTTGCATTTAGCAACCCCAAGTGTGCTAATGTATGTTTAATATGCTACCTGCTTGACTATCCCTTGGTAGCTACTGACAATGCTCCGGGTCCTACGCATGAAAAAGAGTTCAAAGTGAGCACGTAGTGTGGGATGAGGAATGACAAGAAAAGGCTGCTCACTGTCGAGAATCAAATTACCGTATTGCAGCAAGAGAAGACCTTTTTTGCACTGGGGACTGGTGCACACAATCATCAATTTGCTGATGACCTACAGGGTCGAGTTAGTAAAGCTGCAATATAGTACAGTAAACGACAGTGGAATATTCCATTAGTTGAATGCTGTTAAAATCAACCAATTGATTTTCATTGCATTCATTTGATTAGCAGATCCTTTTGTCCAAAGCAACTCACTGGGTGTAGAATAAAACGACATGTTATAAACATTGTAACAGTAAGTACAATCAATGAAATACAATCATTCTGAATAGAATATCTCAAATAATAGTTCATACTAATGTCATTGTTAGGAATTGTCATAAAGTAAGTGATACTTAGGGGTAGCGCAGATATTTTGAGAGGGGCAAAGCTGTCAGGGAGTTGTATGGCTCTGCTGGTTAAGAATCTTTGCTCATGTCTGAAAGATTGCCCGTTCAAATTCTTTAGCAGAGTAATCTTATTGCCGTTTGGCTCTCGAGCAAGGCCCTTAACCCCAAAGCCTGCTCTAGGGGAATCAGCTGTGCTTGTCTCATGAAATGTAAGAAAGGCGTATAAGAATATCAAAGAATTCCCATATATTTCTACTATTGCCAAATTAAGTGTTTTTCAGTCTAATTATTTAGTATTATTTAGTCTAAAGCATATTCTCTTTGTCTGTTTGGAGGAGTGGCCAATTGCAGTGGTTCTACTCTCATGACTTCACAGTTTAGTTTGATCAAATTAGAGAGTCGACTTGAAAGTTCTTTGGATTGCTTTTCCCATCATCCCACCCCGTCCTCCAGGTCCTGTATTGTGTGAGTGTGTTCACCTCCCCACAGAATCCAGTGTTTTGCAGTAATCCACATAAGTACCTCTGTGACAAACATAAGGATTGCATCGATGTTCCCAGTAGATGTGCGACATGTGCATACTTTAATGGATAACTGTATTGAGGTGAAAATATGCCTAGGCAGATGGATTTGAAGAGTAGAAGAGATTCAGATGTTCTGACTGAGGTAGGCAGGCTGTTGCACCATGAAGAAGACAGAGGGTCAAAAAACATATGAAGGAAATAAAATGACCACTAGAAACAATGATGATTTCTGTCAGCAAATGTTACTGTCCTCACTCACAGCTGGCGTGTATTTTTTTTTTTTTTTTTGCCATTGCCCAATGTTCACACTAAAAAGACAATTTGGGTGAAGCTGTGCTGTGTCCTTTATGACACCCACCCGCACAAAACAAGGGTGTTTTGATTGATCTTGAGGTCATATTCACTTTATTTCTATGAGAAAAGCCTACTTCAGTGGTTGCTAGTGAAACAAATATTCCCTCATTATTAATATAGTAGAGGGTGTTGCCTCAATAGTTGATGGTTTTAGGTAAATTCATGGTACTGATAGGTAGCACTCCTACTGTTGATTGATATTGGGTGCTGGAAATTACTGTTGTACAGAAACCCGGTATAATGTAGTATCACGCCCATTTATTTATACTGTAATAAAGAGCATTAGATCTCATTTGGCCAGTTTGTTTACCTCTGAAACTGGCTCACAGGAGAGCATATTAAAAAAGAGAATCACTCAGGGTTCAAAAAACCTCACCCATCTGTGTGAACAGCTGGTGAAAATGTGTCCTAACACTACTTGCGATGCCCCAACCCCCTAACTGTCCTTGTTGGACCCGGTCATCAAACTGGCCAATACCAGAGGCAGAGTGCCTGAACCTCAGCTGTACACGCAGAAGGGGAGGCAGGCCTAATTTAGGTGACCGCAACCTGCATACCACTGATCTGTATGAAGCATTACACCAGCTCAAATGCAGTGCAAAATTGGCTGTGTCTAAATGCTGACAGATTGACCGCGCCTTTCCTTGTGGGGACCAGGGGTTGAAGGTATGATCGAACCTTAGTCACTGTCCTGGGCCTAAGGTCAGTGTGTAGATATTTCCAGAGTGAATGACACCAGCAATGGGGTGCAGGCTGTTATTTAACAGGAGGTGAGGTCCTGGGGGAGGGATTCTGCTGTAAGTTTAACGTAATTACAGCGGCACAATTCAGAACAGCATTAGATTCATTAGTACTGTACACTGGTTTGGCAAAGATGCCAGAAGGATACCTTTCCAAGACAGTGTGGTGTCTACAGGCATATGTGGATATGTCATGCAGGAGTCAGCACATTTGTCGTTATGCCTGCTTTCCCGTAAGAAAAACTGGTGGGTGTCAATTAGTTGCTGGTTCTGTAGTTAACAGCCCCCTGTTAATCATTTGGGACTGAGGCCATGTTGGCATTGACAGGGAAGAAATTTGGTACACAAGCTTTTTTATTGCCTTTCGAACCTCTTGTGTCCTATGAACTGCATGTTCTACTCTCTGTCGGAGTACCCAGCATGCCTCCAAGAGTGTTATGTAGGAGGCACTTCTTATAGTCAAACTCTAGAACTGAAAGGTGGGGCCAGGAATAGACTTCTTGCTCAATCTCCCACACTCTGACAACACATAATCTGATAGGAACCCCAGTGTGACTTCAGCAGAGTTTATTTATGTAGCAAAGGCCTTGTAATGTCCCCTCTACTGAAAGCTCCAGCCTGGAAGAGCAATGTGGCCACCAGCCCCCCTAATGAGTCCCTCAGCATGCCAACAGTGACCTAGCTGCTGGGTTTGTGATGGGCCACCTCCTTACATAAGCACTGCAGGCCGCTGCACTCGTACTTCAGGACTCATCAGAGTGAAAAGTGCAGGGCTGTTACCACACAACTCACCTGGGGAAAAGAGGACAGACCCTCGTGTTGTTCTTTACTGCCACCTGCTGGCTGGTATGTACATTACAACGTAGTGGACACTTGCTTCAGAAGGGATTTGTGTGGACTGCTCCAAGAGGTTTCCAGGGCAACTGAGCAGGTATGCCTTGAGGATGCGGACAGCGCTTCAGTCTCTCATGAGCAGTTTTACTGTTTATGGATCTGTCTTTGTGTTCTTGATTACATACCTGGCAAAAAATACAGGCGCTAGGTAACAGGCACACAGCAAATATCCCAGCATGCCCCAGTGACAGTTTGGTAGCTCTAACTAGAATTTATATGACTCACCAGCATGATGTCCATAATGTGTGACATCTCCTTTTTTGCCAGTGGTATGTGAATTATTAATAGATCAAACCTTTTTACCTCCCGATGACAACAAAGACAGTATCAGCTGTGGAAAGAGTATCAGGCATTAATCACATGCTGATGGGTGTTAAAAGACCTATTATTAGCATTCGATGCATAATTAAGAGCAAACCTAAGCTAGTATTACGCATCTTTATCCATCCCATTCATCTTCTTACCACTTATTCCTGTCAGGGTCATATGTTATGCATCTTTATGCCCAGGGAAATACTGAAAGTGATTACTAAGAAAACAACCATTATCCATAAGATTCAGACTCAAGACTAGGGTGTAGGGAGTTTTGTGTGTCTCTATGGGTTAAGACTCTGTGCCCGTGGAAAGTTACTGGTTTAAATCCCACTGCTGGCAAAGTGTCCAAGTTAGCATTGTGTTCTTGAGCAAGGCTGATGAACGCCAACTACTCTAGGGGCATTGGATGCTGACTGACACTGTGTTTTGACTCAAAAACCTACTCTTACCGGTATATGGAGGGCAAGATAGGATATGTGAACACTACCCAATATCCCACTGAGGGAAGTATATACAGTAGTAGTATGACTATTCTGCTGAGTGTGTTGTCATTAATTCATTCATCATCTCTGTAAAACCAACTGAAGCAGCATCAAACTGGAGGCTTGATTTGGGTCTACTCCTTTATATAACTTTACCCAGCATCCCCCTGAACCCCTGACTACAGTGTCCTTCTGGTCCTTTTGGGGAATGGTTTTAATACATGAAAATCTATCAAGTGCAAAAGGGCCCCCTTTTATTTCAGACCACTTCTTGGGGAAGAGTTATGCTGTGGCACACATAAGGGACCATCCAACACCTCAGCTGCTAAAAAGGGTAATTACCATATATAAGAAACCTTTTAATTATGTTTCATGGTGACACAACTACATAGCCTTGAATGGAATGGGAGGTATGAGAAGGAGAAGATATGAGATTTGTAGAGGGTGCTGAACACCAACCTTTCATAACAACCTGGGAGATAGTCAGAAAGAGTAATGAGATACTGGAGCATTTATGAAAGCTTTTAAAGGTATCTGTGCGCGTGTAAAGAAAGCTGCAAAGTGCTCTTCTTAGAAAGTACCAAGTGTGCAGTTTCTGCTGATAATTACGATTGCATGTGCCTCATTCTGTTTTAATGTTGTCTGTCTTTTATACTGCATAATACAATAAGTTTGTGTGGTGCAGGAGCTAATGGTTGGAATTCTGTACTGAAACTAGCTTGTTTTATGGTAATGTGGGCAATTAGAGTTTTATGTGTAATTCTGAGGAAATTTATATATACCTGAAGACATTTAACAGCACAATGCTCTCTTTATTGCTTGTACTATGGAATCAGCAGAAGTGCCTCACCCAAGTGTCATTTGGCGTTTGTTCAACTTGGACAATTAGCCAGCCTCTCGTAGGAACGCCAGGAAGTGTGTAATGAGCCATTTCAGAATAAAAAATGTTTCCGTACTGAAGTCCATACTACTGATATAATTAGTAGGTGATTAATCTTTTTATAAACTTACTGAAGTTTCCTTCAACCCAGTCTCTGTGTGGACACCACCTCAAACATTTTAAGAATGAGAAACGTTTTTTTTTAACGTCATCCCACTTCTGACTTAACAATATAGACGTTCCCTGTGTCTGACGGTTTTATGCTGCTAACTCAGTTTTTGTAGGGGTATTACAGGCAGGTCAGCAAGTGCTTGTTCGAAAGTTGCCAGAACTGAAGGCTAATCCCCAGGCACTCATCTGAGGCTTTGTGGGTCGACAAAAATTGATTGGATCTTAAAAGCAAAGGGAGCTAGCGAGTCACCCTTCGGCCAGGATACGTCACCAGGCTGTGTGAGGTTATTGACAGACCCTGTGCCTATGTACTCCAGAGCAGCCAGCACACAAATTTATCCCTGTTCCCTATAAAGTACAGAATACGAAAAGGATCTCTCCATCTGTTACTGCTACAAAGTACTAATTCTTAAAATGGCCTGATTTCAGATCCTCACTGGGTAGCACTGTGGCCTCGGTGTTCACCATGGCTCTGTGTGTGTATGGAATTCACATGTTCTGCCCAAGGTTTTCCTCCCATGGACCAAATGTACATATTTTAGGTTTTTATAATGTAGAATAGAATTCTTTATTGGCATTGGAACGACAGACCAACAAAATAATAACAGCAGCTCTAATTGCAGTTTCCAAATAAAATGCATATAAAAATTATGTTAAACAAGTAAGTATAAGAAGGGCCAGAGAAGGATGGGCTTCCCCCTTGAGTCTGGTTCCTCCCAAGGTTTCTTCCTTTTGAGGGAGTTTTTACTTGCCACTGTCGCCTTTGGCTTACTCTCTGGGGACCCTGGGCCCGGGACTATGTAAAGCGCTTTGTGACAGTGCTTCTTGTTAAAGGCGCTATATAAATAAAATTGAATTGAATTTAAAAATTCCCCACAATGTAGCAGAGCATCTATAAATATACAGGGACAAAATGTCCCACAAGCTAATAACCTTACAGGTTAAAAAGTAAAAAAGCAAGTGGAGATATTTTTTGGAAAGCGTCAACGTGCTTAATGCATGAGTAAGGATGTTACCCCTCCCTATATGGATGATAACAGGAAGTTCTGAAGAGAGAACGTAGTCTGGTTGATCCTGACCATGGCTCATGGTATGAAACTATTCCTCAATCCAGAGGTGTGGGTTTATGTAGCCTTGTAGTGATGCCCAGATGGTAGGTGAGTGAAACAGTAAATTCCCCAAGATGTGTGTGAAGCTGTGTGATAGACTGTTACCCCATCCAGGGTGTACCCCAGCCTTGTACCCAGTGCTGCTTGAGATCCAGGAAGCCTCATCACCCTGACCAAGATAAGCAATTAGAAGATAATGGATGGATGGTGTTAGTTTGTGCCCTGTGATGGACTGGCTTCTCAGCCTGCCGTTTCCTGTGCTTTCTGTAAAAAACCCCATCCTCCAAACAACCCTAATCTCGATAAGCAGGTAAAAGATGGATGGATGAATAAACAATCTCAGCGAGATAGTTGGTGTCTTTTTCCCTATCTTTGCTTAATTCAATATTAGACATCAGCCTTTTTATACATTTCATTATATGAATGCTAACTGGCAATGTTTTTATACTGACAACTAAACTCAGAAGCTGTATTGAAGTACCCCCAAGATTTCCTCTGATTATTAAAGGAGTGGGTTAGTAATGTTTCCAAAGGCAACAGATCTGTCTGTCAGATTAGTCTGTCATTATGTTGCCTTTTTGCCATTTTCTTTTATTAACAAGATATGTTTTTCCAGTCATGATATCAGAGGTTTCAGTAATGAGCCAACCCCTTTGGGTATCTGTCTGATGAGCCCTGTGGACCACTAATGAAGGAGACAGACCCACAGCTAGCCAGTCCATGGACAGGGCTGCCCCTGGTCACTCCAGAAAGTGATGTTTGTACCTGTGCATATTTAGGTCTGCAGATCTTCAGTATGCCTATCTGCAGAATGACTTCTTCAGACTCCAGAAGATCTTGCAAAAATACAGTTCATAAACCATACGACAAACAGAAGACTACATACTGTCTTTACAAATTTTGGTTAAATCTGCTGGGGGGGGGGCTCAATTTGTAGTACTGTTGCCTCACACCTATAGGACTGTGGTTTGAATCCCACCCCCACTCTGTGTGGGTTTAATGTCTCACAAGTTTCCCCCTACAGTCCTAAGACAAATTAATTTCTGTGAACCACCCATAGTGTTTTAATGTCCGCCTGTATGTGCTCCATGATGGACTGGCTTAACATCCAGGGTGTTACTTATTGTAAAGCCAGGAATAGGCTTCAGTAACCACTCACAATGACTAGGATAAGCAATTGGAAGATGTAAGGTTATATTTGCTACGTACAGGATAACTCCTGATTCCCACCTTAATCTTTTGACATATAACCTTGACTAAGATGGTTCTTAGCGTGGTTTACTAACAACACAATTAGATTAAACACAGGGTCTTATAAAAATAATAATACATTGTGATCACTGCTAAACATGGGAAGGGCTCATTTTTGACTGAACAATTATAGATGACACAAAAGACAATTGCAGAGATAGAAAGCATAACCAGAAGGCCCAGCAGATGCAGCATGTTTAAAGGAGAATTATTAGCTAAGTCAGGTCCTTCTGTATCAGAGCCACAGACGCACACATACTTATTTAGGAGCCGTGGCTACACTGTGCTGTCCAGTCCGCTTATGCACGAGGCACTCTGTGGTCATGGAAATGTCACTGCATGGATT
Organism: Gymnarchus niloticus; assembly: GCA_009936485.2. Classification (NCBI taxonomy): domain Eukaryota; kingdom Metazoa; phylum Chordata; class Actinopteri; order Osteoglossiformes; family Gymnarchidae; genus Gymnarchus; species Gymnarchus niloticus. The sequence goes on along the minus strand of JAACJT020000001.1, from coordinate 8,804,073 downwards.
AGGCTTTGAATCTTTTTCAAAGCCCTTTACTCGTATCTCAATAAACGATCACATTTTTAAAGGTTCTTTGATCCAAGTGCATTGAAGCTAAAGCGGATGCAAAATTAAGTTTATTCTCCTGCCTTTTTAATACAAATTCAGTGGATTTGTGCATTTATAGTGTACAAGTAAAGGCAAAACATTTCCTTAGAGGTGCAATGAAAGGAACTATTAAGAGGTTTTTAAGAGGTAGATCATTCATTGCTTAAAAGAACAAACAATATAAACATTTTCATAATTGAAATCTACTCAACAGAACCATTTAAATCATAAATAACCACAAAGGGCAGAACCATGGAATGGTTTTATACAAATGAGACGGCAGTTCAGTCCCTTTGCCAGAAAAGTGAACAATGGCAGCCACTTTCCTCTTGGGTATGGCCGTGGCTTTTCTTTCCAGGACGGCTCATCATCTGTCAGCTGGGGTTGCAGGTCAGCCCTGGGTTTCTCTGGCTTACTAGATCTGCTGCTGCTTTTTATCCAAGAAGAACTAGGGATGAAGATAAGAGATGAAAGAATTTATTTAAAATGAAAACACCCACTTACAGCCTTGGGACCCCCTAACCTGCTTGGAATTGTATTCTTGCACTTGCATTAATAAGCCTGCGTAAGAAGTACGACCCGACATCGAAAGGCACACACCCCCCTCCCTGACAGGCGTGCACGCAGGCACACACCCCCCTCCCCCGACGGGCATGTTCACAGGCACACACCCCCCTCCCCCGACGGGCATGCTCACAGGCACACACCCCCCGCCCTGACAGGCATGCACGCAGGCGCACACCCCCCTCCCCCGACATCAACAGGCTCGCTCACAGGCACACACCCCCCTTCCCTGACAGGCACGCTCCAGGAGTGCAGCTCGGCCGTACTAGGAAAGCTAGTGGAGTATAGACAAACCAGCCATTTACTGAGATGAAAACACTCCAGGAGCCTCCTGCACAGTCCATAAATATGGAGGACAACTGCGTCCCTGGATCGAGGTAAAAGACCTACCAGATTTTATTAAAAGTGACAGTTACTAAAGGCACAGAGCTGGGGTGTGGTGTGTGCAGATTATTCTGAACACAGCAGACCAAAGCTTTTCCCAGCCTGTCACTTTTTATCAAGCTTTGTTGAGCTGAACACAAAATGGAGGGGGGATTGGGATACAGATAAAGAGTAAGGCATCCAATGACAAGCTTTAATAATTAAGTAATTATTTTTATCAATTTCCTGCCAGCATCTGGCATCAAGTAACACAGGGCAACCAATCTATGTTAATGCACTGTTCATTATGGGATGTAACACATCTGTGCCGTCACAAGGTGACCCCACCTTTCTGATGCCACCAAAGGCAGGTCCAAATGTGGGCTGGACCTGGGTGCAGATCCTGATCCACTCTGGGAGTTTGTGAAGGGTACCAGGCCGGGAATAGCGCCGGTCCAGCAACACAATACAGGCGTAGTCGCCACGGTGACGGATAGCCCTTCCTAAGGTACAAGAGCAAGGTGGTGGAGATATTTCCAAACCGGAGAGGTGGGAGGATCAAGCAAGGCACGTTCCACTGCCCATCATAGGTCTTACCAATGGACTGGTTCACCGCCTTCATGCAGAGATTTTCAACCAGCATCTTGCCAGGACTCTGTCCTCCAACGTGAGGCTGGAGTGAAATGTATCTTATACCAGGATGTGTTCACAGTGTGCACACTCCCCTTCACAATGTTAAAGTAAGCTATACCGGACACTACTGCTGACATCACCACTTAAATAATAGTATAGGACAGTCAAGTCACACAAGTCATTTACTACAGCTCCAAAGGGGTAGGGGTCTACTCTAAGTGCTCTTGATGCCCACTGACCATATGCTTGTCTAAGTAGGCCATCTTCTCCTGGAGCTCAGGAGACTTGATGTTGGGGTAGGGCATCCCCACCATGACGACACACCTAGACACGTGAAGATGCACAAGCGTTAGGCATCAGACACCATGGAGAAACGAAGGCAGCTCACACAGGCTTGGTACTGTCCAGCAAGGTAACAGCAAACCCTTAGGCAAGACAGATGCTCTAGGAAAGACTTTCTTTTCCCCATTGTTCATTTTCTACCCATCTGCTTTGTCAGGAAACCAATTCAGACCAGTAAATTAAAAAGGCCCACAAACAATAGATGAACTGATTAAAGGAAATAAAAGTGTGATTACTTTGAGATGCTCTGCCTTGGAGGGGGCACGTCCATCTAGGGCAATATGGTTCCCAAACTGAGGGATGTGGAGTTTTAACAAAGAGAGGGCATTGTGTGTGTGCTAAAAAGTTTGGGAACCACCAAGGTTAAGGTGATGAGATGTGGACTAGTTTCTCTGGAACCCGTCTAGTCAGGAGCAATATCTAGACTGAGTCTATGCAGCTAACACAGGGGCAAACTCTGAATCATTGGAAAATAGCCTGTTGCTCTGTAAACAGGGGGATGTCAGTTAAGCATGTGGCTTCCTATATGATGCCTTCTCGAACCGGTCTGGATTTACCTTCCCCGCAGGAGCTGGACTCGATCGGGGATTTCTTCTCAGCTGCCTTTCCGAAAGCACTCTCAACAACAAATCAGCCCAGGCCTTTAAAGAACTGCTTAAGAGATAAAGCTGTCTATCCCATAAAGCCGAGGGCGCTCACATAACGGAATCGCTGTCCACAAACATAGCATAAACAGCAAGCTGAAGCATGCCTGAGCAGGATGCCCATACAAAATTATTCAGAAAACTTCTCTATAAGATTTTTCTGAACATCGGTATTGAACAAATTGTGTTTGGGTTGAGAAATAGGCTTTATTTCTACCCTGAAGACAAAACTAAATTTATAAATCTCACTGGTGTTCTTTAAAATGCTGGATTCTCTTTAAGAAGCTTCCGCACATCTAGGATTACTACATCAGATGAATGTGGAATGGCACCCTGCTGAAGATTAAGGACAACAGGGTCCGTGTGGTAGCTGGTTGCTAGCATGACACCCACCTGCCCAGCTCATCGGAGAAGTTGATGCCCTCGCTCATCTTTCCCCCCACCACGGAAAACAGCAGAGCCCCTGTCAGAGGGCCACTTGCTTGCCTGCAGTGCTTTGGGAAGAGCGAGGTCGGGGGGGGGTGACGACAGGGTCATCAGCGCAGTGTGCACCTACCCCTATTTCAAAGCACAGTTATCTACACGGACTCCTCCAGGAGAGAGGCAGCTTGACGGATGCTCAGCCATTGTCTGCCCAGCCTGTTTACAGGGTCAAGGTTAATTTGGCTTTTTACACTGAAAGAAGTATTGGAGATGCATCTGGCGTGGTATCATGTCCGCTACACAGGGTTAAATTTAATGCTAATTAATTCCAGGAGTGTATGAAACAAAGGAAAACTCTAGAAATTCCAGAGCGCCTGAACAGACAGGTTTAACAGCGGGAACAAAGCCCAACGCACCTGGATGCACCTGGAGTATTCCTTCAGGACCTGCTCAACCTGGCCAGCTGTCCGGGGCTCCTGGAAGATCTACAGGCGAACAACAGGGCTGTACAGTACAGCAGGCCTCTCCACTCAGGAGACTGACCCCTAACCACTTTATCAGACTAGGCCGGGCACGCTCTATGATACTTAGGAAGCAAGGTTACACAAAGCATACTAGAACATTGAATCAGGTGCCTGTGTCAATGCTCCTTGCCTGCTGTTACACACACTTATTTTAAATATTTCCCACCTTCTTTCTGGCACCAAGCCGGGCCAGGACCCCGCTGCTTTCCCAGTGGCACAGCACCCTGTGCTCATACTCATAGGATGGGAAGAAGCAGACCAGGCCGCCCGGCACCACGTTGCAGAGATTGGTCAGAACACGGCCTGTCTCATCCATCTGTGGTATACAGGCCGTGGGTCAGAACAGTACTGTGTCCAAAGCAGCAATGTAATACTGGTGCCCCTCCACTTGGAAGCATTACAACAATGAAGTCAATGACAAATCAATATGCTGGCATCCCTTTATTTCAAATCCTATTATTAGAAAATAAAAAAAAAAGCAGAATAATAAAATTGTAAATTCAGATTCATCAAATACAAACTCCAGGCTTATACCAACTTCCTAAATGAAAATGACAACCATAAAACCTTGATCCGATACTCACCATCTGTGATGTTTCCCGGTTCTGAAACGTGAACTCTAGCTCCTGACCAGAAGGTCCACTGCACAGGACTATGGGTAAGATGTTTTCTGGGGGAATCACGTGACCTGCAAAGGGAGTTAACCAAAAGCGTTGGTCCTGGCTTCGGGTCTTGAAGTTTGGGACCTGCGGGAAGTGCCCAGATCTCCTCACGAATCATCGGGCCCAGAAGCAAAGTTTAGCTACAGGGAAGACAGCAAGCTTTCCGTCCATTGTTTTATGGTGATAGGGAGGAGGTAAAGGTCTGCCCCCGGGCTACACTCACCACAGGAGAACTCAGTGACGCGATCTTCGCTCACGCCTGCCGCTAACAGAAGCTGCTCCTTGAAGTCGCCTACCTGCCAGAGCAAGAGAGAGGGTTGGCTTGGGCCAAAGTACCTTGAGCACCCCATGCTTTTGCACCCCCAAGTCCAAACAAGCCCACCAAAAATGGGACGAGCATCACCCACAAAATCTGGTTGTGCCCCATACCCTGCTGGATCCTGTGATGACTTACAGGCTGCATAGTTCCCCCAGCAATGACGATGGCCCTGCAATCCTTCAGCACGGGGGCAAAGTGGACCGCGGGGTTAAGCAGCAGGAACTTGAGGCTTCCGTGGGCTACTGTGCCTGCCAAGACAGACAGCTGACCTAGTCAGCCTTCACAGGCTGGGCACTGACTCATTAGGGCTGAAATTACATCAAGGTCATGGTAGCAAGAACCACTGGGCGGGTATCCACAGAGTGTCAGCATTTTCTAAAAAAATCAATGTCTTTTCAAGATACAATCCTGAACAAAATCAGCAATGTCCGGCCTCATACCATTATTATTATAAAGTTTTAGTGATGTGACACAGTGATGCTGACATTGGGATGGAACCTCCAGGGTTGGGGATTCGACTCCCACCCAAGTTCTGTGTGTGTGTGTGGAGTTCGCATATTCTCCCTGTATTGTGAGGCTTTCCTCCTAAAGTCAAAAGACATAGAGTTAGGTAAATTAGCAAACTGCTTATAGTGTATGTGCCCTACCATGGGCTGAAATCCTGTCAAATGTGTTCCCCAGCCTTGAGCTCTATGCTAATTGGATACTGGCTACAGGGCCCCATGTGACACAATTCCTGGATAAGCAATTGGAAGATGGATAGGTTTATTTCTGTAATTTAATCAAATTGATCAATTGCCTTCTAGCAAATTTGTTTTAAATATTTTTTGGTGAAGTATTTCTTTCACAGGCACCTTGTCTCTGGATCACGAGTCTTCCATCTGTGTTGGCACTGGTGAGAGCAGAAAGGAAACTTTCAACCTGCATCACGGGACAGGTAATGTTGCCGTGTTTGTCTTCTGCCACCTTCTGATCTGGAAGAGGTACTGCAGGACAATGACAAAATTAATAACCATTTGTAGAATACTCTGCAAGATATAGTAGGTATACATACAGAGGTCAGAAACCAATTTTTAAATGAATTTCTATTCTTTATAAAAAGAAAATACTGCATTTTAACATTAGAGAGGAACATCAAAGTTTCTCCGTTCAACCCTATCCAGAATAAGCAGTTAGATGATTGTGGGATGGATCAAAGTGTCCCTTGATAAAGTTTTGCCAAAGGACTGAAACTCCCTCACTGCAGTATAGTTTTCCAGTCTGAAAGCCTCCATTCAAATTTCAATTTTCCCGAATCAGATCTCCATCCACATTCATGTGCCCTTTCAACCAGAGCATGACAGAATTCTGCATGCAAGATGATGTGACGTAAAACAGCAAGACCTACGGCGTAAAGCCAGTGAGGGGGGGCTCCCATTTCAAACAGCTTTTCAATTCAAAAGAGCACAATGGTTTGCAGAGTATCAGCCCAGAATTGGCTTGAATTCATACCAACAGCCTCAGATCTGCAGACCTAGAAGACTGACTGTCACTAACGAAGGAGTTGCCTGCAACCCTCAGAAACAAAAGGTGTTTCTATTAAGCACAAAAAAATCTAAGTACAAGACAGCACTGGCAGCGAATAAGAGTTGGAAAGAGACAAAGGGGTGTTGTACATGGCCCAGCTCCACATTGGCCAACGTAGTATGAATGAGCAGACCCCATCCCCTTGTCTACCCCTCTAGGTCAAGTTTATTTATTTATAAGGATACAGGGGCACTACTGGGTATTGCCTTTGAACTTCCAACGAGCCCACCCACCTGTTTGTGCCTGTTGGCCACTCTGGAGGGACTGCAAGAAGCGGCCCAACCCCTCGATGCGCCGGTTCTCCTTATTGGTTGAAGTCACCTTCACACCTGACCCCTGGTATTTCTCCACAAACCCATATAGCTGGACAGGGAAATGCCAGCGTCAGAGAGGGGAGGGACAAGCAAACTACATTTGAAGCTGGAGTTACCATCAGGACCACTGTCTCTCCAAACGCCCCATCCTACCAGGCCAACATCCAGATTGCCACAATTGACCGCCGCTTTAGAAGCCTGATAATTATTCCATCTTCCTACAGGATGCTACACGTCTACATTGATCCTTTATCACATTCAGAACAATTATCACTATGGCAACATCACTGAGTGTCACATGACCCAAGTACAATGACAGGTTTGATAAGAAGCTGACGGAATGGTAAACAAATCAGCAGCAGAAATCCATGAACAGTGTGCTACCCATATCTCAGTTTAAAATTCAGACCCCATCAGGCACCATGGTGACCGGACCCCTGAGGGAGGAGAAGCAAGAACATTCTTCTTCACAGCTTAAATAAATGATGCTCTTGTTTCTCCCATACCTTTCTGCTGATCAGGCTTTTCTCAAAATATCTCTGCACCTTAATCAGAGCAAAAAGAAATGGACAATGTGGTTAGTTGGGGAGCGATGGCAGATGTTTCCATTCACTGACTCCACATCAAGGCTGCAGGATCAATGTAGCTCCATTGCACATTCCTCTAAACATCCAACCAGTTTTCTTTTGTGGGAGAAAGAGGGAGAAGCTTTTTCAATCTGAGATGAACAAAGAATAGAGCTTTCACATACCATTCGATCTCCTTAGAAAAACTACGTAACCAATTAACTTGTATGCACCAGGTTTCTCAATGCAACTGCAAATTGCAGTGAGTACAGTTTGGAAATTGCTGAATTACCTTGAATAGATTAATATTATCTATCTGCGCTTTGAAGAGGAAGTTATTGATTGTCAGCATCTCAGTTCCTGTATGCAAAATAGAATTATTTTCCATTTGTTCCAAAAAAAAATGCAAGTTCATCTACCTAGTGCATTATGCTTACAAAAGAATAAGGAGGATTTACAGTTCAGTGGAGCCAAATGTTACCATACCTGGCTGGGTCAGCTGACTGTGTGGATTCTGGCCAACTTTCCCTGCCAAAAGACACCATACATCATGAGGGTTCGGGCCAAAATACACAAATTACTGGATCGGACCATTTCCTTATCGACCGACCTGTGGGTTGACCTGGGTTTTGGCTAACTGAATGAGTTATCTTACAGCTGGTATGTCTAATACCACGCACCCCCAAGCATGTGGACCAATCCCTCCACCACAAACAGGATCTGCTTGACGTACATTAGGTTCTTGGCCTTCAGACGATTCCTGGGCGATAAACACAAACCAGATAACCTACGGTTAGAAAACATCCCAGTGTGCTGATGAGTACTCTGCTATAAACAGAGAATCGCTAACATTCACTTTGCATCACCTTCTTGGAGTAAATGTTGTACAAATGCCCTTGCACAGGTTTTCAGAATATCAGTGCTTTTCTTCTAAGCTAATTGATACACTCTTATTTCCTTACTTCACGACAAACAATACTGGTGCAAATCCCATTTTTAATGACAAAAGTGGAAAAAAAAAAAATTATTTAGACCCTTAGAGGACTCAAAGGCTCAAATGAGATTGTGAGCAATTAAATGAGCTTGTTTATTGCTACTGACACAAACAGCTCCTCAAATGCAAGTCTTCTGGAGTGCTCTGAGGAGGTGCTGCATTTATAAGCTGAATCCTTGGAGTCTCTAGCATTAAAGACCCAACTCCCTACACACACACACACACACACACACACACACACAAACACATGGCAGTTTACTGCCACCATGTGGTACTGAGAAAAACGTCAGCCTTCACAATGTGGGCTCGATTTGAGACCTGAGAGAACCCACCCCTAAAACAAAAGTGCTTGTGAAAAAACATCACAGCCAGACTTCAGGGCAAGACTCGGTTCAACGGGGACTAAAACCGGCCACTACACTGCACATTCCAACTAGGCCAGAGCGCCACAAGACTCAAAGGGTAACTGCTCTTTGGACCTGCTGATATTTAAATTGAGGCCAAGAAAATATCAAGGGTCTCAGTGTTGAACACTAAAAGAAGCTATGTGACCCGAAAAAAGTCAATGTAGCTGGAATAAGCTAAGTTTAAAGTTATTTCATATCAATATGAAGTTATTCCCATACAAGGATTTAAAAAGTCCTTTTTCTTTCCATATTATGTATTCACCATCAACTCTTCGGCACCATTTTATCATTCTTGTAGCTATCCAACTGTGCCCATGAATGAAACTACTGTATATGTCATTTTGCTGAACAGCAATTTGAAGGTGGAAGGAAAGTCCTAGGCTTATTCGGATCTGAGTGTCACACAAAGTCAGGGGCCTGGGGTGAGCTTCCTTCAGGGCATTGTCTACAATTCCCAAAAAAAAATACAGGTAGAGAAGGTACTACTTCATCAAAGGTGTTCCTCACCTGTACCGTTCCATGTACTGGGTCAGCTGGGAATGGGCACAGCTAAGCTGAAAATGGAAGAAGACAAAACCGGTCAGTGAACAGGTGGTCTAAACCGACACAGAGGTAGGCCCTACCTAAAACCAGAGGGAGAGAATGAGGAGGAGCAGGAAGCTCAGAAAGCTAACTGATCTGCATCCCAGGTGGAATCCTCACCTGTGCCCCCGTGACCTCAGAGCTGTGGATGCAGGCGATGGTGTCCATTAGGTTGTGTGCCTCGTCGATGATGACCACCTGGTCCTTGAGTTTGATGCCCGAGGCTCGGCGAGTGGCTTCGTGGAGCAGAGTCTGGTAGGGCAGCACCACGAGCTGGGCAGCGAGAGATACACAGAGAGACCGAGGGTCTTTAAAGAAGTGGACTAGGAAACCAGAACTGAAGTGGGGCTGCTTTCGGACTGTCTTTTATGGGAAAATCAAAGCGCAGGAACCCCAAGCTCACGCTAGGACAGTCACACACACACACAGGTAGGTAGACTGGTACAAGAAACTGGGATCGTCAAACAATTTCTCACTGCCCTAGTCATTTTAAGTGTCTCCATGTTCGGAAAAACCTAATGAGTAGTTAAAAGCAAAACAGAACCTTCATTTTATTAAAAATAACATTCAGGAACAACATTAAATAAGCTAAGGGGAGTATAAACGTGGCAGAAAAGAAGTCATGGTCTCCCCTCCTGGCCATGTGCAACAGTTATGGGGAAGCCTGAGCTGGCTGACCAGCTGCAACTCTGAAAAAGCTTCCGGAGAGTTCTGGCCTGTCGAGAAGAACCAGGATTCTCAAAGACCCTGCCCTCTTCCAGACTTGGCTCACTTTGCCTGCTGGGTCAGATGTCATCATCTTGCTTCGCAACACTTTCTATAAAAAGTCCTAACCAGTAACTGTATGATAAACTGCAGTTTAAAAATAGCATGACATAGGAGAGAGAAAAAAAAAAAAACTAACAGATATCTTACTGGACTGTTAGTGTAACAACTACACATGGTCTTTTTGGCTTGGCATTTTTAGACAGTCAGCATACTGAAAACACAAATGCTGAAACCTGGCAATTGTGTTGCATTATTAGAGTGTTACTAGACTAGAGAATACCAGGACTGGGTAGACACAGACATTGGGATGGGACCTTGCTTAGGTATGACGGGGGCAGGCAGGGAGGGGGAGCCAGAAGCCTCACCTGTGCAGCAGGCACTGCCAGGCGGCCCCCGTAGTAGGGGCAGGCCTTGACCTCCCTGCCCAGTGCCACCAGCTGCTCGATGTCCCGGACCTTGACCAGGGTCTCATCTCGCAAACCCTGCAGTGCCTCGTGTTTAGAGAAGGGGCACACCACCTTAGGCTCACCCCGTCTCCGTTTAGGTTCCACGCCTGTGGGCTTCTCTGTCTTCCCTGGGTGGGGGAGTCACAGACCATCACAGTCAACTCACTCAAATCAGCACCACACAAATCATCCCTCGTCACAGAACCCAGATGATACACACAGACGTGTCCTTTCTAGATCCAAAATAATGAACTGTCTTCTAAATAACTTCATTTCACCTATTGCACATTGACCCTACCACCTATGGGAATTCTCCCCTAAAATGGGGGGATTTATACATTTTGAGCGGGAATGCTACTCATGGCACAAGCATCCAAAAATAGCAAACAATCTTGCCTAAAACCTTGCATATATACATTTCAGACCTGTTTTTATTAATTCTTACCTTTAACTTTATTTGGGAATTTTTTTCCTCTCCACCAAACTGCTAGCAGAAACTGGTCCTTTGTGCCAGTTTCTTGTTTCTCAATTCCTCAAACTATAATATAACCGCTCTTTGAGGACCTAGGGACATGTATGTCCCATACTTTTAAAATTCCCACAATCCTTACAGTCCCTAATGGGTTTCAATCTCAGTCTTTTTTTCCTCCATTCTGTTTTTCCCGGTTTCCTGTCCCTCCCTCTTCATCTTTTTCCACTTGATAACAGCTCTGTTAATATCAAACTGCTCTCGGGGAAACCCAAGCTCTGATATGAGCATCAGATCAGTGAGGTTCGTATTATTCAGCCAATTTCTAAATCTTGTTTTGATCCCATTTTGTGTGCTGAATCTACTTTCACATGCCACACTCGAAACAGGTGTTAACATTGATATGTGTGGGAGTTACTCCACTTCAAGGAAAGCACTACTGTACTATGTTCACAATAGTCAACAAGGACATGAGCCGTACGCATCTGGGGAGGCCATGAGTTCTTTCAACACTGTGAATTCCAGTCTCGCTTCTTGCGCACTCACGTTAGATGAAAGGTTTTTCAAAAGTTTTTAAAAAATTGTAAAAAGTATTGCAACTGCTTTCTTTGGTTTCAAAACAGTGAAGCATGAAAAATGATCCATTATATAGGCAGGGAGTCTTCTATCAATTTCACCAATTAGGATCCAATGTACCTGCTTTTCAGGTCCCTAAGGCTGGTTTTTGAGTATGGCAATACAAGTTTGTCTCCTTTAAACTCATTAACCTCAAGAGTGATGAAGAATTCCAGTTCTGCAGGACCAGGGTGGGCTGTAATTTCTCTCGATGTCTCTTTAGTACCTTCGTCCATTGGCTGGATCATGGAGAAACCCACGTCTTCCCTTTGCTTAGAGAAAAGGACCACATGCATGAGCACGTCATTCATCACATGAGGAAGGGCCACATAGCTGAACTGTCTAACAGCAGTCAACAGGCCTTTGACTTTGTCAGGGTTCAGAGTGATGGGCAGTCATGGGTTCCCTGGGCTTTCAGTAATCTGCATACCACTGACATTATATTTTGAATTGAGAGCCACCCCATTGATTGGGCCCGGGTAAACATCAGTTGTGGCTTGTCCAGTTGTTTATACATTACATAAACGTGTTACTTCTTACAGCAGTCTTACTGAAAAACACTAAAATTGCTCTCAACTCTAGCTGAAACTACTTCACTTGTTCTATGGATGTGGCAACGTCGCTAGCACAAAGAGACAGACGGTGAACTGTATGGTTCTCTTCAACTAATTCTGAATTAAGTTTTTGAACAACTTCTTGGTAACATCCCATCATAACAGCAGCATTATCTCTACAAGCTGCTGCAAGTTTTCGTGCATCTAAACTCGTCTCGGTTGACTGACACGTACAATGGTGTCTGCTTTTCCGTCCACAGTTTCTGAAAAATTAAGCTTGAATTTTGTTGACGTCTGCGTACTGCCCGAGTCGTTCATTATGTCTGTAGACACTAAGGAAAACACTTTACTTTTTGGCACAGCCTTAAAAACATCATCCATTAGTATATTTGCAACAGCCTGTTGCATTTCTGACACAGTTTTCTCATTAACGTAGCTTCCATAGCTTGCAATGGCTGTCTTCAGCTGGTTTGGAAAAACAACATTTTATCTCTTTCATCCAGGTGACTTTTCCGCTAAGAGGTTGGCCATTTAAATTAACCCTTTTATCGCTTCCTCACCTTGCTATAGCTAATGTCATCGAAGTTGCTCAACTGCATTTTTTTGTTGTTGTTTCTGCCTCTCGATTTTATTTCAGTGTTACTGTATGTGTAACACCTTTTGAATGTTGAATCAGGGTTGACATTTTGTAGTGTCTGCTTGAAAACCACATGGTACTATAGGAACAGCAAATTGAAAAATTCAGGTCTCCATTCTTCATTTCTAGCCATGAATATATTTTTAGCCACCTAGCTTGAAATTTGTCGTTGGACTGCTTCACCACAAGACGAACGTGCCAAAGCTGCTACACTAATTCACTCAATGTCATTCTTTCCGAGATCAGGAGCGTTTTTCTCTTGGTGATCTACGTCCTCGGGAGATTTAAGTTTCAGCTAGTGGCTTATGATACTCAGTTTAACTGACATTAATTAAATCAACATTTATGGGAACATTTTTTTTTTAAGTTTCATTTATAATTCAAATAAGACACATACTTTGCTTTAATGCTACATGAAACAGCTTGTGATAGACACCACATGCATGAAGGACGACTTGGTAGAGAGAGGTGTTAGTTCATACACGGTGTACCTAGTGGAATAGGACAATGCACGGGATGGTATATTGGTTTGATTTACTAATTTTGACTGTTAGGTTCAACTTTATAAATTTGTATCTATATTTCAGTATAGCTAGTAACATGTGCTGGGCTGGGGGAATCTTTAGATTTGTGTACGATCCTCACAATCCCATGATGAAACTCAGGCCCTGCAGTCCCACTTTAGCAAATGCATCCAGAAGAAACACGATGTTGTTAAAAAAGAGATGCCTTTCCAATAACGCCCAAGGGGGCAGCACCATTGCCACACACCTCCACTGTTTAGGGTACGAATCCTGATGTGTGTGGCTGGAGTTTACACCCTCCAGCTGTGTCGTGCAGGTTTCTTCCCGCAGTCAAAAGATATGCAGTTAGGCTCACTGCTGTGTGAGAAATGTAAATGCCCTGCATTGGACTGGCATTCCATCCAGGGTGTACCCCTGCCATCTGTCCTAGGCTGCCTGGAATTAGCTCCAGGCCACCCCAAAAAACCAGCTCAGGATTGGAAGATGGTTGGATATGATTCATGATGCTATCTGGGACATTTTGGTGCATCTCCAGTTTCCCTCTCACCTTTTTCCAAATGTACACAGAAGAGCGACTGAACGGGAAACAGGAAACCTGAGTGGTCAGGGACCGGTTTGGGTTCCTCCTCAGTGTGGCAAAATGGGCTCACCGTGTTTGTTCCTCTGCATCTCCATGCAGCACTCATTGATGAGCTGCACGCTGCCCAATCGGCGGACCTCCTCATTGATGCACAGGTTCTGCAAGGGAACAGACATGCTGTTTACTCACAGCAGACAGACACGGGCCACCACCAGCAGCACATGTTCATCAGGAAATTTTACCGCAGCTGCCGGCTCAGTTTGTTTATGACCTTTTAGTTTGTTTTACCATTATCAACTGTTGCTTTGGACAAAAATATCTGTAAAGTACAAAAAACTAATGTTACACATAACACAATGAGCTGGATTTGGCTAAAACAGTCACGGCACTGCTTACATTCTTCACTTTTTGATGGTCAAGCTGTGCTGTAGACCAGACTTTAAACCAGCAGCGGGAGATGCTAACCTCCTCGAGACCCTTACTCACCTGCCGAGAGGCCAGAGAAACCACGCTAACGTCTTCTGAGAAAGGGCTCTTTTGCACCTCGTGCACAAACTGGGCCAGCTGGGAATGCGTACGGCTACAGTAGTAGATCTGGGCGCAAAGGAGCATGGGATTTGTAGTCTGCCAGGGTCAGCATGACATGCCGCAAAAACATGCATGCATCAATCCATCCATCTATCTATCCATTCATCCAACCTTCCAACATTTAACTGCTTATCTTGGTCAGGGTTGCAGAGGGACCTGGAACTTAGGCTCAAAAACATCCATTGCTTAATCTAAAAGTAGAATGAGTTGGAGTTGTTCAAAACCTTTGTCACGTGGTCTTCTTCCAAATCATCTTCCTCCTCGTCAAAAAGGCTAAAAAAAGAATACTGGTTGTAAACGTTACACAACCTACACCAAAAATGCAGCGGCACTACTGTACCCATACCAATCTTATTTCCTTATTTATATATTTCTCCCTATTTATTTTCCTGTATAAATCTCTCTGACACAGGGACTGCACTTAATT
>JAACJT020000001.1:8775768-8789381 GCA_009936485.2 Gymnarchus niloticus | reverse complement strand
TCTGACACAGGGACTGCACTTAATTTCGTTGTACCCGTTACAATGACAATAAAGATATTCTGATTCTGATTCTGACAAGTACAGATACAGTAAAATACCTCCATGATTTCACATGAAAATCATGAAAACTTTACTTAAATCAAAAATAAATGTAATGCTGGTTCTTCCAATCTCATTCAAAACTAAAAAACACAAGACAAAAGACACTCACCTCACCGATGAAACACTAGATCACAACCATTATCCTTTGGGTGAGAACATCGCAGCCCAAATCAGACCCACAATGCTTTTAGCCACTGTGCTATCCAAGGCTGGAAGCAGCTCCCCATGGATCTCAGATACGTCCCAATGCTAGCCATTTTCTACTGCTTTCCAGTGATCTGTTTTAATGCACCTATTTTATAATCCTTTTTATACCTTATTTTATTACTTGGTATATTCTAACACTCTCATTTTTATTTCTGCCAAGCACTATGGATGACCTTTGTGCATGGAAATTGAGCTATAAAAATAAACTTGCTCGGCTTTCTAAACCAGCCCACCTTCAATTTCGTTAATTAATTTGGGACTGTATTCCAGTCTTGGTTAGGCAAGTCCAATTCGTTCGCCTCAAACCGATCAATCCAAGCAATTGGAATTACAATCGACTTCGAAGCTTTTCCTTCAAGGAATAACAACAATTTTAACAATAGATAGGCAATGTACTGCAGACTTTCTAAATGATAGGCAGTGAATGGAGACAGATAACAAGCTTTATCAAACAATGTCAAAAACTGCATCGCTCCCAAACAGACCCTCACCTGTTCTTTGGTTTGGCATCATCGTCGCTTTCATAGTCAGCCACGATCAGCTCCTCCTCTCCATCATCAAGCCCCGCCCCCTCCCTTCCCTCCTCAGCACGTTCGGCACTAAGCTGCAGCAGGTGCTTCGCCTCCTCGTCCTCGTTGCTCTAGCAACAAGCAGCAAGCGAGGGCTGTAACACAGCTAGCTGCCATACCTCGCAGTCACCCAGAGTACCACATAAACACATGTTCACATGGGGCAAACTCTTACAGAGACATTCCCACCTGCAGCAAATAGATAATTTACATCAAATAGGAAGGGGGTTAAATCAGAAACTCTACAACTATTCAGTACAAGTACTCTGCCACATTTTAACTAAACATGATTTAGTGTACTTTAGGTGCTTCTTTAAAAATAAAAAAATGGCATCTATAATCGTTCAATAGCAGACCAAACACTGTAGGAGGTAGAAGCTTCATATATAAAACTTAATAGTTTCAGTTAGTCAATTGCCATCAAATCAATACTGATTCTTGGTGGCTCCATGGATTCATACTACCCATAGAGTTTTTGTGGCAGGGTAAGAGAGAAAATTCACAGGCCTTTCTTCCACGTAGTTTTATTTCCTTACACTACAGGTAATTTAGAGGCACCAGTCAAGCTAATAGCATGTCTTTGGACTGAGGGAGGAAACGGAGTACCCAGAGGAAACCTGTAAAGACACGGGGAGAACATGCAAACTCCCCACCCACAGAGCAGAGGCAGGATTTCAACCCCCAAGCCTGGAGGTGTGGGACAACAGTGCCACCCACCTTTATAAAGTGTTCAATTAATGTACTCTTTTCCCTTCAGTTAAAAAAAAAGTTGATGAACTCTTTCTCAAAGATAACTGAGTGCTGTATTACAAGCAAAAGGGGCTTCAACAATGTTTTATTTAAGGTGTGTGCACAGTTATGCAACTAGGGTATTTTATATTTCTTATTTTCCCTAAAATGTTTCATATGTTTCTCCCTTTAATTTGTTGGTAGCAATATCACATTATTAAAGGGCAGGAAAAGATCTTACATGAATAATCTTAGTTTAATTTTTTTACAAAAAAAACAGCAATTTTAAGAGTGGTGTACAGAGTTTTTATGCTGACTGTAAACCTGTAGCTTTGATCTATGCAGGGTGTACGTGTGATGTCGGTACCTTGCGCTTCAGTCCGCACCGAAGCTGCACATTGTGTCGAATCAGCTCCAAACGCTCCTCCCTCCTCTTCCTCCTAATCTCCTCCTCCTGGACAGAGGACAGAAAGAAAAAAGGAAAGAACAGGGCTCAGCTGCCACTTCACAAAGTTACATACCACTATCATCAAAACAGGCAGCACTGACAAAGAAATCCCTAGACATTTCATGCGAGGATGGACATCAAATAAAGTTGGTTTTATTGTCATACCATCCATATATGAGAAAAGGTTCCCACCTGATCACGGCGTAACATACGGACAAGAATGGGGAAAAGGACAGCTTAACAATAATTTACGGCATAAAAACAGGGTGATGTGGGATGTGGTGGTGGTGGTGGGGGGTGGGGTTAGACTTATGACATGATGCATGTGTCAATGAATAAAATAAACAGTACAAGAACAATAAATAGTGCAGCGGCAAGAAAGAGTCGGTGAACCACTAATTAGTACAGAAAAATTTATTTAATAACAGCAAGGTCAAAGAGCACATATCCTATATTAGCCTATATTAACCAGATGGCCTCATATAACTTCAGGATTGGCCACGTTCTTGAGGCACTCATGACTGGCTGCCCAATCATGAGCAGTCACAAAATAGCAGAGAGACACCCAAAGGTGCTGTAAATCCCCCATAGTGTTAGCTATCAAACTGCCCTACCTTCAGTTTGTTCACCAGATCCCTCTCGGCCTTCTTCTGCACAAACTCTGCAATCCAGTCAGGCTCTGTAGAGGACGAGAGGACCACGGAGGGGGAGCCAGCCAGCCGGGAGCCAGCGGAGGAGCTGTCCGTGGCGTCGGTCCTGTCTTCCAGAAGGCTTGCCGCTTCCTGCTTCTTCTTTGCCTCGTGGTCCCGCAGCCAGGAGAGGGCGCCACAGATCAGGCTCAGGGACTTGCCCTGAAATCCAGCGAGAACCACGTAAGTAAATGACATCGTGACAGATTTAGGAAAAAAAAAAAGTATGCTAAAAATACAGCATTGGGAGACCATGCACTAAACAGGAAACTTTCAAATTCCGAATGTCAGTTGATAATTAACTTAAATGCATGATATTCCCTTAGTATACAAATATAGTGCCTCCAATAATGTCTTGTGGGGTGAAGTTTTTCTATGAAACTAAAACAATTAATACATGTCACTATCCAGTAAAGTGACAGGCATCTAATTCTATATCAAATTTAGCAAGGAACGTAACTAAACTTACCGTTCCAGTAGGGCTCTCGAAAATCCCAATCTTCCCTTCATCCAGGGTGGTGTATAGAGCCTCCATGAACTGCTTCTGGATGGAGTACGGTTCGTACGGAAATGGGAAGTGGGGTGTCGGGTTCTCCATGTCTGCAAGAAACTGAAGTGAGAAAACTCGATGAGCGATGTCCCGGTAGATCGACATTAAAAATATGAAATACGAACACGCATCCTCCACTCGGTAACCAGATCATTATTGTGCTAATCAGGAAAAATCTTAATTACCAAAACAATCCCCTTGATGGATTGCAGTTATGCGTTACCTATCAATAAAAAGTAATTCATACAGTTAGCTCACAAACTGGATCGTCACACAGCAAGCATTTTCACGGCATTTGGCTTCGGAAGAGCGCGCCGATTCCACGAGGGCTCCTCGACCAATATCACACCGTGCGTTTCGGTGGAGGAGGACAAATACCAAGTTTCAACCCAGCTGTCAAGCTATAATTCCTCTCCTTTTAGGAGATGCAATATTTTCCTTTGCAAAACATTTACGTGCGTTTTATTTATTTATTTATTTATTTATTATAGGGGAATAGCACTAGTTTTTTTTCCTAGCCAGCCACATGTGCGTTTAAAAAAGCATTGAATACCCGTACGTATTCACACTCCCGATTTTGTAATGTGAGTGTTGCACAAATAATAGGCTGACACGATCTAATGCAGTTTTCACGACTTGGTTCGTTGGGCCTTCTGTTATTTGTCATTCGGTATTTTCGGCTTGGGTTAATATTACATAATATGATATTTAGTATGTTGTCATTGGCGGCTGCTCAGCATTTTTCGCTCGACTTGTGACCACTCGTTGTAGGACGGTGCCTAAACTCAAAGCTCCAGTTAAAAGCGAGCGCTGCCTCCTCTCCGCTTTCTCTGGAAACTTCTATGCCCTTCCTTCTGCGGAAAGCCAGTGCTTTAAATCGTACCCGTCTGTAACAGTGTGCTGTGTATTAGCCGACTACGGTGCACGGCACTTCTCCGTCCAAAGGCTCTTAGCGATATCCTCACACCGCAGCTTCTATAAACGCCTGGGCAATCGCAAAGATAAATGACCGTGTACCTCTAGCCAGCTTAAAATAAGCGGGCTGCTCTAATTGATAATTATATCATAGCTCAGTGGCTGGACTTCAGTTTGCAGTACAGCCGGCCGATTTGTCGTGTCGCATTTCATTAAGCGAGTAGGGGTTTTTTTTTTTAAGTTGTGAGTTTGAATTCTTTTGGTCTTTTCTGTCACCAGCGAGGCGCTCTGGGCAAAGCTATATCCTATATAGCTGCCGATCGCTGGAATAATCTAGAAATTCAGGGTATCTGAGCGGTTTGCGAGACCGATATGACTGCTGAAGAAGAAATGAGCAATACAGAGGAACAGGCGATTCAGATGGAGGGAGTCGACATCACCCCCAAGCAAGATGGAGGGGTCTTAAAGGTAATGTGTTGGAAACCGGTAGCAAAAGATCCTGCTCGATCGCGGATGAGATGTCAGCATACCTAGGTATAGGTTACCTAGATGATTAGCTTTCACCGTTAACGATATCTATAACATTCATAGTTCTTGTAATAATGTGATGCCGACGAGCTGCGGTCCTGCATTGAATGATACTGACGTATATGATGTTATATATGATATACATGTATTTTGCCTACAGTGAACGAGAACACATCATTCTCGTACGCTTGGGATGTGGTGTTTAGCTACTTTTTGATGCATGTTTCGGTCACCGTTTACTTCCTGTAAAAGGATGAGGCTGCCGGTCGGGTGCCGCTGGGTCCTTGCGCCCGTCGCCGGGGAGCCCCACTTTCTAGAACGTTGTAGAACATTCTTGTGATTGGTGAACAACCTTCAAACCAGTACTTAGGTGGATCTTAAAGAAAGCAACACTCAAAAAAAACAAATGCACTAAGGCCTAAATGTTTTTTTTTTTTCCTGCTGTTCCCGTGTATCAGTAACCCTAACATTTTCATGAGTCCTCCTGCAGACGCCACTGAAATTGCCGTAGCTAACTAGGCCTATATCATAACTGTGTCCTTACTGAACGCATTAGGTTGTCTCAGACATTTGGTATAATGAATTAAGTTTGCGAAATTTCAAACCTCTTGAGAAACTTTTTACTTGTGCAACTCTTTAATTTGGGGCTCTAAAGGTAACGTCTTGCGCGCGCACACAACTTCTTGCAGGTTAAAAAGGATTTTCATTTGGCTTTTTGCTAGTTAATAGTGACGGACCAACAGTTGGCCATATGGTTAATAATAGGAATTGGTAACCCTAAGCTTACTGCTTCATATGGGGTTTTCCTGTAGTATCCTACATTAAAGTATGCAAACTGAATTGCTCCAGTAAAAGCTGTGTGAGTGTTTAGCCAGTGCAAAGTGTATCAAAAACTGAAAGCTCTGTCTTTCTGCCCCCCCCCCCCGCAGCTGGTGAAGAAGGAAGGGACAGGTGCTGAACAGCCTCTGACTGGGGATAAAGTCTTTGTGCACTATGTTGGCAACTTGCTCGATGGCACAAAGTTTGACTCAAGCCGTGATCGGGGTGACAAATTCTCATTTGAGCTTGGGAAAGGTGTGTTGGCTCTCCATTTGGTCTCTGCAGCAGTCTTTGTAATGTGATTTTAGTGTGCTCTTAAGAAGTGTGTATGTGTCTCTGTCTGAACTTTCATTCTGTCTGTGGCATTTGTGGGCTGCCTCAGCTTCCGACACCTTTGGCCTTGAGCCTGACCGTGCCTTTTTTTTGTAAGGACCACTTCCCGTATCAGTAATATAGTAGACTGAATTGATGGATCATTCTGGAAGGTGGATGCAGTTTTTCTGTATTTTAAAGTGAATCTGCTATAGTGAAGTTGTGCATATGTTATTTGTTAGGTTTTTGCTAGTATATTCAAACAAATAACATATGTAAAATGTAAGGTGTGAAGAGCATAGATCAGTTAATGTTTTGACAGCTTTTGGACTGATGTGGGCACTGATGTCAATGCAAACTTTTTCCATGTACAGGTCAGGTGATTAAAGCATGGGATCTGGGAGTAGCTACTATGAAGGTAGGAGAAGTTTGCCAGCTTATCTGCAAGCCAGAGTATGCCTACGGTTCAGCTGGCAGCCCTCCAAAGATCCCCCCCAATGCCACCTTGGTGTTTGAGGTAAGGGCTGGTAACATGCAATAACATGAAGTCACAATTATAGAAACTTATTTTTATGCTAAAGTTGGTCAGCTCGTGGTCGTTAACAACGCACCAAAATATATGCTTAATATACAAATGCGAGGATCAACCCACCCCACTTAAAAATCTTTTGTCTAAGAATACAGGTTGGCACTTAATGTGTACCACAATATGCAACTACTTTGCTGTTGACAGCAGCGGAAGCAAATTTTGTGGGCATCTAGAATCCTCAGGGTGCTTGGGAGTTGACAGTAAGTGCAGTTTATGAAGGGCCAGGCCAGAGGGTGCAAAGCCCTCAGTATCTGGAGTGCATTATAATGGCCTTTTGCCAATTTTTGACTGTGTCCACCAGTCAAGAGCATAAGTCCCATTTATTGGGTGTGATGGGGTAGAAAATGAAAAGCTACTTTAGAAACACTGGACTTTGAGTGCTGTAAACATCCACTGGTGGTGACATGGAGTTTTAATTTTTTTTTTTTTTTTTTTTGGAAGAGCCCAAGGTTAGTCCTCGGTAGGTGACACCAGTCAGTTCTCTGGTCTCAGTCATGGTTTTTATCTCCATTGTTACTAACTTGTGCGGTCTTAAATTTGCAGAGAGGCTTCTGTCTGACAAATTAAAATCTAGTGTGGTTTTTTTTTTTTTTTGCCAAGGGGGGTGGCATTGATATTAACATCATTGATGCCAGCAGTGGTAAACAGCTGTAGAATACACCATCTACATATATAGACTTGCATACTAACTTCTAATGAAAAATCATGCCTAAGAGCATTTTTGTCAAATAAAAGCCACATTAACTTTATTCACTTAGTGTAAACATTTTCAGGTGACTTAATTGCTTTATTGAGAGAGGATGTGGCTTAAAGTGAAGAATGCCTTAAATCCCGGTATGCATAATTATTAGGCAGATTTTTGCTGCTGGGAAAATGGGCCAAAAAGAAAACCTAACAGAAGATGAAGACAAGTACATTGCTCCAAAAAATTAAGGGAACACTGAATCATCATAGTCTAACACAAAGTCAGTTAAACTCCAGGGATATCAATCGCTCTAGTCAGGAACCATAAGCAATTGTAAATCAACTTCAGCTGCTTTGGTGTAAATGGGAGTGACGACAGGAGCACTGGAGAGGCAAGACAACCCCCAAAAAGGAACTGGTTTTACAGGTGGTGGCCACAGACAATTGTTCTCTCCTCATCCTTCCTGACTGATTGCATTTTGCTAGTGTCCTTGTCACTACTGGTAGCATGAAGCGGTACCTACAGCCTATTCAGGTTGCACAGGTAGTCCAGCTCCTCCAGGGTGGCACATCCATATGTGCTGTCACAAGAAGGTTTGCAACTGGCCACTGGTGCACATGTTTCTGATGAGAGAGTCAGAAATAGACTCCATGAGGGCCCAATGTCTTGTAGTGGGATCTGTCCTCACAGCCCATCACCGTGCAGCTCAATTGGCATTCGCCAGAGAATATCGCAAGCACCATTGGTGCTTTGCTCTCTTCACAGATGAGAGCAGGTTCACACTGAGCACATGTGACAGATGTGAAAGAATCTGGAGACGCCACGGTGAACGTTATGCAGCCTGTAACATCATCCAGCAGGACCAGTTTGGCGGTGGGTCAGTGATGGTCTGGGGAGGCATGTCCTTAGAGGGTCACACAGACCTCCATGTGCTAGGCAAGGGTCCCCTGACTGCTGTTAGGTACCAGGATGAAATCCTCAGAGCTGTTGTCAGACCTTATGCTGGTTCAGAGGGGCCTGGGTTCTTCCTGGTACAGGACAGTGCCTTCCTCATGTGACCAGAGTGTGTGGGCAGTTCCTGGATGATAAAGGCATTGCCACTGGATGGCCCACCTGTTCCCCAGACCTGAATCCAATTGAACCACTGGGACATTATGTATTGGTACATCTGACACCGCCAGGTAACAACACAGACTGTCGAGGAGCTCACTGATGCCCTGATCCAGGTCTGGGAGGAGAACCCCCCCAGGACAACATCTGCCGTCTCATCGGGAGCATGCCCAGACATTGTCAGGAGTGCAAACAGGCACATGGAGCCATACACACTATTGAGTCACATTGAGTTGCTGTGATAAAATTCATGCAAGTACGATTAGCCTGTGATTTTAAATTTTTTGCTTTGGTTTTCAGTGTGATTTTGAATCCAGCCCTCAGGGGGTTGATTTGTTTCCATTGACCATTGTCACGTCATTTTGTTCTCAACAAATGACAGTACTACTCGGTAAATATTTTCCACTTGAATATTTTGTTCAGCGAGATCCGATGTGTGATTTGTTCCCTTAATTTCTTTGAGCAATGTCATTAACTGGCTTTCAGAGCGCTACAAAGCTATTGAAAGTGCAAAGATATTAAACCGTGATCACTGCACATTTAAAAGATTTGTGAGCGTGAGATGTTAAAAAAAAAAAAAAACTTGAAGAAAATATACAAATTAACAAGAAGACCCTTGAGAAAAATGAAACAAAGTATCCAGGAACCCTTTGGCCTCAAGTGCCACCATCTTTCAGAACTGCAACCTTCCTGGATTCTGCAGAAGCACAAGGTGCAAAGTAAATCGCATGATTGGTAAGGTCAGAATAGTGGAAAAACAGCCTCCTTTAAATAAAAATCGCAAGCAGAAGCATTAAGAATGGGCAAAACAATATATGAAGACAGATTTTTCAAAGGTTTTGTGGGCAGATGAGTAGGCCCAGGGCTGGGTTGCTGACCGGCATCACACACCAGTTCGACTGAAGCATCGTTGAGGTGGGGGAAGGATAATGATATGGGCTGGAATTAATGACAGTGAAATGGTTGGACCATTTTGAGTGGAAGATGCACTCCAAAAACTGCTGCAAGTTGCTGGAGGGCATCTTCCTCAAGCAGTGGTACCAGAAGAAGCCAGCATCATTCAAAAGGTCCGTGAGACTGAAGCAAGAGGATGCTCCATGTCATGTGTCTAAGTACACCAGAAATTGGCTGGCCAGCAAACGGTTCAAAGATGGTAAAATGGTGACTTGGCCCCCTTGCTCACCTGATTTGAACCCAATAGAAAACCTGTGGGCCTTCCTAAAGAGGGAGATTTACAGACAAGGAGAGCAGTACACATCACTGAACAGCCTGTGGGCATCTGTCTTGGTTGCTTAATCAAAGATTAGGCCCAATCACATTAAGAAACTGACAGAATCCATGGATAATAGGCTAATAAAAGTGTTAGAAAAGAAAGGTGGCTATATTGGCAAATAATAGTATTTTTGTTAGTAGTTAAACTTTTGAATTTTTTATAATTGTGTGTGTTTTGCTCTTTCATGAAATTATCTAAAAATTAATGCATTTGTTGCATAATAAATGTGCACACCTACTCTGAAAAATTATTTTCCCCTTGTAACATAAAAATCTCAAGTCTTTAATATTTACTGTTGCAAGAAATTAATTGGTATTGCTTATGTTGTCTATTAAACAGTTTAAAAAAAATCTGCAGAATACACATTTGCGTGGTAATTATGTACACAGTGTAAGCTTCGGCAATCAAACAGCTGTATACTAATTAATAATAAACTAGTGTTCCTCCACCAACAAATGAACTTCGGACCTGATGTGCCTGCTAGAGGTGCATGATAATTTTCACTGCCCCATATGGTTGTTTATCTGTCTTGGGCCGAGGCCTGAATTTATCCTGGTTTTTCGGCTTCATCCCTTGTTAGGCAGAGCGGGGCTTCATTTTGCACTTTGCTATCGGACGTTGCATTCTTTCATCATACACTTATTTTTTCTCTTCTATGAGAGCAGTTGATTGAATTTCTGCACTGTGTCCTCCTGAATGAGAATTGCTGTGATGAGTAGATGGTGCCTTTGTGTTCGGCTAATTGGACGGCGTTTTCTAAATGTCTTCCACCTTCGCGTTTGCCCATTTATTACACTGTGAAATGATCGAAGTTTACTGAATTGAACTGGTTAAATTTCATATTGGTGGTTAAACAATAACTTCAGTGTAATGTTTTGAAATGCTTATTTAAAATGGATTTAAGTCATGCTTTGATTAACTGTAATGACAGCACTGATTGCGAAAGCACGGATGTAGCATTGATATTGGTAGGCAGCTTTAAATGTACTACGTTCATACGTAAATGTCAGTGTGTTTGCATTCATGTCTTCAGGTGGAGCTGTTTGAGTTCCGTGGGGAGGACATCACTGATGATGAGGACGGTGGCATCATTCGACGGACGCTCTCGAAGGGGGAGGGCTACTCCAAGCCAAATGAGGGGGCTGCTGTGGAAGGTCTGCCATCTGAGCGACCCTTATAATTACACTTGGCTGGTTGCTGATTTTGCACAAACTGCGTGATCGGTGCCATGATAAATGTTGACTTTTTGAGTAATAAGCTGTGATGATTACAGTGATCTTTAATGAGTTGTAAGGTGTGTGTTCAGTGACGAGGCTAAGTTCTGTCCAGGCATCATTGTAGTTGTTTGAGGGGAGCGGTCGAATCACAGTGTGGTCAGAATATTATAAGGCGTCTGTGTGGTTGTTTATACCAAAAGTGAACAGTGACCCTGCTCTGCAGTGGCTCTGGAGGGTACCTTTGAGGGACAAGTGTTTGATCAGCGGGAACTAAAGTTTGAGATCGGTGACTGTGACAGCCTGGACCTTCCTGTTGGTGTGGAGAAGGCTATCATGGCCATGGAGCAGGGAGAGGAGTCCATTTTCACAGTCACAGCAAAGTAAGTCCCTTAAACTTTATGCTTTTTCTTCCAATGTGGTTGTCCTTCAAGATCCGATTAAAAAAAATAAATAAATAAATAAAAATTTGAAACGACTGCATCATGTATATAACGGCGGTAAATGTTAGGCTGTGTTATGGTTCAAGAACTGTCATCACTGAGTGGTTGGATTTGAGCTTTTAAGTCACCCAGTGATGAGGCAGTGTTACATCTTCTCGAACGATGCGTCTGCGGTGCTGCATTACACCTTTAAGGCCTCAAGATTCTCTATTTTTATTCCAGGTATGGGTATGGAAGTGCAGGCAATGCCAAGTTCAGCATTCCTCCTGGTGCAACTCTGAAGTACAAAATCAAACTGAAAGCTTTTGAGAAGGTAGGACCATTGACTCCTAGGTGGGGGGCTTTCTGCCCATGCTGTTGGCTTTTATACAGTGATTTCTGTATGCCCCCCTTTTTTTTTTTTTTTCTCCCCCCCTTTAGGCTAAAGAATCTTGGGAAATGAATACGTTTGAGAAACTGGAGCAGAGTGCCATTGTGAAGGAGAAAGGAACTCAGTATTTTAAGGTAGGTATTATGTATAGGGTCATCACCATATCCTGTGGCTGATTTTGCTTGTTCCATTTGGTTCCTTAATGTCTGCATTTATGAATCCTCTTATACTGGAGAAGAATCTAATAACTGGTTTAAGAGGATGAGTCAGTGGCATCCAGTGTTTTTCTGCAAGCTGCTTGTATGTAACTTTTTGGCAAAATCTGGTGATGGGGGGCAGGCCATGGTGCTCAGAGAAACTACTTTTCCAAGTGATTTATGACCCAGTTGCTTTAGAGAAGGTCTCCTTATCCTTGTGACTTGGATGCTGCTGTAATGGTTATGATTCTGAGGCTGAACTGACCTACCGTGGTGGTGGTGCTGTGCTGTAGGAAGGCAAGTTCAAGCAAGCCACCATGCAGTATAAGAAGATTGTGTCCTGGCTGGAGCATGAATCGGGCCTGGCAGAGGAGGACGATCAGAAAGCACGAGCGCTGAGGCTGGCGGCCCACCTAAACTTAGCCATGTGCTATCTGAAGCTACAAGAGGAGAACCAAGCGCTGGAAAACTGCAACAAGGTACTGTAACTGGACATGATTTTCAATAGCAGAGCGGCCCAGTGGGGACATCTAATGTGAGAATGTACAAGATGTGTTGTCTGCATGTAATATTTTCATCACATGATCAAAGTCACTGATTACAAGCTACTCATAAATGCATTTAAATTTAAGTAGAATAAACTGGTTTGTGGAAAGCTAGACTTAAGGTTATTTTAAGAAAGTTGTATCAAATTGCTATCATGGAATGCTCCATAAACCTGGCTGTAAGGTATGAGGCTGCTATGTGACAACTCTGCCTCCTTCGCAGGCTCTGGAGCTGGACCAAAATAATGAGAAGGCCCTGTTCCGTCGCGGCGAGGCCCTCTGTGCCATGAAGGAGTTTGAGCAGGCCCGGGATGACTTCCAGAAAGTGCTGCAGCTGTACCCCAACAACAAGGCTGCTAAGGCCCAGGTGGCCATCTGCCAGCGGCAAATGAAAGCACAACATGAGAAGGACAAGCGCCTCTATGCCAATATGTTCCAGAAGTTTGCTGAGAGGGATGCGAAGGTGAATGGCTGTTAGTAGCCCCCACTTTATGCCCCCCACTGCCTTAACTGTAACCTCTCAGGCCTGGGAAATTTCACCTATGCTGCTCTTGCCAGCAAATGCTAACAAATATGAATTTTTAAACGACCTGGCCATGTATTAAGCTTTATAATAGAAGTGGAAATGTTTAAACTAGTTCATCTTTATTTCATGAATAAACTGTTTACTTAGCATCTAGTGGGCTGCTGTTGAAAATAACCTGTGCTAAACAGCATTGGCGTCGCTAGACCCCTTTTACTGGGGCACATGCCCCAGTATTTATCCCACGTTCAGCTTTCAACAACATTTGGATGGGGGGAGGTCTGCACCCCAGTTTAGCTTTATGTCTAGCAACGCCCCTGCTAAACTGACAGTTTAGATTTAAAGCAATGTGATCTCTCAGCATGGATGTGGCTTTGCAGTATCCTCTTGCACCAGTAGATGGCTCTACTGTTTGAACTTGGATGTGTTAGTGTGTTGAGAGGGTTGTGTTTGGGCTTGTTCCCACAGTCACCCTGTTGTCTAAATCTTAAGCATTTTGAGGTGATTAATAAGAAATGAAAGGTCAGAAATTCACACAGCCTTGTTGCCAGGAGAAATGCATGCCACTAAGCAGCAGCAACTTGTTTCTAATTTACAGAAAGAAGCAGGGAAGGTGAAAGAGCAGAAAGGACAGCAACAAGAGAATGACGAGGGGATGGACATTGAGGAAAACGGCACTCAGGAGCAAATGGCAGCTTAAATTAGTTTCTTCCCCCCCCCCCCCCCCCCTTCTTGGCCCCCCCTTTTTTTTTTTTTTTTTTTTTTTTTTCAGCTTGTGGATGTCTTTTTTTTTTTT
>JAACJT020000001.1:8763200-8775668 GCA_009936485.2 Gymnarchus niloticus | reverse complement strand
GAGCCAGAGTCCCACACTACTGCCAGAACCATTTTGCCATTCTCTGTAGGAGAATGCTCTGCAGCCCAACGTAGCTTTTTTCTGCTCTTGGAACTAATAACCTGCCCTCTGAGAGCAAAGCAAACGGGGGCGGGGATAATGGAACAAAGATCAGATTCTTCTCCCTGGGGTGATTAAACAGTTAAATAAATTTAAAAAAAAAAAAAAAAAAATTGGCACATTCTCATAAAACTCGTAAAACACTACCCAGGCTTAAAATTTATTAAAAGGGACATAACCCAGTACTCGGTAATCTTTGAGCTACAACTTAAATTTTTAGCCAAGCCCCTCAAAGGACCGGCGGCTGGGTTATAACAATAGGCCTAAATGATGAAGGCCAATTCAGGCCGGTGAGCAGCAGACTCGAACCCCAGCCTCCACACACTGGGAAGCGACACCATACTCACTGTGCAACTTTGATAGTGTTGGCTTCTGAATGAAGAAGCTTATCCAAGTAAATTACCCATTAAAGTACAACAATAAAGGATTCAGGCCAAATCTGCCCAGTGGCTAGCAGATTCAAACCCCAGCCTCCACACACTGGGACGCAACACATTAGCCCCATGCCACTCTGCCATCACCAAACCCAAACGAGAAAGCTTGCTCAAGTTAATTAACTTACATATACAGTAAATTATAATACATAAAATATAATGTAATATGTACAACAGTGGATGCAGACATACATTTACATATAGAATTTAAGATACTAGAAACTGGCATTTCTCAGCCTAAAATAACAATAGTTAAACATGCTTAATAGTCGAGTCTGTTGATCTGATAGACAGTGAATAACGCTGTAATCATAATGCTGGTTCTCAAAAAAGATGGAACTCACGAGTCGAGCTTCGGCGTGAACTCTACACAGTAAAACCGGTTCAGCTGAAGTCCGCCCACACCAGTGGATGCACAAACCATCAAGAATAGAGAATTTTGCCTTATGTTCACCACACGCATCAGTAGTGTAGCAGTTATGTTGTTTTGGAAAAAGTGGAATACAGCGTAAAATTTGCAACAGCACGCATGACACTGGTTTACATAAAAACATTGTTGCCAATGCTGAAACATCTTAAGACTGTCACCTGAAGCAGAGAGAAGTAGCGTACAGTTTAAGCCCCCATTAGTCAGCCAAGTGATTTTGCTTAAATCATTCAAGATCAAAATCATTTAAGACAACGGATGAAATGAGCGGCATCAAGCCGCTGATCCTCACCATCATGTAACACCATCCAGACGTTAACCTTCACATCCTAATGAAGAATTACTTTGTGTACGAGTCACGAGATACAATGTGTACACATGCGCATTAACGCGCGCAATGAATTTTGGGCTGCCTTCAGTATCCATAGCAACCCGGTATACAAACGCGAACCTAACGAAAGCGGATCTTCATACTTTCATGCCGAATGCGAATGTGAATGTTCCGCGTGCATGTCCCCATTCCGAATGAGACGTTAATGCGCATGTTCCGCGTGCACGTCTTCCTTCCGAATGTGCATCTTAATAATGGCAGGAATCATCCCCCATAGTTGGACCTGTTTGTGATGGCCTTCGAGCTACAGCACAGTACAGGGGGCTGCAGACTGAACAGGATACCTATATGATGATACAAACCTCCACATTTTTGTTGGATTTTGTATTCAGTGTTTGTTTAAAGGATGCTTCGTGCATCCATGGGTAGTTCTGGGTGGTACGCTCTCAACAAACAAAGGAGGGCTGTGAGGGCTAATAAAGAAACACTGAACTGTACAGATTAATTGGCTAAGCTTTAAACAAGGCTGACTGGCTTAACAAACTGAGACTCTCATTCAGTAGTGGTCTGTAAAAGAAAAAGTACAAGATGTTTTTTGAGTACTTCATCTAGCTTCCAAATGTAACTCTATGGATACAAAGAGTCAATTAGAATAATGAGTCTGTAGAACACAATACTTTATAAGCAGTTTTATTGTAAATGAGTAATAATGTCTGTTCACTGTAAGAAGTTGAAAATGTCAAAAGTAAAAAGCTACGTGGTGATAACACCACATAGTTGAACTAAAAGTAATAAAATCATGAAACATTATATATTATTAATTTGTTCTCTTGTTCCTTTGCTTGTGATTAGCATCCGGCAGAGTTAATCACCTCAGCCCCAAAGTAGTCTCATTATAACCTCATGGAAGGCCAACAGTTATTAGCCAAAGAGGTCAAACAGAGAGTGGAAGTGAGGCATCCCAGACAAGCCAAATGTTTCAATTCCCCCCAAAAGGGTGTGCAGTTTCTGTTAGGTATTTGATCTGTTGTTAACCTGAAGGCCTACAATCGTGAGGATTTAATCCCACCTTTTCTCTTGTCATTTTTGGAATTTTTCTTAAGCACTTTTTTTTTGGGGTGGGGATATTTTTTCAATAACCTGTCTTGGACCTGTATGCATAAAAGGGGGAAATGAATGCCTAAATGTCTGTAAAAAAAAAGGAATATTCACAATCTTTATTATGTTCCATTTCCATTTTGAATGATTGTATAAGGCTCTGGTAACTGTCTGTTATAATGTGTTATTTTTTTGTCGATTTAACATCCTATTATTTGGATCCCCAAATCTTCTGCAGCGGTTTTGAACTGTCAAGGAGCTTAAAAAGAGAGAGTTTCAGTTCATATCATCGAGTAAGTGACACAAATCTGTCAGCTCCTTAGCAGCACGCTCCAGAACCATGTTCTTATCAGCTGTCTGAAGCATGGCCTTTAGACTGGCCCAGAAGACTTGTTGCTTGCATTCATCTTTGTGCCACTCCAAGTACGTCTGCTGTCTCAGAAGAGTCCTCAGCTTCAGAAATTTCTTGGGGAGAGAGTGGGCAGGTATGGGTTCTAGCAGAATGAAGACCAGGGAGTCTTGCTGGATGCTTAAAGCCCGGTGCTGGGCGAAAAACAGCTCATAGTTGCACCACTCACTCTGGACAAAGTTCTGGGAGAGCACAAACAGAGTCTTGTAGCTACCCTCCACACAATTGATGATGTTGTCTATGATCCAGTCACCAGGAACAAAGTCCCTTTCATGGATGCACAGGTTAAACATTTCTGCTTCCAGGTTGGTCACCAGCTGGGTCTCAACCCACTCCGCATCCTTCTGGCTGTAGGAGATAAAGGCATGGTACTTGAAAGTGGCCGTCCTCAACCTTTTGGCCTCCTGGTAGCCCCTGCGCTTTACTCTAAGCCATACCCACAGCATACGGAGGTACCAGGCCCCATCAAATGTGTAGAATGCAAATCCCAACACTGCAGTTACAGTTACAATCATTACTAGAGATATGACTGCTTGAATCCATGGGGTGCAAGCAACCCAGCCTGGGTGGTAATTTTCCAATGGCATGCCAGCAAGGTCGGGTGGAGAGGAGCAAATGTAATCTGATGGCCAATCAATTAATACAGTTTTATTATAGCTAGTAACAAACCAGTATAAATCACAATTGCAGACAAAAGGGTTTCTTCCAGCTTTCAGCCTCTTTAGTCCATGCAGTCCTTCAAAAGACTTTTGATTAAAATTGTTAATGCTGTTTCGGTCAATGTGCAGTTCTTCCAGATGAGGTAAAGATAGGTCTCGAGGCAGGCTGTTGATCATGTTGGAGCTCAAGAAGAGACGTCTTAAACTAGACAGCTGGTGGAGAGCAGTTTGTGTCAAGGTGGTGATGCCTGTGTGTGACAGGTTAAGTTTCTCTACATAAGGGGAAAGGTAATTGAATACAGCATCACCCAGAGAGTTGTCACTCAGAGAGAGTTCAGTGAGATGGGGTGGCCAAGAGCTCATTCCCATCAGTCTGAGAGAGTTGGTAGTCAGGTCAAGGCTGTTCAAATTCTTCATCTCATAAGTGTGGTTGGAGATGAACTGCAAGTCTTCAAACTTGTTGCGTCTCACAATGAGTTGTCTTAAAGCTGGAAAGACATGATTAAAAGAGCAGGCTGGCCACCATAGTCCTCTGTCATTGAGAAGATTGTCTGACAAATCAAGGACTTGGAGAGAAGGAAGAGCGGAAATTACATTACATGGAAGAATGCTCATCCCTGTACCAGAAAATTTCACATAAGTCAAGTGGAGAAAAAAACTAACATTGATATTTATCAAAGGGAAATTATACTGATAATGGTGAATAGTCTGAAATACAATCATTCTGATATTTCCGGTTTTATTGTATCCTGAAATGCTAATAATTTGAATGCCTTCTGGTGTATCTTGAGAAAATGTTATATTAAAAAATGACACAAATTTAACCGGAGACTGGATAAGGTTACACACTATCCTGCTCATAACTGAGCTGTTGAACCAGGTGTTATGGAAAGAAAGGTCGTAGAGGTGTTTCAGGCCTCTGAGACCTGCAGAGAGGTCATCTGAGACATTGCAAATATCAGGAAGAAATTTTATTAAATTCAAGCTTTCAGTATTAGTTTTGTTCAGATCTTGCAAGATATGTTTGAATATCTCTGGGTTTCCACAGAATGTCATGTGAAGAGTCACCTTTTTTAGCATTGTCAGCTGAGCAATTGAACCAGGTTCATACTGTTTCATCTCAGTTCCACTACCCAGTTTCAGAATGTTGAGAGGGATTGCATGGAGTGGAGCAAAATCATGTAACCTTATTGATCTTGCATGTAGACTTCCAAGAGAAAAATATGTGAGTTTTAAAAGACTTGTGTAGGATATTCCTAATGAATAGGATTCATAAAGGTTCTCTGACAGATCGAGAACTCGAAGATCAGGTAGAAAAAAGTCTGGAATGAATCTCAGAGCATTGAAGGACATGTTAAGGACCTGTAGCTTAAAATTTCCCTGGAAAGCTGATGGTGATATATCTTTCAGACCATTGTGTGTTATCTTCAGAACACAGAGGTGTGGCAGACCCTCCAGGTCCCACTCATGCAAACGTGATATGTTGTTGTGAGATAAGTCCAGATCCTGGATGTTTCTGGGCAAGTTTCTTGGAACTTCATTAAGGTGTTGGTATGACAGGTCCATACGAGCTGTGCTGGAAACCCTGCATGTACTGGGTTCCCTGTGTTGCTGGTGATACTTTCCATCTGCTATGTGCAGCAATAAGCAGGAAAGCAGGGAAGACCACCTTGCAGTATTCATCCTAAAATCAAGCAAAGGATAGATTTTAATTAGAGTTACCACAGCAACTGGAAGCTTTTTGTTAACCCAACCAATACTCTTTCAATATACCCAGACACATATTCATAAATACCTGTCCGTTCAGGGTTCTTGTATTCATACTTTATTTCTCAGGTATTTTGCTATGGCGTGGGGGTCAATCGCACACATTCACTGAAAGAAATGGTTTAATACATTCCAATAATCTGTTTACCAATTTAAACTACGTAGCTAGGGGCCAAAGTCCAACATTAATTTATGGAATTGTTGGGTTTCATGAAAAGCCAATGCTCATTAATACAATAAATAAACACTTGAAACTATGTTTTTTTGTTTGAAGACATTCACTTAGAAAAAGTGAAAAGTGATTTATACTGCCTTCATGTGAATCACAAAATCTAACTTGTATTATCTAAAATCAAGATTCGTAAGTAAATACCCATTCAAACCCCTTACCTTTTTGAATTTTCTAAACACCCCAACAACGTTCCCATTAACATTTTATGCTGTTACATCACATGTACAAAGTATTGCCACGAAACAATATGTAAGATATGTAAGATAGTATGCAGGTCTGTCACCTTCTCTGTTACATTTTGATGTTTGAAGTTCCACTCCATAATCCAGTAATATATTAGCTGTGTAATTGCAAATATATACATCCTTATTCCTCCAAACCTGCTAATTCAATTCAAATTGTATCTCTCTCATTGTACATCCCTTATTAGAAAAGTGTCTGTTGATTAAATAATTGTAATGAATATGCGGACAGGACCCAAGTGCAAAGTAGGGCTTTTTAATCACAGTTGTCATTCTCAGAGGTAGGGTCAAAACTGGAACAGACAAGATTTCCAAAGCCAAGTAGATATCCAAAGACATAGTCATGGTCACGGGCAAAAAAAGTTGAAATCCAGAATAAGGCAATCAGCATGGCAAACAAATCCAAAAATAAAAGGCAAAAGGCAAAAACAGACAGACTTTCACAGCAATAATAAGACACTTAGTAAAGGCTGGAAACACAATACTTCACTCTGAGGTGTGAGAGCTGAGGGAAACCAAATCTTTGAGTCTGATTAGTGCATACAATGACTTGTAGAAGTATTCTAACACTGTTTTGACTAATTTGTATAAGAGGAATTTTCTCCAGAAATGTTTTAACACAGAAAGTAGGCTGCTAAAATGAAATAATTTTTGCGACAGAATGACCGAACTGACACCAGATCCGGTGGAGCTTGCCATGCTCTAGTCTATGATGGGTGAGATGCAGCCCGCTATCGCCTGACGGAAATGATACAGACCCAGGCTCAGGAGATCCGGGTGCTTCAGCAAGCCATTGACCAGCTTGCTGGGTCAGAAACCCCAACCCCCACCCCCTCAGGAATACAACTACCCGACCCACAGCGTTACGACGGAGATCCGTCCCAGTGCAATGGGTTTCTGACCCAGTGCTCTCTCTCTTTTGAGTCCCAGCCCAACGCCTTTCCATCCTCAAGGTCCTGGATGACCTACATCATCTCTCTGCTCTCAGGAGAGGATGCAGGAGAAACTCTGTCAGGACATCACTGTGTTTCTTGCCTAGTTCTGTTGGGTGTTCAACCATCCGGCCAGTGGGCGAGAAGTGGCCAACAAGCTAGTCCACCTCTGTCAGGGCTCGCAGTCTGTAGCTGACTATTTTGTGAAATTTTGCACCCTGGCTGAGATGGTCTGGAACAGGAAGGCACTCATCACTCTCTTCCATCACAGGCTGAACAAAGGGATCAAAGACGAGCTGGCCTCCCTGGAGATTGGGAACATCCTGGAGGGGCTGATCACACTCGCCAGCCGGATTGACAACCACCACTGACAATGACGATCAAGACCGCCCAGTCAGCGGACACCACTCACAGAGAGGACCCCCCATAGCCCTAGTGTTGGCTGTAGAACTCCAGAAGCACCGCCTGGCTTACCAGTGCAGGGGCCCATGCAGCTGGGCCGTACACCACTCGCCGCCCAAGAGTGAGACCAGTGACTCTGAGGAGGACTCTCGGCAGTCCGCTGGGCTCAGGAGGAGTGACGCTACTGGCTCCAGGGTGGTGACCAGCACTTCCAGGTCTGGACCAATCACCGCAACCTACTCGCCATTCAACACCTCTTGCAGCCGAATCCTTGCCAGGCACACTGGGTCATGTTCTTCGAGGACTTCAATTTCACCCTGACCTACTGCCCGGGATCCAAGAACACCAAGGCTGACGTCTTGTCTCGGCAGTTTGAACCAGACACCCAGGTACTCATCCCTCCCCCCATGCTCCCCTCCACCAGGATAGAGGCTCTGCTGCATTGAGATGTGGAGACCCATGTTCTGTTGGAATTGCAGAGTGAGCTCAGCCCCTCCTCAACTCCCCAAGGCTATTTCTGCATATCTCAAGCCCTCCAGCCGGAGGTCCTCTTGTGGGGACACGCCTTAGTGCTCGTGGGCCAAGCAGATGTCCACAACACCTTCCCCCTCCTTCAGCGCCGCTTCTGGTGGCCCAAGCTGGCAGCAGATATCCGACGCTTTGTGGCCACTTGCACCACCTGTGAGCGGAAACGTCCTGAAAAACCAGCTCCTGGTGGGATTGCTCCATCCCCTGCCAGTTCCATGCCATCCTTGGTCCATGTTCCCAGGGCAACATGGTCATTCGAATCATAGTTGACCGCTTCTCTAAGGCGGCACACTTTGTGGCCCTTCCCAAGCCTCCCTCTGCACCTGAGACAGCAGAGATTCTCTTTAACTCAGTTGTTCGCTTTCACGTTTTCTCGTTGGACCTAATGGCCAGGCAGAACAGTCTAAGCAGCAGGTAGTTCAGTTCCTCCAACGGTATGCCTATGCCAATACCCGCACCTGGGCCCGCAACATACCCTGAGCCAAGCTGGTCCATAACAGTCACCGGTCCTCCGCCTCAGGTATGTCTCCCTTTGAGTGCATGTATGACTACTTATCCCCTCTGTTCACCACAGAAGAGCCAGGGGTCGAGGCGTCTTCCACTCAGGCCACAACTCAACGTTGCCATGAAGCCTGGCACCACACCAGGGAGGCCATCCAGGCCACCAATCTCCACTATGTCTGGCAGGCCAATCTCTACCACCGACCAACCAGGCTGTACCACCCCAGGGACCAAGTCTGGTTATTGTCTCGTCATCTGCCTTCCCAGGGAGAGTCCTCCAAACTGGCTCCCCAATACCTCAGTCTCCTCTGAGTGGTCCACCGAATTAAGCCAGTGACCTACCTTCTGGCCCTTCCCCCCACCCTCCAAGTCCATTTGATATTCCACGTCTCCCATCTCTGTCCAGTTGTGTGTGGCACCCTGAACTCCTCTTACCCCATGCTGCCTCCGCCACACATCGATGGTGCTCCAGAGTACACCATCAGCCGCATTGTGGACTGCTGGTGCTATGGACATGGGTTCCAGTACTTGGTGGACTGGGAGGGCTGGGACATGGATCCTGCCTCGCTACATCCTGGACCAGACGCTTATTGACAATTTCCACTGAGATGACCTTGACAAGCCTCACCTGTCTCGTAGAGGAGGGGGTCCTTTCGTGTTGTGCCTGAGCACCACCAGAGGGCACCCTTTCAACGGCCGCTCTTCCCACTCACTGGTTCCTCATTCCCCTAATTACTGCCTTATTTATCCCTGGTCCTCCTTCTCCTCCCTGTTCAGGCATTGTTCCTCTGTTCCCAGTTTCCCTGTGTCCCTGGTCCCCTGCCTCAATAAAACTTTGTTCCCTTGCATCCCCGGTTTCCTGAGTCTTCTGTCTCTGCACATCTTTGTGACATAATCCTCTGAAATCTCCCTTTGAAAAGCCATACTCTATTCTCACTGAAATTATGTGCTTCCTGAAGTCATGTCACATTTTCATCCCATGTAGAAGGCGACACAGGCGGCAATGAGAGCGAAACCAAAAATGGAGACGGAGCGCTGGGCTGCAAGCCAGACTACAATTGGCTCCACACAAACCAGCCTTGCCAATCTCATAATAGCCACCTTACGGTTACTCACCAACAACACTGACAAGATTAAGCTGAGAATTACTTCTCATTAAATGCACAGATATGCAATGATAATAACGGAGACTTGGTTAAACAAAAACATCCCAGGTGTAGCTGTAGAACTAACCAAATGAGCATTATCAGGCAACACTGCTTCAAAGACCTTGAATGCTAAAATGCAGACAGTTTTCTTCTTTCAAGAGAATTTACAACAGTCATCA
This sequence comes from Gymnarchus niloticus, assembly GCA_009936485.2. Lineage (NCBI taxonomy): Eukaryota > Metazoa > Chordata > Actinopteri > Osteoglossiformes > Gymnarchidae > Gymnarchus > Gymnarchus niloticus. The sequence continues at coordinate 8,766,280 of JAACJT020000001.1, read as the reverse complement.
TTATGGCAGTATAAGTGCCACCTCAACCAAACAGCAAGGCATCTATGGATACACTTCATGACGAAACTAGCGGCCAACAGTCAAAACAACCCAACAGTGCTTTCATTATTGCGAGAGATTTTAACCAAGCAAATCTCAAGACAGTGCTGCCTAATTTTTATAGTAATGTGGAACTCCCAGCCAGGGGAAAAAACACATTCAAGTTTTTATAAATGTTCGGAATACGTTCAAAGTAACTTCCTCCCCCCACCTAGGTCTCTCACATCAGGAATCTTTGTTCCTCAATCCCACCTACAAACCTCTGATTTGAAAATTAAACAAAATACCAATAGAATAGTTAAACATGCTATTGATTTCTCCCAGCCTCTGAGTTGATGTACTTCAACATACTGTGTCGTTAGTTTGATCAAACATGCAGACAAGGGGAGCCATCCTCTGATTTGTACTGATCAGACATACTGTTTCAGTCCCTGTGGTAGACTAGCTAAATATGCTGCTGCACAGCTTCTGTGTAACCTAACCGGAGATACTGAAACTATCAGTTCCTGGACTGCTACACAGCCTATGAATTTGATCAGTCTTAATATTTATCCCTGAGCTAAGCTGATCAGCTATGCTGAGTATGCATCAGCTTGTAGTTGCCCTGTACTGTAGTCCTTGAACCACGATCCTGGTTTCACATTGCCTTCACAAGCCTTGTTTTTATCAGAAATACCATAAACTGACTTCCCTACACCCCCAACGAAATTCAACAAACATGGTTGATTTTGAGATTTTTATTTTTTATCATTCAAAGGGTCTAAGTAAGCCTGCAAGGTACTCCAGTGTGTCAGAAAGCAACACTAAATACAAAAACAGTTTATCAATTAATACTATTAGGTGACACCTAAAATAGTACATGAAATGAGAAATGACAATAGGAAACAGTGCACAGATGTAAACTCAGCAGAGCATAAATTCTCAAAACTGAAAACAATTTTTTACCTGATCAGATACTGAATATGAAATAATGACAGGTTTGAAAAAATATTAAATCTAAATCAGGAATGGGTAACTAAAGCAAAATCTTTTAAAAATACATATTTAAAAGACTCAAAACAAGTTTTTCTCATGCTATCAGAAAAGACTAAAGTCTAACTTTTCATACTTAAATTTCTTTTAGAAAAGCAATCAAGGTACTAAATGAAGAGTGTGTATTACCTGTGTGGCATTCAGCTTTTAGTTTGCCTTTCAGCTTTGTCTCTGACAAGTTTATTTGCTGTGAGACTAAAGATGAACAATGCGTTCTTGGTAACGCTCCACCACCTCCATTTCATTTGGGTTAACTTTCAGCAAGTTATAGAGCTCCGCCCCTTATTCATATCACTGGGGACATTTGTGAGTATTGTCTCAAAATGACTCATGTCACCTAAAAATCTAGTTCACAGCAACTTTTTCTGAATACATACTTTTATGGTCTGTGTGCATGGAAGAAACATCTAGTGAAATATATGGCTAAGTGGAAAACCTGGAAATTAATGTTATGGTAAGCAATAACAGTCAAGTTAAGTTTATATGAACATTAAAATACATATTAAGATGAAATTTGAGTGCACATGCTGTAGCATGTGTTATTATGGGCTCCAGAAATTTGATAAAACTGGCTCTACCAACTTTGACATTTGACAGAATACAGTAAGGTAATATCCCAAACCAGACCACTCCATGCTTACAGTCTGGCTTTCTGCCAGACAGTCCCTGATGTATGGCACAGGGCATCAGAGAAAACAAGAATGAACAAGAAAGAGACACAGAAGTAAGAGTATGAAACTCTCATGAGTGCTATCACATACTGTCTCGGGAACAGCCACTGAGTAAACACGGAAACAGCAGAACAAGCATGCCCAAGATGCCATGGCAACAATGGCAATGAGTTACAGCTGGCATGGGAAAAACGGTAATCAAGATCCTTCTCCCAGTACCCTGAAGGGTGGGTAGTGTGTCTGTGCCCTACTGTCGTCAAATGCCATGTTTGGCTGACTGCTGCAGATCATGCTAGTGTTCGCTTCTGCCTTGCACCTTCCCTTCACAACCCAACTACACCGAGAATCCACTAGCAATAATCTACCTTTTGATAATGATGCACCAATAAACTCATGTCAGTTTCACAACTTCCCGGTTTTTGTTCCTTTGCTCTTTGCTCTGACACCGTTTTTACAATTTCACATTCACACAGATCATCTTCTCATGAATACCGATATTACCATTGAACTTTTTTGTTGAGTTTCACTATTGTTTTTCAGAATTTGAAATCAATAGCTATGCCTTTAATTGAAAAACTACTTTGCCTGCTTTCATGCAACACCTCCTGAAGATGTGCCCAGCTAGACCATGTCCTGCCTGGCCTGGATATCAAACACACACATAGTGTAAGAGTGTTAGAAGAACCTCTTTGAAGTCAAACCTTTCTATGTTATTGAGCTTGTGGAACTGGTGTTCCTTTTGTTTGACTGCAATTTACTGTATTCCAGAAAAAAAAGACAAATTCTGGAACTGATTGTCAAAACTAATGTGTTGCATACCCTGAGAATGACAAGGGATTGTCCTTTTAAAGTTTTTTGATGTGTGTAACTTCGAACAAATGTGATTTGTGCAATTGATTTACTGCAAATGTAGAGTCAGTGCTATTGTTCAAAGACCAAATGATCAAAGGTTTTGTTTTACCTGTAATGGGAAAAATTCACAAATGATACTTTGTAACTAGATCCCCTTTTTTTCTCTGGAACGTTGAACATTGTCACAGTTGGTATTAGAGGGAGGTGTCTGTTCCAAAAAAGTTTTCCTTAACAGCCACAATGAAAGAAAAAAAACAACGTATTTATGGACCACTGATGTAAAATACTGATAGGAAAATATACTCATTGTTTTATTTTAACAAAGTTAAAGTGGTTGTACAAATGTCAGTAATGTTCAAAAACATAATACACTGCTAAAAAAAATTAAAGGGACACTCTTTAATCAGAGTATTGTGGTGGAAAAACAGTCAACTCGGAGTCTAGAGACAGCAAATACCTTTATTACCTAGGTTATTCAGTGCACAG